>CM060101.1:7571697-7641697 GCA_030522485.1 Stenchaetothrips biformis
ATTTTGCTGCATTCGTGAAAACCGGACATTTGCATGACCCTCAAACCTCTGGGAGGTGCAACACCGCCTCAGTCAATACTTCACCCTTTCTCTTCCTTTTTCTCCCCGGTGCACGCTCCACAGGTCCGGCGGGGTCAGTGCTCCTCGCCATCATATCGTGTCGCAGTGCCGCCTGTTTTAATGAAGAAAACGGCCGGGGGAAGGGGGAGGGCAGGGGAAGGTGGTGTACACTCTCGACTTTCATTCTTTAGTCTGCATTGAATGAACCGCTTTCCACATCGAGGGGCGCTGCACAGTGGGTCAGAAGACCGTTGAGGTGGCTAAAATTCCCGACGCGTTTTGAGCTCCAGAGTCGCTAAATGGGACTCGAATCGAATGTGTGACCCCACCAATGGATTGCTCTCCTAACGAGGAATCCATTGGTGGGGTCACACGTTCGATTCGAGTCCCATTTAACGACTCTGAAGCTCAAATCGCGTCTAGAGTTTTGGCCGCCTCAGCGGTCTTCTGACCCACTGTGCGCTGTGTGCTGTTGGCAGAGAGGGCGGCGCCGGCGCCGCCTGCAGGCCGCCGCACTGTGGGTCAGAAGACCGGCACAGGCGCGACCAAAACTCCAGACGCGTTTTGAGCTCCAGAGAGTCTCTAAATGGAACTCGAACCGAACGTGTGACCCCACCAATGGATTTCTCTCCGAACAAGGAATCCATTGGTGGGGTCACACGATCGGTTCGAGTCCCATTAAGCGACTCTGAAGCTCAAAACGCGTATAGAGTTTTGGCCGCCTGCACCGGTCTTCTGGCCCACTGTGCGCTGCTCGGAAGGTGGCAGGTGTGCGAGGGCGACGCGCACACTGTGAACCGAGCGCGACCTTCGGAATGCAAGGCGTTAATAATTCGTCGATAATGACAGCCACGAGCGAGGGGGAGAGAGAGAGAGAGAGAGAGAGAGAGAGAGAGAGAGAGAGAGAGAGAGAGAGAGAGAGAGAGAGAGAGAGAGAGAGAGAGAGAGAGAGAGAGAGAGAGAGAGAGAGAGAGAGAGAGAGAGGGGAGCAGCGTGTGGAAGGGTTAACCATTATTGAACAGACTGCCGGAACGGAGCGACATGGTTCGTGAGGGCGCCGCAGGCGCAACCACAGAGACATTGATTTTGCCGGTGGGAAAAAGGGGAAAAAATAAACATCACGCTGCTTGTTCCACTGTTTTGTTCGTTTTTTTTCCCTCGTGAGTTTTTTTCGTCGAGTATTGGCTGGGCTTTGCGTGCCGCGCTTTAGTCAGCAGTACTTCCTGTGGCTCACTGCGGACCTGCAGTGCAACTGGTGGCGATGCCGTATGCCCACAGCCCAGGGTGCCCACAGCCCACTGGACGCCCACAGCCCACTGGACGCCCACAGCCCACTGGGTGCCCACAGGGTGCCCACAGGGTGCCCACAGGGTGCCCACACAGGAGCGCAACACTAGCGTAATCATATAATAAATTCCCCCTGCAGTGGGCGACAGATATGAAAAACCCGTCGACATCATAATATTCACTAGAAGCTCCGCTTCGAAGAGCTCCTGTCTCGGAAAAACCGGACTCGATTTTTTGGCAAATATCTTGCTTTAAAAAAAAAACAAAAAAAAAAAACAAAAAAAAAAACGTGGGTTTACCTTATTTCTTTTATTGGTTTTGTTTTCGAGGCGAGCACTTTTCTTTTACTCAGTACTTGGCAAAAGGTTTCTGAAAACAAATATCTCCTCAGACAAAAATGCATAAATCTAAACTAACCAGTGGGCACATTATTTTTGCCACACCAACTGTGTGTCAATGATCACTTTTAAAATGAAAATTTTTCCGCGAAACGCTTTGGTCTTTTTTTGGAAGAGTCTGCAGATTCGATTGGCAGCACTTCAATGATGGAACGGTCCACATTGTTAAGTGAACAGAACTTTCCGCATAGAATTTGCGCCGTGCACACGAGTACGCCTGTGTCTGTCTGTCTGCCTGTCTGTCTGTCTGTCTGTGTGCATATTTTGTACAGTGGCATAGGGTTGGTGTCTGTTCCTCGAGTCCGTGTGTGTGTGTGTGTGTGTGTGTGTGTGTGTGTGTGTGTGTGTGTGTGTGTGTGTGTGTGTGTGTGTGTGTGTGTGTGTGTGTGTGTGTGTGGCCGGCCGCGCGTGTCCCGTGTACGCTATTTCCCACGGTCGAGCGCCCGGGCGTGAAAGTGGCCGGTGGAATTGGAAAAGTTCAACCAGCGGCGCCCCCTCCCCCGGTCCCCTCTCCTCCCCTCCTCCCCTCCCCTTCCCCTCCCCGCCTTTCGATACCGGGGAGGCCTGGGCTAAGGGGGTGAAAATATGGCGAAATATGCACTAGACACGGGTGGGCGTACCCCGAGCGGAAAACCACCCTTAGGTAGGAAAAAAAAGGCAAAAAGGGGGAAGAGAACGCCGATAGGGTTCTCAGCGCTTCCGAGCAGGACGGGCAAATAGGGGGCGTGCAGTTTGGCCGCCTTTTACCCGTGCCTCTCCGTCGGGGTCGGGTCGGCAACGCCGCACAGTAGGCAAGAGGACCGGTGCAGGAGGCTAAAACTCTAGACGCGTTTTGAACTCCTGAGTCGCTAGATGGGACTCTAACCGAACGTGTGACGCCACTAATGGCTTGCTCGCCGAACGAGGAATCCATTGGTGGGGTCACACGATCGGTTCGAGTCCCATTTAGCGACTCTGGAGCTCAAAACGCGTCTAGAGTTGTGGCCGCCTGCGCCGGTCTTCTGGCCCACTGTGCGCCGGGGCGGGCAGCGTGGCGTGGCAGGCGCGGATACAGGGGGGGGCAAAGGGGTTTTTGCCCCCCCCATACGCCCCCATAGCACCTAGATAGCCGCCTGAAAGGTAGGCAAAAAGTGCTACTTTGCCCCTGTAAGAAGGCAAAAAGTGCTGCTTTGCCCCCCCCAAAGGCCGCCTCTGGATCCGCCACTGTGGCGTGGTGGGGCGGGGCGTTGGCGTGGCGCTAGCGCACCACGCTAAACGGGGGCAACCGGATAAATGGCAACTCATAAAATGACGAAGGGACAATTATCGCTACCGGAGCGAGCTGCCGCCCGAACGACCCCACTGAGTGGCCTGGGGTCTGGGTTCGAAACCTCGCCGCCGTACAGTGGGCCAGAAGACCGGCGTAAGCGGCGGCCACAACTCTAAACGTGTTTTGAGCTCCAGAATCGCTAAATGGGACTCAAACCGAACGTGTGACCCGCCACCAATGGATCCTCAACCGGAGAGCAATCCGTTGGTGGGGTCAAACGTTCGGTTTGAGTCCCATTTAGCGACTCTGGAGCTCGAAACCAGTCCGGAAACCAGTCCGCACAGGCCGGCACAACCGCCTATACGCTTGGTGAAAATTTACCAATTTTATTTTTTTTTCCACATAGTGTAGTGAAGTGCATCCCCCTCTCTCACCGTTAAATCGGTCACGTCGCGGCGCTTATGAATACGCGTGCAGCACGTTGAGGGCAACACCAGGGCAACGCCACCAGCAGACCGATTCCGAGACCCGTTTGCGTCGCTCTGTCTCTCTCGGACCCTTACGGGACGCCCTATCAGTGCGAGAGAGACAGAGCGGTGAAAACGACGCGACGCTCGGAGTCAGTCTGCTGTAGTAGGTAGGACGCACAGAGGGCCAGAAGACCGGCACAGGCGGAAAAAATGCTAGCCGTGTTTTGAGCTCCAGAGTTGCTAAATGGGACTTGAACCGAACGTGTGACCCCAACGATGGATTCCTCGTTTGGACAGCAATCTATTGGTGGGGTTACTCGTTCGATTCGAGTCCCCAGCGATTCTGGAGCTCAAAACCCGTCCGGGATTTTGACCGCCTCCACCGCGGTCTTCTGGCCCACTAAGGGACGCAAAGCAAGGAAAATAAAGAAGGACCCGAAAGTTTGGGCACTCGGCGGCGCGGCGGTCGCGCGGTGTCTGCACGTCCCCGCCATGGTAATCCGTACCGCTCTAATCCTCGGAAAGCAATTCCGTATGCTGTTCAGACTCCGCCCCCCCGCCTACACTGTACAAGCGTGCGTGCGCGGTCGTGTGCCCCAGCAGAAGTGCGGGAGGGAAAAAAAAACATTTAAAAAAATTTGAACCAAAAAAAAAAAAAAAACGACAAAAAATAACATTACTTGATCTATCTCTCGCGCACTCATGGTACGATCCTTAGGGTGCGAGAGAGACAGAGCGACGAGCCAATCCTTCGGAATCTGTCTGCACTAGTTCGTGTTAACACTCACGTCCAGCGCCAGTTTTAAATTTTCCCGCGAAGTAGTCGGGTAGTCGGCAGTACCAACTTAAAGTCCGAAACGTGGTGCCAAACTTTCTCTCAATCCTTTGAACTTTTTCTTGTCTCGCTGGGTGCGTCTTTTCCTAGCGCCGCGTTACCTTACATAAAAACCTATTCTTTTAATTTTTCGTGAAATATTTTCTTCGGGGATTTCACTTTGTAAAGTGAAGGTGGTACGCGTGCTCGTGGCAAACTGGAGCCGCCCCCTCCTCGCGGCCCCTCCCCGTGCCTTACCCTTTTGTCACCTTCGCTTTCGTCCAGCAGATGACGCACCCGAATGCACCCGAACGGGTGCGGAACGGATTGGTGGATGGACGGACGGACAGACGGACGCGGACACATTTGGACCAGCGCAAGAGCAAAGCCATCGCCTTAGTTCTTTTTCTCAGCGAGAAATAGAAAATCTTGTTTTGGTTTGCGCCCCCTGCGGTGCTGCCTGTTGCTGCTTGTGCACTGTGATTTGTTATTTATGTGAAAAGGTTATTTTATTTTATTTTTGCACCTGTTGTGGGGGCACTCTATTCTAACCTAGGCAAGGCCTAGCCTAGTCTAAATCTTTTCTCTGTTAATGCCATCGTCTATTTAAACTGCCACATTAAGTCTTCCGCTGTCAAGTATTTTTTCATCTGTTGGGCATCGTAATTGAGTGCACATATAATATTTTTTAAAGCGCACTTTGAAACTGAAATCTAGATGCATTTTTATGTAGTTATCTACATCTAAACCTTGTATCAAGATCAATCCAGGAAACATATTAATTGCCTATTCATTACTTGATGAATAGATGAATAGATTAGATCTATGATTTGTTGAAATTATTTTCCGAACCATAATTTCCTTACTTACTGTACATATTCTACTTCTGCGGGGTCTTGCTTGTAACAACGTTTGTCGTTCTTTTTTGTGTCTTGAAAACAGATCATTGAAAATCATGTGGGTTTGACAAAAGATTAACATGTATACATACAATAATGCACCTTTGTATGCTTAACAGATAGAAGCCAAGACTCCAAATTCACAAATAAATTCTGAAGATAAGCTATGCACTCGCATCAAAATAAATGTTAACCAATAAAATCAATTAATCATGGAGTGTGTTAAGCAACAGGTGCATTGGACATTCATTGATTTATTCAGATTATCACTGCAACCTGTCAATAAAATTCTAGAAGAAACTAGTTCAAAATTGTGTTGCTTCAAGCCGAGAAAGGAATTAGCTCAAATCTAGAAATTACTAACAAGATCGAACAACTTTTGGATTTTATTACATTGGGCAAGTAGTTTAGACATGTTGTAGCATCAGGCAGACCCTTCGAAAAAAAAAATTAAGATAATCTATGACTAGAATTTAAAACTTGAGATTTACACATCTCAGAACTGAAACTCACAACTCCGGGGCTCCTGTCCGAGTTAACAGTTTCTGTTTTGCAATATTTTGCTCAAAACTTTGAGGGTTACATCCATTGTTGTGGTGGTAGTGTGAGTGAGTGAGTGAGTGAGTGAGTGAGTGAGTGAGTGAGTGAGTGAGTGAGTGAGTGAGTGAGTCAGTGTGTGAGTGTGTGTGAAGCAGAGAGTGTGAGAGAGAGAGAGGGAGGGAGAGAGAGAGAGAGAGAGTGTGAGAGAGAGAGAGAGAGAGAGAGAGAGAGAGAGAGAGAGGGAGACCGTTGTGCGGGCCGGTGCGGGTGCGTGTGTGAGTGTGTGAGGGGGGGAGGGCAAAAGGGAGAGGGGGGGGGGGAGCACAGCGACAGTGACTTCCCCCGTCACACAGTGGGCCAGAAGATCGGCGCAGGCGGGCAAAACTCTACACGCGTCTTGAGCTCGAGAGCCGCTAAACAGGACCAAACAGTACTCGAACGGAACGTGTGACCCCACCAATGGATTGCTCTCCGAACGAGGAATGCATTGGTGGGGGTCACACGGACGGTTCGAGTCCTGTTTAAAGACTCTGGAGCTCAAAACGCGTCTAGTGTTTTGGCTGCCTGTGCCGGCTTCTAACCCACCGTGCGTCACCGCGCCACTGCTGCAGCATTGTCCAAGCAGTTTTTCTTATGTCTGCTGAAATTCTGTTGCAGATCTGATTGTTGCCTTTGACAGCGCCTTGTCGCTGCAGACGACCGCCATGGACTCTCGCCGAGCAGTCCAGGAGTGGGACCAATACCTACGGGACCGCCACCACAATGACGGCCCTCCGGATTTCCGGACGGCAAGGAAGCTTTTGAAGCACCGCTACTCTGAAGATGATCTACCTCGGGCATTTTCCAACCGCGACGGAAACGCTCGTGAAAATGCGAGGTACGAAGCGGAGCGAGACTTTTTCGACTGCTTTGCTCCTGGAGGCCGCCCCCGGGACGTGGAGGACCTGCTTGCTCGCATTGTCGATCAGCGTTACAGGGATTATAATGATGATGACTGTGAAGTAGTGTTCTTGAAGGGAATTCCTGCTCGAAGGGTCATCGCAGCTGAACGCCTGTTCCAGCGAAAGCTTTTGATGCTTAAGGGAGAATATCCTGTTTGCATTGGACTAGATGTAGGGAGGTCCTCAGGAGGGAGGCTTGGGCCGGCAGAGAGGTTCAGGGTTCACCACGCTTGTGAAGAACCTGATGATGGTCAGGGTAGCAGTCGGGGTAGCTCAGGTCCGGGGCCGCGGGTCTTCTATCAGTACTTTGACTTTGAATGGGAGCATCGCTCTGAATCCCCTGACTACGGGAGGGAAGTCAATGCCCACAGACTGGGCGACAAGTTTGCAAGGCACCTGGGTAAGTATGCCGATGACGGCAGGCGGAGAGGCATTGTCAGTCTGCTTGAGGATACCCTCCACTATGATCTGAACGACCGCCAGTCCGAGCTCGTCAGGGTTTTCAGAGAGTTTGCCTCGGACCACTGCGTTTCAAACAAACTGGTCAGGAGAATGGAACGGCAGTATAAGGAGGAGTTATTGAATTTGTGCTTCCTTATTTTAGAGTGTGAGCAGTCTCAATGGCAGTCTGCTTACTATTTGGCAGGTGACCTTTGGAAATTGGGAATGACAGTATCATTTGCACGCCTCGTCAGACTGTTCGGAGACGGACATATCAATTTGCATGACATGTTCTTCAAATATGGATTGTATTCAAGCCAAAATTTAATCAAAAATTTCGATAGGGTGAAAAAGACCTGTTCAGATATTGACCGCCTGTACCAGTCTTATTACAGAGACCTAGACCTCAATGACTCAGCCGAGGCATATGAAGACTTGAAATACCTTTATGGCAAACGCATGTAGTGGGACAGTCCGCTTTGTACGTGGTTGAAAGTACGTTGTCGACGATCTTTAGGAAATCAAAACAACGCTCAAAAAAAAAAAAAAAAAAAAAAAAAAAGTTAATTAAGTACATTAATTTTGAGAGTCTTTCACGTCAATTCGGGAGAATTCGTGTGCGGCGATGTACGAGGCGATGTTTTTCTGGGATCTCTGAAGAAATTTGTCGGCTATGTGAACAGCACCTTGGCAGCATTTAAAATAAAATGGAAATAAGATGAAGTTGAAAATAAAATCATGTGTTGAACTGGAGCAGTTATTATTATGAAAATCCCTACATACCGGTCGCAGTCCTACACTGAACATGCAAGCGCCTAGATAATTCATCGCTACTTTTGATTATTCAGCCAATTTTGAATTTGACGCGACTTCGCGCCAATACCGAACTTTGGTGGCCTAAGCAGTGTTACCAACGGAAAATAAGGGATCACGACACAAAATTTGTGTAAACCATTGAAATTTTTAAGGTTTTCTTGATATTTTATTTTTCTAAATTAAATGTCGCGTTAGGTTATGAGTAAATTTTTACTTGCTCGGTGACAAAAAAAATACCACGCACCTCATTTTACCATTTTACGTTTGGTTTTCCCCGCGGCTGCACACACGCCGAACGTCGCTTTCGTCTCTCTCTCTCTCTCTCTCTCTCTCTCTCTCTCTCTCTCTCTCTCTCTCTCTCTCTCTCTCTCTCTCTCTCATGGAGCATCCCGTCAAAGTGCGAGAGAGACAGCGCGTCCGAGAGCGATGCTCGGAGTTCCCCCTCCCCCTTCCTCCGTCCACCCGACACCTGACCCTCCTCAACCGTTGCAGCACTGCAGCCCCCTCCCCTTCCCCCTCAATCCATCCTGCCCTGCCCATGGACAGGTTCAGACACGTTTAGTGTTGGACCCTATCATTTCGCCTCGCTGTCCCTTGTCCGTTGGGTGTTCATTTGTGATTATAGTGAGTGTTTGATTATACATGTGCCTGCGTGTGTCCAGTCCCATATAGTTTCTGTGTTTGTTTGTGACTCATTAAGTTAAAAACTCTGCGTTAGTTGCGGCTGTGTGGCGGATGGGGATGCTGATGTTACCTTCTAACCCCATCTCAAGGCCAAGGTCCACCAAGGGCCAGAACACTTTTATCATCAAACAGCATTGTGTGTTGGAGAGTTTCGAAGCAAAGTGTCTGTCAGCTATCAAATATTTGGCATCAACTTACATTTTCTTTCTTTCAAGTTAAAATTTTTTATTTTGTTATTTTTTTTTTTTTATGTTTGAAAAATATGTGACTGCATACAAATTGCATTCATGTTTATTTAGCTCCTCAATCAGTATTCAAAGCTGATATGAAGGCATGGTGGGAAGACGTCGTGAAACAAATTATCTTGGAGTCCATCAACTAGTGAGCGATGGACCCTTGATTGGGTGAATTGAACCACAACATGCCTTCGAGACTCACTACAAAATGATCTTGTCAATTTGCTTTTGATCAACTGTCTAATTATAATCTTTTTGTAAACTGGTAGCCCACATAATTATTAGATAGTCAAATGAAAGATTTGTTGCAAATATTATTTTTATTTGATGAACAGCGTGTCTTGAGGCCAAAGCTCTGTTATGAACTCCAAATGTTTATACTTGGGTGACAAGAGGACATCTTTGAATCCATAGTAAATGTTTTAGTGGATGAGTATATTAATCAAAAAGTGGTTTGTTAATTGATTTAACAAAATCATTTTGTGAAACCCTCACTTTGACTTTACTAAATTGAATAAGAAACTATAATTCACAGGTATGGTTTATACACAGATGAAGGCGAACAATTACTGTATGGTTAAAATGTAATGATGTTTCCAGGTGGATTAGAAGTTGGATGTAACCAGATGTCTTCTAAAATCAATCTTTTGTGTACATTTTTTAGATTTAATCATTTGACTTTCAAATAGTAATATTGCTAGGCTAGCCTTAGTTTGGTGACGTCTCCCATGTATTGGTTACTTCTGACAAAGTATCGTGGAAATTCATTGATTGTGAATTTTGTCTAGAGGAAGATTGATGTTTTTCTTTGGCAAAATATTGATGTTATCTTATTTTTTTCCTTCTAAAACAGTCTCTACAATATTATTGTTGTACATAACTCTGTAGATTTCATTTTAAAAATTCCAATGCACTTTATAATATATGAAGGGAAGTTACAGAATATCTAAACAAATGATTTCAGAACTAAATCATGTTGTGAAAGTGGTCACGGAGTATTCCTCATTTGGGTTTTGGACTCCAGGTTTGAATATGTGACATCTGTGACCAATAGTCAGGGGTGCTGTTGATTTAAGGAACAACAACCCACTTTTGTCTTGACCTGGTGTTCTAGATTTTATCCATTGTGTTTAAATTGGAATCAAATCATTTTTTGCAATGTGGTGTCGAGCCTTTTCTCACACGAGCTGGCTGAAATTATCAAATCGACTACAATCGAGTTTCATTTCTGTTCCAGGTGAGCTACATCGCTGCACCTCAATGTACTTCTGACACATACTGAGGCCTTGTGGCGCCAGCTCCAGCCAGCCATCTCCAGCCTGCCTGCTCCAGCCACCGAGCTCCAGCCAGTCAGTCTGCCAGCTCAGTCAGCCAGCCACACTGACAATTCAGAGGTAAGAATTCTAACAACCATGGAGTGGGACTAAAATTCTCCTTGTGAGAATCAAAATTCCCTGTAAGAATAAAAGTTTTAACCCAATTTTGGCAATAATGTCCGGCTTACTGAATGTCTTAGGCGGAAACATACTCAGATAATTACTTTGATAGATTAGGACTTTTGTTAAGTTAAAAATCTGAAATATCATTTTCTAGAAGAATTGTAGTAGCAGGATTGTTTTTTGGTTCCTTTCACTTTCACTCTCAGAGTTGTTTAGGTTTACGTTACCAACATAGTCGTTTCTTCCAAGTCCTCGCACAATTAAGTGAATATTTTCCAGCCTTCAGCTCCTGACAAGTTTATCATAAGGAATGTATGAAAATGATAACATAGGCTTTTTACAATATCTCTGTTCGTTTTTCAACTACAGAAAAAAGTTGTTAAAAAAATTGCCATAACCTTAATTTTAGTCAAAATCAAAATTGATGTATCTTAAATCTTTTCTGGTTGCAAAACTTATTACATTACAAGTAGCTAATGCTGTCTTATTTATATGTCCTTCAAGATTGATTCACCTGGAGCTGAAGGCTGGAAACTGTTGTAGGTATTTGTGAGCAGACTTTGGGAGCAATGACTATAAATTTGTTGCGTAAACATCAACAACTCTGAAGCTGTAAGGGGTTTTGGGCCCTAACTTTGGGTTATATTCTAGAAAATGGGTTTTCAGTTCACAGTAATCTTAAGTTCTGGAAAAGACTTTCTTTGTTATTTTACTTTCATTTATCTTTCTGGTGAAAAATACTGCTCATAGTTGTTTCCAAATGTTTCCCAGTATCATAGGTCAAGATGAAAATTATTGCCAAAATCTGGTCAGGCATTTTACTGTCACCACTATGTTGTGAGAGTCTTAGTTCTCATCACTGTACAGTAAGGACTTTTTTATAACCAAAATTTGGTCAATTTTTAGTGCAGTGAACCAGCCAGGCACCCAGTAATCTAGCCGACAAGCTCCAGCCAGCTCCAACCAGCTTCCCTACACCTGATCCTTGGAGTGCAGGGCTTGCTCTGTTGCCACCGTCCATCCTGCAGTCTCCTGCATCCAGGTAAAATGCACTTAATGTTTATTTTCATCCTTCAATTAAATTCTTCTCTGACTAGATGAGTTTAGAAGCATTCCTTATTCCAAGGAAACTATTCTGTCTGAAAACAAACTGTGCCCAACTTGAAATCTTCTTTTTACTCACAATATTTTCCAACTTCCTGCATGTTTGTTCTGAAACCCTACAAAATACTGAAAGTAGGCAAATCACATTGCTCCCTGCGTGTTGCCAACTTTCCAATAGGTAACTTCCTCCAAATGTAAATTTACCAAACCAACTGAAACCCTACGAAATTTTGTTGCAGGACTGGAACACTGACTCCGTGACCACGCTCGTCGATAAAGGCCCAAAATGGTAGTTGCACAATTGGTTCCTGGGCATAGGGAAAAAATAATGGAGTGGCGTAATTTTCTGGCTATGCGTGAATCAGGCCAGAGAGATTTTCAAACCGCGAGAAGGCTTTTGACGTATCATTATTCGGATGATGAACTACCATCGCCGAAAATGAATCGAACCGGGACCGATCGTGAGAAGGCAAGATTCAAAGCAGAATTAAAATTTTTTGACTGCTCCGAAAACAGGAATGACGTAGAAAATCTTTTGGCTCAAATCGTGCAACAGCGCTACCAAAGAAACAGTTTTTTTCCATCAAAAAAAGTCGTAAATTTGGGAGACGTACCCGCGCGCAGGCTTATTGCTGCAGAACGCCTTTACCAGCAGAAATTAATAATGCTCTCTGGAACAGAGAAAATTTCTGTTGGACTGGATGTGGGGAGAAAACGGTTTGCAATGAAATTTGGGCCTGTGGAAGAGTATAGGACTTGGCATGAGTATGATGAAAGGTGGTATGGCAACCAAAACCAACCCAGTTATCGTTATTTTAAGTGCAAATTGACTCAGCGGTCTGAATCTCAAAGCTATTGGTGGCGAGTAAATCCATGTAGGTTGGGCGACAGATACATTATCCGTATTCCTAAATATGGGGATAATATTCGCCGTTCCAACCCTCAAAAGCGGCTGGGCATTGCCACCCAGCTCCAAAACACCCTCCGTTTGGACCTTGATGGTCAGGCTCCTCGACTGGTTAAAATATTCAAAGAGTTTTGCTCTTCTCACTGCGTGTCCAGTGAACGTGGGATGAGATGGTACTTCAAAGAAAGGTTAATGAATATATGTTTCCTTATTTTGGAAGGTGAGCAGGTGCAATGGCAGTCAGCTTGTTTCCTTGAGGGTGACGATTGGAAAATTGGTATGTCGGTGTCATTTGCCCGGCTCATTAGGCTCTTTGCAGAGGGTCACCTTAATCTTACCCAACTTTTCTTCAAATATCCCATCTATTCCTCCCAGAACTTGAGGAACAACTTTTTCGCAATCCGTCAAACCTGTTTGGATATTGATACGTATTATGCATCCATATTCAACACCAATCTCGATGTAAATCAAGGTCTTGATGACCTCAAATTTCTGTATGGAAACCAAAGGTAAAAAAGAGCGTATGCTGCCAAAGGTTCCTTTTTGACTAATTATTTTGGAACCTTTTGTGATGCATTTCAAAATGCATTTTTTATTTTTGTAATCAATGTTTTTACTTTTGTACAATCAAAATAAATTTGATTTTGTGTATGTTTTATTTGTTTCAAATCAATGAAAAATAAACAATTTTTTAATTATTTTGCGACAATAGTTGTTGAAAGATAACCACGAGGACGTGATGCATTACAATGTGCTGAACAATAATTTAATACTCACATCAGTCTTCACTCTGCTTTAACGGCTACATTGCTCACTGCAAAATCCACTTTGTGAGCGTCCCAGGCAGAAAGGGTTAGTCAAATCAAATGTAATCCAGATCCAATGTTGATCCACGTCGATCCGACAATCTTTTGACTTCGATTCGAACAACCAGTCGCCTGAGGATTCACCCAGAAAACCTTGTTCTTTTCCCTTGAGAATGAGACATCAACATACTTTAGTGTGTTGGTTGAAAAAAAAAAATTGTTTTCTGGTGATTTGGGCGCTCACAGCACAGTGGGACAGAGGACTCCCCTCGTTCGGAGAGCAATCGATTTGTGGGATCACGCGTTCGGTTCGAGTCCCATTTAGCGACTCCGGAGCTCAAAACGCGTCTAGAGTTTTGGCCGCCTGCGCTGGCCCACTGTGTCACGTGCGCAGACCAGTCTGCGCAGCTGCACCAACGCAGTGAGCTCAACGCACGCACCGAGCTGGAAGTGGGAGATGCAATTGTGTGGATTTAGTGGGATTTTGAACATTGCCTACAGGCTCAAAATTTAAGCAATCCCTTTTCAATTTTTTTTTATTTTCTTTTGTAAGTACTATCACTGAAGCATTGTGTACTTGCCAAGCATGCATTTGTAAGGGCGTACTTGGCCAAGCATGTGTTTGTACGTGTGTACTTGCAGGCATGCATTTGTAAGTGCGTGCTAAGTAGAAAGACAGGTTTGCAGTGTTGCCTCTCCCTAATTTGACAATTTTTTCTTTTTTCTCTTTCTCAAACGTGCTGAATTTTTGTTCCAGGCCCTCCCACTGTCGCTCTGTGACGCTGTGACGCTGTGACGCCTACACTGGGAATGGACGCCTCGGTGCAGACAGAGACTCCAGTGGACAAGGCGAAGGAAGAATGGAGGAATTACTTATCGCGCCGCAAAAATGGTTGTTTCGCCTTTGAAACGGTGACGAGACTTCTGACCCGGAGCTTCACCGAGACAGAACTGCCTTCGCCGCAGTTTAGTGGAACCGCATCGGACCGCGAGAAGGCTAGACACGGAGCGGAGATCAAGTTTTTTGACTGCTCGAAACACCAGCGTGATGTAGAGGATCTGCTCTCGCTCATCGTCCACCAGCGTTACAGATTGAAAACTGAAGAGGAATGTCCCACGTGCGTGGACTTGTTTGAGATTCCTGCGCGGAGGCTCATTGCTGCAGAGCGCTTGTTTCAGCAGAAATTAATCATGGTTGCCTCGGGAGCGAAGAACATTCAAGTGGGCCTACATGTTGGAAACATAAATAATGAATCCGAGAGGCTGTTGGGACCTGTTGAGAAGTATAGGGTGTACCACGCCTGGGAAGTGCCACCCCTCCCCGTGCCCTCTCCTCAATGTTCCTACCATATTGTCAATGGGACGTACCTTGAGCACTCTGAATGCGAAGTTTCTCACCGTTCCGAGTTTTTGCAGCGTCACGAATATCCGTTTCAGGTTGAAGTGAAAAGCAAGTTGCACGCCAACAGGTTGGGGAGTAAGTACGTCAGGGGTGTAGGAAGTTACATGGGGCGGGAAGGTATCGTCACTCAGCTGGGAAACATCCTACAACATGACCTCAACGGTGATCCACAAGAGCTCGTCAAGATATTCAGAGAGTTTTGCTCCAGCCATTACGTGTCGAACGAATATGTACGGAAGATGAGTTGGACCAAAAAGAAAAGTCTTCTAAATGTTTGCTACCTCATTCTGGAGTGTGAGCAATCCCAGTGGCAATCGGCCTGTTTTCTTGAGGGCGACGCGTGGAAAATAGGAATGCCGGTGTCGTTCGCTCGCCTCGTCAGACTGTTCGAAGGGGGACACATTACTCTTCAAGAGCTTTTTTTCAACTATCCTGTATATTCATCTAAAAACTTGATCGTTAACTTTGACATCATAAGGGCAACTTGTGAGAAAATTGACGATCTTTACCAGTCAGTATACAAAGACGCAAATCTCAACGATGAGGATCAGGCTCTTGCAGATTTAAACTTTCTGTACGGGTACCAAAGATAAGACTCTGACTGCGGTACAGAGATTTTCGTACGGAAATTCCCAGAAAATTTGTTGCTTTTTTTCATTCTTTTCGCGCGTCTAGGTTGTTCCCCAGCACAGAGGCACAACGAGACACCAGCGTGTTTGCAAAGAAGTGGCTGACGCACAGTGGGCCAGAAGCCCGGCGCCGCGTTTCAGCTCCAGAGCCGCTAAAAAGGACTCGAACCGAACGTGTGACCCCCCGACTATGGATTTCTTCCCCAACGAGGAGGTCATACGTTGCGCTCGAGTCTTCTTAAGCGACTCTGGGGCTCCAAACGCGTCCGGAATTGGCCCACTGTGTGACGTAGCGCCCGTGAAGTGCTGGGTGGGCAACCCGAACGCTCCCGTGTGGAGCGCATGGCCTACGTCTCGCTTTGCAGGCGGCGGCTGCGCTGCTGCCGCCTGGTTCCGAAGGACCGCTTCGCCACTCTGTCTCTCTCGCACCTCTACGGGCGGCCCCATGAGTGCGACAGAGACAGAGCGACGAAACGATCTGTCGGCGGAATCAGGCGGCTGTCGGCGCGGGACCAGCGGCCGGGCGAGCGCCTGTGAAGTCCTGAGTAGGCAACCCGAACACACCCGTGTGGGGCGCATGGCCTGCGTCCTGCATTGCTGGCGGCACCTGGCGTGCCAGTTCACAGTGGGCCCGGAGACCGGCGCAGGCGGTCACAACTCCAGACGCGTTTTGAGCTCCAGAGTCGCTGAACAGGGGACTCGAACCGAACGTGTGACCCCGGAGACAGCACTAGCACTGGTTTCTTTTGTCCAATGCTCCCGGCTATACATGTATATTCAGAGGATTTGCAGATCAAACTGCATGATTGTAAAACTAGAGATAGTAAATTTTGATGTAAATCAAAGTATTTTTTTTCTACTGCACAATATATTCTGTATGTAGTTATTTTGAAATGAGAGATCCTTCCTATATTCTTTATGAATGTTTCTACTGCACAACTAGAGATAGTGAATTTTGATGTAAATCAATGTTTTATTTTCAACTGCACTATATATTCTGTATATAATCTTTTTGAAATGAGTAATCCTTCCTTTATCCTAAAATGTTTGTACTGCACAATATATTCTGTGTGTGATCAATTCGAATTGAGTAATCCTTCCTAAATCCTTGAGCCCCCTCTTACACAGGACTTCAAATCCCTCCGTTTACAGCAATACTGCTGTGATCCCACAAACAAAACTGCATCTCACCTTGCGGGAATTGATAATTAGTGTACACAAAAGTGTGCTTCGCCCCCAAATTAGGCCTAGCTCAATGCGTCGCGAGTGACTATCACTACTCGCACACATCCGATCATTCCAAGTGTGACGGGAATAGCAAATAAAACAAAACGGCTTCCCCCGGGGGTTTCCCGTCCCACTCGCGAAGGCCGCAGGTGAAATATTTCGACCGGGAAAGTAGGCATGCAACTTTAGTGGCACTGTCCCACCTACAGGCCGTTTCTGGATCGCTCGTAGCGTATGCGTGACATTAATCAGACAGCCTGTCAGTCTGTGTCTGTCCGTCCGTCCGTTGACTGTTGAAAATGTCATCCACGATTTTGTCGTGAAGTGACAACAAATTCTCACTGTGAAGGGGAGGGGCCCTTTCGGACGCCTTCCTTACAAAGAGCCAGCGAACCCGCACGAGGACTGACCTTCAGTAAGGGCCTGCCGCGCAGTGGGCCAGAAGACCGATGGAAGCGGACGCGTTTTCAGCTCCAGAGTCGCGAAATGGGACCCGAACCGAACGAGTGACCCCACCAATGGATTGCTCTCCGAACGAGCGACCTATTGTTACGGTCACACGTTCGGTTCGAGTCCTGTTTACCGACTCTGGAGCTCAAAACGCGTCTAGAGTTTCGTCCGCCTGCGCCTGTCTTCCGGCCCACTGTGCGCCGCGCCGTGCCTCTGGCCCTGCTGCTGGCGGCAGGCAGGCCCGCCCCAACATCCCACTTCCCACTAATTATACTATAATTGTAATGATTCTAATAATACGGTGTGCGGAAGGGAAGCTTTCCGGCGAGCGCGTCATCCACTTCGGGTCACGACAACTGCAGCGCACAGTGGGCCAGAAGACCGGCGCAGGCGGTCAAAACTCTTGGCGCGTTTTGAGCTTCAGTCGCTGAACAGGACTCGAACCGAGGGTGGATTCCTCGTTCGGAGAGCAATCATTGGTGGGGTCACACGTTCGGTTCGAGTCCCATAGCGACTCTGGAGTTCTAAACCCGTCCGGGGTTTTGACCGCCTCCACGGGTCTTCTGGCCTCTCTCCTGCGGCCTCGCCAAAAAATATGTGACGATCATTTTTTATATTATTTTTTTCCGGGGGGGGGGGGTTACTTTTAGGCGCTCGCGCGTTGGGAATCGAACGGCCCGTCTCGCCCACTATCACCTGCCTTCTACCTGTCTCGTTTTTTTTCACCGCCCGCCCACTACCGGAAATCCTGCTTTTTTTATCAATAACAGGCGACGTCCGGTCGGCCGAGGCGTTCCACGCATTTGGTGCGCATTGCTGTGGGTTTGAAGCACACTGGCGGAAAGAGTGAAAAATAATAAATCTTGGAAGTTGAACCGGGACTGTAGACTACGGCCTCGACATGGTGGCGTCCAGAATCGTCTGTCTACCAGGCGAGCGCGCACCCTGAAAGGAAACCCCATTCTTGAGTTAAAAAGACTGTGTCTAAGAATGCAAATTTATTTCTCCGGACGATGAATACATTGGTGGGGGCACACGTCCCACTAAGCGACTCTGGTGCTCGAAACGCGTCTAGAGTTTTAGCCCTTTGCGCCGATATTCTGGCCCCCTGTGGGTTCCCGCAAAATCTTTGGGCAATTGCAGGCAAACATTCTCTGCAGAATTATTAAAGTCGTAAGGCACCGCCCAGTCGACCCACACCCAGAAAACTGTTTTCTAGTTTCTTGATGTTTTCAAGAATATATTCTTGGTATAAGAATTTTTTTCTTCATTCAACAAAAAAATTCTGGGTCCAAGAAAAAATGTGTCGAATCAAGAATATATTCTTGAAAAGATCAAGAAACTAGAAAACAGTTTTCTGGGTGCAGGCTTGCTTGCGCCGAGCGGCCGGTCGAGCGGTCAGCCCCTTGACTGCAGTGCTCCCTCATTTTTAGGAGACAACTCATAAAACGGCTGAATCGCTCCATCGATATGCTTGCCAAATCTTGCTGGCCAGTGCATGGCCGCACAGTGGGCCAGAAGACCGGCAAAAGGCGCCCAAACCGACGACGCGTTTTGAGCTCCAGAGTCGCTAAACAAGACTCGAAGGGAACGTGTGACCCCACCGAAGGATTGCTCTCCGAACGAGGAATCCATTGGTGGGATCAGACGTTCGGTTCGAGTCCTATTTTAGCGACTCTGGAGATTAAAACGCGTCTAGAGCTTTGTCCGCCGGCGCTGGTCTTCTGGCCCACTGTGGGCCGGCTCTGGGCAGCCAGGCCTGCTTATCGCCAGCCTGCCTGGCCCGGCCTGGCCGTTACTGTTGCAAACAGCAGCACTGCACGGAAACGGCCTTCAACCTC
This sequence comes from Stenchaetothrips biformis, assembly GCA_030522485.1. Lineage (NCBI taxonomy): Eukaryota > Metazoa > Arthropoda > Insecta > Thysanoptera > Thripidae > Stenchaetothrips > Stenchaetothrips biformis. Next base: position 7,590,338 of record CM060101.1, read on the forward strand.
CACGGATAATTACAAGCGCTGCAGCCGCCTGCCCGGAGGCGGTTTCGTTCTCCGTTGCTCACGTTTTGTGCATTTTTGCGCGAGAGGAACACTAGAAAAGTTCTGGTTGTCTCGTGGTTTTTATCAATTTCAAAACTGATTACCTCTACAAGAATGCCATCAAACCAATAATTGACCTTCATTTCTCCATGAACACGCCAAAAACGCTTCCTGGTTTTCCCTGGAAACGGCCTATGTCTTTACTATTGGGTACCTGGAAAAACCAGGTACCGTTTTTGCCGTGAAAATGTCATAAATATGTCTTGAGATTGTCACCATTTCTAAAGTGATGGAAATATCATCCAATATTTCCCCATAAAATAACGACAACAAACAGGAAAGAAACCTTTGTTTTTCTTTTGAAACAGATTCAAAGGGGTCTGTCTTCGGGGCTGGCCTTTCTTCAACAAGGACTCGTATCAGAGACCGCACACGCGTTCGAGGAGGGTTTTTTTTTCTTCTTTTTTTTCCGGGGCTCCGCCGCCACTGGCCCTTGAGGGCTTCCCCCCTTCTGCCCCTCGAGGTCCTGTCAGCCATTTGTTCATTTGGTCCATTGGCCCTTCACGAGGGTCATCTCTGCCTCTGCGACATGTATACCCTTCTCTCCCTCTCCCCCCTCCCCTCCCCCCTCCCCCTTTTCTTGCCCCGGATACTTTTATTAGTATTTGGTCGCTCATCGGCAATCTATCGTCCAGGCTGAGAGGATGCTGAGCCGTCTCGGGACATAACGTGTTGTAAATCAGCGAGGGTGGAGAGAGAGAGAGAGAGAGAGAGAGAGAGAGAGAGAGAGAGAGAGAGAGAGAGAGAGAGAGAGAGAGAGAGAGAGAGAGAGACAGACAGACAGACAGACAGACAGATAGACAGACAGACAGACAGATGTGTGGCGCCGCCGCCTCTTTGTGCGGCAGTGTGTATTAGAGCGACAGAAGTGCGGCTTTAGCGTGTAAGCGGGAAACCCCGCCGGCGAGCATGGCCGAGCGACGTAAGGCTGCCGGGCCGGCCTAGCCCCACTAAGGGAACGGGTCGGACGGACGGAAGGGTTGGTTGGGGAAAAGGGGTCGGAGGTACTGGGTCGGCGCCTAAGGGTCCGAAAGCATCGTCCGAGAAAGGTTGACCCGGAGCAAAAAATCTGCTGCTTCGTTCAAGGACGAGCATAGGTTTGGAGTGAATGAAGTGTGCAAGCCATAATTCAAAACAATTGAAGGGTTGTCGAGAAAAGAGTTGAAGATATGGGTCGGTAAGGTGCACTCTTGGGGGCCCATGCTATCGACCTCTCCTGGCCATTTTAGCAAATGGTCTGCCCGACGTCGGCTCTCACGAAACCTATATTTTTGGAGCATTTAGCTACTTTTGTTTGCTGCACAGCTAATCGATGGCTGCAAAATTTGCTTTGCAGTGCTGAAAAATACTTTTAGGCGATAGGGCAACGCTACGGTCGGGTCGTTGCCTGGCGCCTCGCTCGCGCTGCTGGCTAGCAGTGAGAGATGGGTTAGTCGGGGAGCGGATTGTCCCGCAAGTTCACTGTGTCAACATCTGAGGTCAACGATTGTCAGAAGTCTGATGGGACAAGATTGTTCCTGAGATGGTTCGCGCGTCATGGCGACTGATCCGACGCAGGCGGACTATCGAATACTATCCAAAGCTTTATCGAAACCATAAATTTATATTTTTATGCAGCTTTCTATAGTATGCCAATGCAGCTAAAGTTATTTTCAATTTGCATAGTCTCCGTTTTCGCCAGAGCTAGAAGTACCCAGCTAATAATTTTTAGCTGTACAGCTAAAAATTTAGCTGGGCGTACAGAGCTATAGATAAATTAGCACTGGTGCTAAATTTTTAGCTTTGAAGCGATTTTTTTTTTTTGCGTGTCGGCCCTCGCATCATCCCACCACATCTCGCTGTCGATGAGGTGCAGGGGCCCGACAGGACTTTGCGTGACTGCGGAGGACCGAAAGTGCCCGGTCCCCAGAGGTCCTTCTTCCGTCAGGGGGGCTACACTTTCCGGAGGGTGTGGGCAGCCAAGTGATTTATTAGCGTGCCAGCATTCAGCCCATGGCATAGCAGCAGCTCCGGCTGAGCAGGCAGCCAAGCAGCCAGCCGAGCAGCCAGCCGAGCAGCCAGCCCATGGACGAGTGGAGCCGACGAGCAGCAGCACTTGCGGGGCGGGGATGGGCGCACAGTGGCCAGATGACCGGCGGCGCAGGCGACCAACACTTTTAGACGCGTTTTGAGCTCCAGTCGCTGTCTGGAACTCGAACCCAAAGTGTGACCCCAGCAATGGATTGCTCTCCGGTCGAGGAATCCATTGGTAGGGTCACAAGTTCGGTTCGAGTCCCATTTAGCGACACTGGAGCTCAAAACGCGTGTAGAGTTTTGTCCGCCATACCGTCGGTCTTCTGTCCCTGGGCCGGGTAGGGGTGGAGCGGGGCAGGGTGGGGTGGGGTGTGGCGGGGAGGGGTGTGGCGGGGCGGGGTGGGGCGGGGCGGGGCGTCTTTGTGCGCGTCGATATTGCTTAGACCCAGATGACTCGCCCCTTCCTCGAACTGTCCCCTTATGTCTCATTAACGGCCGCGGCAATTAAACACGGATCGGCGATAACCCAAATCAGTCTCGACAGTGTGTAGGTGAGTGTGTGTGTGTGTGTGTGTGAGAGAGAGAGAGAGAGAGAGAGAGAGAGAGAGAGAGAGAGAGAGAGAGAGAGAGAGAGAGAGAGAGAGAGAGAGAGAGAGGGAGAGAGAGAGAGAGTAATAAAGGCCATTTGCATGGAAATTCCAAAATAAAAATGCCACCCGCCCGCCAGCTTGCCCGCCCGCCCCAGCCAGCCAGCTAGAAAGGCAGCCGGAAATAATTCTGATGCATCTGAACTCTTCTGTGTTGCGTTTGGTGTCCCAGCGTGTCTGCTGATGACGCCGGGGTCGTGGCGGCGTGGCAGTACAGGTCCTTAGCCAGGACACCGTGCCTCGCCCTCGCGGGTCTCGCTCCCTTTGAGGCGCTCTCTCTACACAGTGGGCTAGAAAACCGCCTGCGTCGGTATTCTGGCCCACTGTGCTCTGACTCGAGGGGTCCACCACTCGGCTCAGGAGTGTACACAGGATTACTGATTACCAGCGATTACCTTCAAAAATTTCCAAAAAAAAACCTCCACAATTTTGGTCAGCTAGGAGTATTTTTTGCCTATTTTTATAAGAAAACCCGTAAAAAGACAATAAAAACAGCGAAAATTTCCCATTGTGGCATGTGATTACTATTGATTACTGGACAAAGCGTACACACGATTACCAGAGTGGTGGACCCCGCGGCTCTGACTGGTTCAGGTTTTTAGCCGAGGCTCATCCTCCTCCCGCTCGGGGCGCTTTGCTTCGCAGTGCACCTTTCAGTGGAGTCACTCTACCCCCTTTTTTTTTTCAGCGCCATTGCTTCTTTAATCCTTGCCGCTCGTATCCACATGGATGAAGTGCACACACATTATAATGCGGCCCTGGGGTGGGGCGGGGCGGAGCTGGGCACAGTGGGTCAGAAGGCCGCCGCAGGCGGACAACACTCTCAACGCGTTTTCGGCTCCAGAGCCGCTAAACGGGACTCGAACCGAACGTAGTGTGCCCTTACCAATGGATTCTTCGTTCAAAGACCAATCAATTGGTGGGGTCACACGTTCGGTTGGGTCCCATTTAGCGATACTCTAGAGCTCAAAACGCGTCTAGAATTTTGCCCCCCCCCCTTCCCATCGCGCTGATCTTCTGACCCACTGTGCGGGACGGGGTGGCTCTGATCCCACATTACAATACATTGGCACGCAAAATAGACTGCAGGCAAGGCTCCTCTCTTTTGGGCATGTTTATTTTGGGGTTTGTGCTGGACGCCTCCTGGGCCTCTGGGCGGCTCTGGTGCCACCCTGTCGCCCTACACGCCGCCCCTCCCCCTTCCCCCTTCCCCCTTCCCCCTTCCCCTCCCCCTTCCCCCTTCCCCTCCCCCCTCCCCCTTCCCCCTCCCCCTTTCCCCTCCCCCTTTCCCCTTCACCTTCCCCTTCACCTTCCCCTCCTCCTTTCCCCTTCCCCTCCCCTCCCCCCCCCTCCCCTTCCCCTCCCCTTCCCCCTCCCCCTTCCCCCTTCCCCGCGCCTGTCCCTCGCACTCTGCTGCCAGACTCAGCAAACATTTGTTGTCGTGCTCATTACCATTTCTGAAGATACCGCTTTTGATGAGGATGGATGCTGCTGCATCTCCAAGGGTTGGTCACCATGGTGCTACTTTCCTTCGCACTGTGGGCCAGAGGGCCTGCGCAGGCGGCAAAAACTCGACGCGTTTCGACGCGTTTCGAGCTCCAGATTCGCTGAGCAGGACTCGAACCGGACGTGTGACCCCACCAATGGATTCCTCGTTCGGAGAGCGATCCATTGGTGGGGTCACTCGTTCGGTTCGAGTGCCTTTAAGCGACTCTGGAACTCAAAGCCCTCCGGGATTTTGACCCCCTCCGTTGGTCTTCTTGCCCACCGAGGGACGGGTCAATGTGGGCTGCTCTCTCAGCACGGCTTTCCCGGCGAGTCACTCATCGAGGCACAGGGGGCCGGGTCGGCGGGCCGCCGGGTTTCCCCAGTTTTTTTGCGACTGTGCTCGCGGGACCCCTGGAATGCCCTCGCTGCCCGAAACTCTTTCCTCTTTTTCGCCTCTCCCCTCCGTTCCTGTTTTCCATTAAAATTAGAATGACAGCGCAGCGGGCCGGCCGGGCTGGGCGCGTCCAGGGAGGTGTGGCCGACGTTTGGTTTTTTGCGCCATAGCCGGACGCGCCTAACATTGCCCACAGAGGGCGCGCACCGGCCGTTGTGAGCAGCTGGATGCGGTGTGGCGATGTTAGAACGCGGCCACTTTTGAACGAAGAACCCACAGTGGGCCCAGAAGACCGGTGGAGGCGGCCAACATTCCGAACGAGGAATCGATTAGTGGGGTAACACGTTCGGTTCGAGTCCTTTCTAGCGACTCAGGAGCTTAGAACGCGTCTAGAGTTTTGGTCGCCAGCGCCGGTCTTCTGGCCCACTGTGGAACCATGCCCCTGAGGAGGTGAGTTCACACCTTGCCTGGAGCGTCCTTTGATTTATTCCCCACCTCTGGTACTCTGGACTCACCACGTGAAATTTTAAGTACTTTTTTGACAGTTGAGCGAGCTGTCTGGTCACTCTTTTCTGCACTCTAATTAAACCTTACAAACTATTACAGGACTTACAAAGGAAATCAGCTTGTCATCACTGATATTCAAAATGAGGTACTTTTAACCCAATTATCTGAGGTGAAGCTCAATCTGTGGTGTCTCAAAAGTAACGCACCTGCAGCTGCAGTGTTTGACCTCACAGTTTTGCGTTGTAGATCTCACATTTTTGCGTTGTTCTCAACGCAGATTTGACGAATAATGCCATTTTGGTGGCTGTTGTTGTGAGGTGGGGCGGTTTAGGTGGGAGGAAGGGCAGAGGTCGCTGACTTGATACTGCACCTGCCCCGAGCGACGCGCTGCTTGCAAAGTTTTGAGCGGTGGCAGTTTAGCAGTGGCGCCTGCCTGCACCCACGGCTCGGCTCGGCTCGGCTCGGCTCGGCTCGGCTCGGCTCGGCTCGGCTCGGCTCGGCTTGGCTCGGCTCGGCTCGGCTCGGCTCCGCTCGGCTCCGCTCGCTCGCCTCCCCGCTCCGTGTATCCCTGCAGGGCATGTGGCACCTCGTTCAGCCATAGGACCCTTCCTCCAACAAGTACGGAAGGTCCAGGCAAATCGTTGACCAGACATGTTCCGTACTTTTTCGTACTTTTTTTTTCTACCTGTTGTGGGGCACAACTGTTGTGAATGGGCTGTACTAGGTGGGTTCGACTATGCCCCGCGGCCAGGCGTGGACGGATCGCGTCTCGCGACGAGGTGCATGGTCAGCATCGAGGGGGTTTTCACTCAAGATTTTGGCCTACGGAGTAATACTATTACGCTTATTACGCGTTATTACGCTTATTACGCGTTATTACGCTTATTACGCGTTATTACGCATTATTACGCGTTATTACGCGTTGTGAATACTCCCTAGTACAGGTCAGTAATGAGCGTTATTACGCGTTATTACGCGTTATTACGCGTTATTACGCGCAGGCATGGGCAGGAAAGCAAAGTAAAGTACCGCGGTACCAGCACCGCGGTACTTTTTTGGGTAAAGTACCGGCACCGCAGTGCTGATGACGCGAAAGGGACCGGTAAAGTACCGCGGTACCGATTTGCGAGTAAAGTAACGAAAAGTACCGTCGGTCCTGTCAGCGGGCGCGCAGCCGCGCACTATTACGGATTGAGCGACACGACTATATTACGCAAGTGCATGCCCCGTCGGGTACCACGGACTCCATGCGCTGCAAACCGCTGTACAGCAGCGCATCCAACAAAAGAACTTGGAGGAAAAAAAAAGAAGAAAAAATGGGGGCCCTTCTCCCACCTCCCCACACAGTAGGGAGGACCGCCTGCAACTTCGGTGGATCGGGGGAACCGGTGCATTCCAGGCGGCGACCCCAGGGGTTCTCATCTGATGTGGGCCGGGTGAAGGGCGGGGGTCGAGAGCCTTTGGTTTTCGCGGGGTGGTCAGTGGTACCCACAGTGGTACCCCCGCTGTCCGGCGCTCTCTACCGAACATGCAGTGTGAAGGGCCAGCTTCAAAGGACTTATCAACTCCAAACCGACGAATCAGAATGGACCCACTCGCGACCAATTGCGAGTGGCTGGAACGACCGGGGATCGAACCAGTGCCGAGGCCAATCCGCCGAAGCGGACTGCTTTTTAGACACCCAAGCATAGTGGACGACAAATGATCCAGACCACTACGCTATCACGACTGCACGTCTGCCGAGTGTCGGACGACGGGTTTGAGTCGCATTGGGATGAGGGAGGCAGTCGTAAAATGTATTGAAATGTTGGGATTCGATCCCCGGACCTTACTGTTCAAGTCCGACGCCTTAGCAATCTCAGCCACCACGGCTCATGGTACATGCGGCGTCAGCCGGGCTCTAGACGCGGCAGGGATGGAGCCGCAGTGAGCGGGTCATTCGAAAAATGTTGAGAAAAAGTGGGACTCGATCCGTCGACCCCGGTACCGGGAACCGACGCCTATACCACCTCGACCACCACGACTCATGATTGGGGACGGGTAATGTCAACGCCTTTGAACTGGGAGTGCGGTCCGCACTGCCGCACTCCGAGTGCGGCTCAAAAGACATGACATCACTTGGGCTAATCATAGGCCAGGATCCGCGAAAAGGATCGCGTGGACGCGATCCGTCCACGCCTGGCCGCGGGGCATAGTCGAACCCACCTAGTACAGCCCATTCACAACAGTTGTGCCCCACAACATACCGGTGTTCTTTCCTTTTTAGCAGATGATGTTAATCAGCTAGCTTTGACTCTCGACAGTTTAGCAATTAAATGTACCAAATCAGTTGCAAATGTTGCAGTTGCACGTTGCATTGGCACGTTGCGGTAGCATTTGTAGCGAGAAGTCAGTTGTAGCGAGTAGCAGTTGTGGCAGGGGCACCGGCATCGTATACCGACCACCCGACCCGGGGCAGCGATAAACAGCGCTGAGCACTTGAGCAGGCTAGGAGCATCCGCCTCGGTCCTCAGCCCCAAGCCCCCCCCCCACCCCGCATCCAAACTCTTCTATACACGGCGGAGCCTGCCGCGGCGTCGCCGCGTCGCCGCGTCGCCGCGTCGTCGCGTCGCGGCGTCGCCAGCATTTTGCGGTTTTTCGCTTCTAGCGGTCGAACGATGCATTTTACACATATACAACCTCTATATCGTTTTAATCGTCTTCGCCCGTTCTTTGTAATGCACCAGTTAAATTCTCAAAACTCGAAATTTTCAAGTCGGATTTTGCGGTTTTTCGTCTCTATTCGCTTCTAGCGGTCGAACGATGCATTTTATACATACACAACCTGTATATCGTTTTAATCGTCTTCGCCCGTTCTTTGTAATGCACCAGTGAAATTCTCAAAAGTCGAAATTTTCCCTTGGCACCTAGCGTGAGATCACCCGGTTACGATGCTTTGAACCATCGCTGGCGCGCAGCCGCAGCAGACTGATTCCGATAGTCGTTTTTGTCGCTCTGTCTCTCTCGCACTCAGGGCATTTCGTCTTGCATTCATGGGGCGTCTAGAACAACCATGCATTACCATAAACATTCTCATTAGTATCATCTGCTTTCACGTTAGCGTTAGCGTTAACGTTTTTTTTTGTACAGACCTACTGACACACCTGAGCATGAAATTCGAAAACGCAGGTCCGCACACTAAATTCTTCTATACTTGGTGGCCAATCACATGAATACCTAATACCCGTAAAAGTTGTTTTCGGTACTAGGGCGAGACGCCTCGGCGCAGCGTCCGCTACTTGACCCCCCAGCACTCGACACTCAAGATAATAAGCAAGCAAGGGAAGCGCGGCAGCCAACGGAGCAGTGGCGGATCCAGAGGTGACCTATGGGGGGGGGGCAAAGTAGCACTTTTTGCCTATTTACAGGGGCAAAGTATGGTTTTTTTGCCTACCTTTCAGGCGGTTATCTAGGTGCCATGAGGGGGGGGGGGCAAAAGGCCTGTCGCCCCTCCCCTGGATCCGCGCATGCAACGGAGTCGGCCGAGCGAGGCGCGGGCGAGGCGCGGGCGAGGCGCCACGCGCCCCCACTGCCAGCCGCCCATATTCTTTGGCGTAGGCAATCCACCCGCTCGCTCGGCCGGCACGAGAGTACAAGCAGCATTATGATACATTTATAATTATAATGTCTGTTTCTAATTTTTGCGAATAGCCGTGTACATAAATGTATCATCTGCTAAAAAGTGCATAAGGATTTAGTGTGCGCAAGTTTTAACCCAGGATGCGAGACGGCGCAAGGGGGGGGGGGGGGGGGGGCGGCGTGGCGCCGGGGTTTGGCGACTGCAGAGCTGATGCGACATGACACGAGGCTAGAACCGTAGTAAAAGCGCCGAGAGCAAGTCGCGGAGGGAGTAGGGAGGGGGAAGGGGAGGGGGGGGGGGAGGTCGGCTTGCAGGGTCCCTAAGCGCTCTCGGCTACATAATTATCTATCGCCTCGGCAGCATCACGCCCCGCCCTGCCTCGCCCCGCCCCGCCTTGCGCTGCCGTATCATCACACGGAAGCGTTGGTGATCGGTGGTGGCGGCGGTACTCTGCCCTGCACCGCAAGGCACCCCCCTTTGCGCCTCCCTGTCTCCAGGCATGCACCGACACACTAAATTACTATGTAGGTTTTTGTGCATACGTAACGCACGAAATTAAACATGCATTTGTTGCGCACAAAATTGTGCGCACTAACGCACGATTTTCTACATACCCGCGCACTTAATCGTGCATTGACACGTACAAATTCGTGCGTTACAAAGTGCATGTTTAATTTCGTGCGCGGGCGCGCATAAAAACCTACATAGTAATTTAGTGTGGAGCCAGTCCGTCTCGAGGATCGAACCCGTAAACGTCTAGGTGCGTGGCGTGGCTCGGCGGAGCGGGGCGTGGCGTGGCGGGGTGGGGCGGGGCGGGGTGGGGCGGGGCGGGGCGCGGGCCTGTTTAGGCATGCCATATTGCTTGCATGGAAACGCCCCGCACCACCCCACAGTGGGCCAGAAGACCGCGACGCAGGCGGCCAAAACTCTAGACGCGTTTTGAGCCTTAGAGCCGCGAAACAGGACTCGAACCGAACGTGTGACCCCACCAATGGATTCCTCGTTCGGAGTGCAATCTATTGGTAGGGACACGCGTTCGGTACGAGTCCTGCTTCGCGGCTCTAAGGCTCAAACCGCGTCCGCGATTTCGACCGCCTCCACCGGTCTTCCGGCCCACTATGCGCCTGGCCCACTGTGTGTCGGCTATACCGCCCGGAGGCGTCCGAAGTGCGCCCGAAATGCACTTGGCGGTGGCGCTCCGGACGCGGCCGAGAGCAGCTTTCATATTGCGGTGGCGGGGCAGGCGGGGCGGGGCTGGCGGGGCTGGCGGGGCTGGCGGGGCTGGCGGGGCTGGCGGAGCTGGCGGGGCTGGCGGGGCTGGCAGTACAAAGAAGTCGTGTTGGGAATAACAAGATCGGAATGTATATGCAGCGATACGCCGGGCCGCTGGGCACACGAGCACACGTGCTAATGGCTGCCAATACCTTGTGAAGCATGAAGGCACGCCAGCGCCACGCCGTGCTAGCGCTCCACAGTGGGCCAGAAGACCGACTGGTGCACACTAAATCCTTATGTACTTTTTTGTACATAGTTATGCACGATTTTGCACATGCGTTGCTATGCATAATATTATACGTTGTTGTGCACAATTTATTCATAAATATGAATAAATTATTCGTTGTTATGCATAATATTATGCAGAAGCTTACGCATGTGCAAAATCGTTCATAACTATGTACATAAAAGTGCATAAGGATTTAGTGTGTGGGGGCGGTCAAAATCTCGGACGCGTTTTGAGCTCCAGATTCGCTAAATGGGACACGAACCGAATAACTCTTGTGACCCCACCAATGGATCGCTCTCCGAACGAGGAATCCACCGGTGGTTCACATGCTTCGTTGGAGTCCTGCTTAGCGACTCTGGAGGTCGAAAACGCGTCTGAAGTTGTGTCCGCCTGCGCCAGTCTTCTGGCCCACTGTGCGCTAGCTAGCGTTCTGACTGCTGCGGGAGCACCGCAAGCGAGGAGGTGGCACCCTTTTTTTTTTGAAACTTGTTTTCGGGTCGTTCCCTTGTTCTGATCCTCTTCCTCCTCCCTCAAACCCAAACCTCCGCGGCCAATGGCGCCGTATACGTGGAAATTGTCTTATTTCCTGCCCAACTCTCTCTCTCTCTCTCTCTCTCTCTCTCTCTCTCTCTCTCTCTCTCTCTCTCTCTCTCTCTCTCTCTCTCTCTCTCTCTCTCTCTCTCTCTCTCCCTCTCTCTCTCTCTCTCTCTCTCTCTCCCCCCCTCCCCCTCACACACAAACATACCAGCTGTAGATCCGCGTTTGCACAGTCAGTTGTTTGCTCTCTGGAAAAGTTGAAACTTTTTTACGACTGGGAACGACTAGGTCCCATACTTAAGAAAAAGAGTCTGTTGTTGTTGTTGTTGTTGTCGTCGTCGTCGCCTTTTTTTGTGTGTGTACATGACTGACTCGCACGGTAAACGGAGCGCTCGCGTGTAACGGATTCCAATGGCACTGCAGTCTGGCACGCCAGACAGGAACCCAGACGGGAGCCGTAGGCACCACCAAACTACAGACTGTTTTGCGGTGAAAGACAGGGGAAAGAGATCGACGTCGAGAAGAAGGCAGGGAGATCGAGTGTCCTCGGGGCCGTAACATAGGTTCCATCCGACATGATTCCCTGCGTCTTAACGCTCTTGCCTTTACGTCTGGGCCACCACGGCCGCGCCGCGGTCGCACAGTGGGCCGGCCAAAACTCTAGACGCGTTTTGAGCTCCAGAGTCGCTAAACGCGACTAGAGCCGAACGTGTGACCTCACCAATGGATTCCTCGTTCGAAGAGCATTCCATTGGTGGGGAGAAACGTTCAGTTCGAGGCCTATTTAGCGACTCTGGAGCTCAAAACGTGTTCGGGATTTTGACCACCTCCACCGGTCAGCTGGCCCACTGTGAGGTGCCCTCCGAGCAAAGCGTTTCCGCACGTCGAACAGTGGAACAAGGCAAAAGGCAAATGGCAAACGGCAAACAGCAAAAGGCAAACGGCAAAAGGCAAACGGCAAAAGGCAAACGGCAAAAGGCAAACGGCAAAAGGCAAACGGCAAAAGGCAAAAGGAAGCAGAGGCAACGGGCCGAAGGCAATCAATACGACTGCATTTTATATGACGATGAGTCCATCCCGCTAATGCAGTATTCATAGACAAAGCAGATCCGTTTGGACAGCGCGTAAATATTTGACGGCCCTCCGAATCGGAACACGCGATGCAATCACTGCTAGAGGCGTCTTCGCTACGCGTCCCCTTATTTTCCAATCCGCCCTTTCTCCCTTTCTCCTTCTCTTCTTGCCCAATTTGCGTGTTCCATTTTTTTTTCTTCATTTTTCTGTCTGGTGCGGGGCGTTGCGGGTGGAATTCATGACAAAGTACTTACTTTTCGCCACTATTCTTCAGCGCTCCGGCTGCGTCGCACAGTGGGCCGGACGACCGGCGCAGGCGGCCCTGACAATAGACGCGTTTTTGAGCTCCAGAGTCGCTGAACAGGACTAGAACCGAACGTGTGACCTCACCAATGGATTCCTCGTTCGGAGAGCAATCCATTGGTGGGGTCACACGTTCGTTTCGAGTCCCATTTAGCGACTCTGGAGCTCCAAAACGCGTCTAGAGTTGCCGCCCTGTGTCGGTCGGTCTTCTGGCCCACAGTGCGTATCTCGCTATGCTTTTGCTGTGATTCGCAGTGCTCCTTCGTGAAACTGATTCCTCGTCAAATAACGTGACTACCGTGACGGTCGCGTGACGGCAGCGTGACGGGGACGTGACGGGGACGCGATGACTCGAGAGGCGGCTCCGAGTGATTTGAAGAAGAGCGAGTCGACGGCGGAGCGAAGCCAACCCGCCCCTATCTATAGAGGGGAGGCCGGCAAACTGCCTCTTTATTGAAACTCGCTCCGGAGAGTTTTTCGCATGACATTCAGGAACCACCGTCTGCTTCTGCCTTCTCGTTCTCGTTCTCGTCCTCCTCTCTCCTTCTCCTTCTCCTTCTCCTTCTCCTTCTCCTTCTCCTTCTCCTTCTCCTTCTCCTTCCTCGCTTCCGTCTCTTCTTCAGTCTCCCCCTCTCCTCCACCTCCTACAGTGAGCCAGAAGAACGGAGGTGAGGCGGTCAGAATCCCGGACGCGTTTCGAGCTCTAGAGTCGCTTAATGGGACTCGAACCGAACGTGTGACCCCATCAATCGATTTGCTCTGCGAACGAGGAATCCATTGACAGGGTCACACGTTTGGTTCCAGTCCTGTTAAGCAACTTTTCAGCTGAAAACGCGTCTAGAGTTCTGGCCGCTTGCGCCGGTCGTCTGGCCCACCGCGGCGCGTCTAGCAACACTTTTACGTCCCAGCATTGCAGTCCTACCACCCACCTCATACACGCTGCCACAAAGAAAAAAAAAGAAAAATAAGGTGGCGGGAAACAAATGGCTGGGCATTTGAACCCACGACCTCCTACCGTGACCCACGAAAAGCAGCGATCCGGTGTCACGTATGACGAGCACGTAGCGGTACTTGGCCAGCATTAATGTAAAGAGTGGTAGGACGGCCAAAGCCACGCCCCACCACTCACACTGGGCCAGAAGACCGGCGTTTGCGGACAAAACTCTCGACGCGTTTTGAAGGCCAGAGTCGCTAAGTTGGACTCCAACCAAACGTGCGGCCCCACCAATGGATTGCTCTCTAAACGAGGAAGCCATTCATGGGGGCACGAGGTCGGTTCGAGTCCCAATTAGCTACTACTGGAGCTCAACACCCGTATCCGGGACTTTGACCACCTCCACGGGTCTTCTGGCCCACTGTGCCACGCCCCGCCCCGCCCGCGTCAAACGTGCACTAGCAGTTATTATCACCAGAGCGCGCCGAGCGTGCAACACGCTCACCTGATTAAATTCTTGGCTCATTTTTTCTCTCCTTTTTCTCTTTCTTTTTCCCTTCCTTTTTCCTCTGCAGAGCTGTTGACCTGGACGCGGAGAACGAGGCCGAGGGCGACTGGCTGCCTGCCTGCCTGCTTGCCTGGCCGCCTGCCTGGCTGGCTGCCTGGCCGCCATGCCAGGGGAGGCAGAGGAAAGCCTACTAACTGCGTTACGCCGCGGCCCGGCATTGCACGCGGCCGGAGCCCTGCCTGCCTGCCTGCCTGCCTGGCTGCCTGCCTGGCTGCCTGCCCGCCGGCCCGCCTGCCCACCTGCCTGCCCGCCTGGCTGGCTGCCTGCCTGGGGCGGGAAAACGGCTGCTAGTCACGGCAAGCCAACAAGCGACACGTGCACAGCTCGCAGGGGAAAGGGGGGTGGGGGAGGAAGGGGTGACAAGCGGAGCGTCCCCGCAGGCAAGGCTGGGTGCGGTCGCGTTGAGGCGTGGTGAAGTGTGAAGAGGTATGGTGAGGAGCGACGTGGTGAAGCCATGATGACGGCGTAGTGGGCCACGGCGAGAGAGAGAGGGGGAGAGAGAGAGAGAGAGAGAGAGAGAGAGAGAGAGAGAGAGAGAGAGAGAGAGAGAGAGAGAGAGAGAAGAAGAGAGAGAGAAAGAAAGAAAGAGACAGACAAACGCACGCGCTCGCGTGCGCATACACACACACACACACACACACACACGCTTGGAAATTGAGAAATCCTGGGAAGAGTGCGATTCGAAGCACTGTTGTCGGGAATTTCCGGAGGCTTCGTTTTTTCAAACAGATTTTTTTTTGTTTTGTTCTGTACTTACTGAAAAAACTTATACAAAATAGAAACATGGGAGCTTTTGTAATTTTCTGAAGATCCAAAGGCAATTTTTTTCCCCGGAAATTTTCCGGTTTTTTTTTTAACGGTAGACAAGCGTATATTAATCAGTTAGACCCATATACTTTTTTTCCAAATTCTCCACGTCGCTCAAAAAGTAACTCACTCAAAAAACCTGCTCGTTGACGTCGGATTAACCGTAACGACCTCATTTCCGTAATTTTCAACCCCTCTTAACTTTGAAGCACCCCTCAGGAAAGGACAGGCGCCGTGTCCGGGCCGTGTGGATCTTTCGGGCGCATGAGAGGGGAGGGGGGGGGTGTTGGTTGGGAAGGGGGGGGTGTTAGGGGCTGTTTGCTGAAGTGAATATGAATGTCAACTGGTCCGTTATTGCCGTGTTGTGCCGCTGCATAATACGACTACCCGGTAGCCCTTCGTGCTGTGGCATTACTGCAACGAGTAAACACTCGTCGCACAGTGGGCTAGAAGATCCGGTGTGGGGGCGGTCGTCAAAATCCTGGACGCGTTTTGCGCTCCAGAGTCGCTAAATGGGACTCGAACTGAACGAGTGACCGCACCAGTGGATTGCTCTTCTAACGAGGAATCCATTGGTGGGGTCACACGTTCGGCTCGAGTCTCGTTTAGCGACTCTGGAGTCAAAAACGCGTCTAGAGTTTTGGCCGCCTGCGCCGGTCTTCTGACCCACTATGTGGCGTGGCAAGCCACTGGCGGAGGAGGAGGAGGAGGAGGAGGAGGAGGAGGAGGAAGAGGAGGAGGAGGAGGAGGAGGAGGAGGAGGAGGAGGAGGAGGAGGAGGAGGAGGAGGAGGAGGAGGAGGAGGAGGAGGAGGAGGAGAAGGAGGAGGAGGAGGAGGAGGAGGAGGAGGAGGAAGATGACGAGGAGGAGAAGGAAGAGGAGGAGGAAGAGGAGGAGGAGGAGGAGGAGGAGGAGGAGGAGGAGGAGGAGGAGGAGGAGGAGGAGGAGGAGGAGGAGGAGGAGGAGGAGGAGGAGGAGGAGGAGGAGGAAGAGGAGGAGGAGGAGGAGGAGGAGGAGGAGGAGGAGGAGTCAGGTGGAGTGCGGGCGGGGAAGGGTACGTACTACGTCAGGTGCGGGAGATTGAGCGAGGGTCGTGGGTGGGAGCTGTTGCGCGTCCATGCCGGTGAGAAGAAGGGCGGCGGCGGCCGTTTTATTCTTGCCCACGACGCAGCGTGGCGCGCACCACGCCAGCTTGACACTTTGAAAGTCGCATGCAGACGAGCGTGGTGGATCAAGGGCGCGGACGAAAGGAGTGGGGGAGGAATATAAAACGCGTGCACAGTGGGCCGGAAGACCGGCGCAGGCGGCCAGATCGCTCGACGCGTTTTGAGCTCCACAGTCGTCCAATGGAACTCGAACCGAACGTGTAACCCCACCAATGGATTGCTCTCCGAACGAGGAATGCATCGGTGGGGTCACACATTTGATTGGAGTCCTACTTAGCGACTCTGGAGCTCAAAACGCGTCTAGAGTTGTGGCCGCCTGCGCTGGTCTTCTGGCCCACTGTGGCGTGGCGGTCTGCAGCACGACAAGTGAGGAATCCATTATGCACACCGCCTTAGCGCCGTCTTAACCTCATTTTGCCGTCATTTTTGTCCCTTCCCTTTCCTGCCACCCCGTCCAGTCCCCTTCTTGTTTTCACCGTCGGGGCAGTCAGCTTTCAATGCAAGTGTTAATAATCAAACTGCTGTCTTTTTCTCCCCGAAGAGAATACACCCTTTGCTCTTCGGGTTTCCCAAAGGCAAGGTCGCACCGCTTGATCTGTGCTTGGACGGACTAATGGCTAAATAATGGGGAACTAACTACACTACACTTCTGGTAACGAAGAAGAAAGTTCGTTCCGCATTATTGGGTATCAATTTTTTAGGTGTACGGTGAATATTGTAAACTGGCAATCAAAGTGTGGTGTCGACGACATATAAAATGTGCGGTAGGCCAGAACTTACCTCACGTGGAAATGCGGCCAAAACTCTATTATAAATCTATCCTAAAAAGTTTGACCAGAAACCAGAAATTTTCTCAATTCGTTTGGTTGCTGTGAGCCGCTGTGAGCTCATCAAGTTGAGATTTCACTTTAAAAAAGTCGCAAGACAAACAGATGTTGGGTCTGTATGCCGCACACCTTGACTGCCCTCCCTCGAATAAAAAAAAAGTGTCTTGAAGCTCATCTTGCCCTCCACCATCAACCACCAAAGTTTGAGCCCCAACGCAAGAATAGTCATTTTTGGGCCGTGCTCCCTTAATATGGAAACACTTTTTGAAAAATTTCGAATTTCATACATTCTTTCACAAATTTTAACGTTAAATGACAATTTTTTATTATTTTTTTTTTAAATTTCTTTACGGTGTTGGCGGGCTCTGCAATGGCGCACGCGGTGGGCGGTGTGCTTTCATACCAACCGCTCGCTCGCGCAACATCTCATGTCCCAAATGACTCCGTCCTCGTCGTACAGTGGGCCGCACACCTTGCCGTTTGCAGCGAGGCTCGCACAGTGGGCCGCACAGTCACGCAAACACAAACAGTGGGATGGTGTGTGTCTTCATCAGTCGAGGTTTGTTTAAGCCGGCCTTGAACGCACCACTATGGGCTGTGTAATGGGCCGAGCAGCGCACAGTGGACCAGAAGACCGGTGGGGGCGGTCAAAATCCCGGAAGCGTTTTGAGCCTCAGAGTCGCAAATTAGGGCTCGAATCGAACGTGTCGTGACCCCACCAATGGATTGCACGCCGAACGAAGAATCCGTTGGTGGGGGTCAAACGTTCGGTTCGAGTCCTGTGAAGCAACTCCGGGGCTCAAAACAAGACAGGAGTTTTGGCCGCCTGCGCCGGTCTTCCGGCCCACTGTGGATCGCCGAGCTGCCCGATTTCGGACCCGGCAAAAAAACAGGTCGGAACCGCTGCTCTGGTTCGGAGCCAGGGGAGCCTTTCTCTTGAAATACGGCGCGGATATGAGGCGACAGGTGCGCAAAAAATAGAGTGTCGTGTTTGATTTAGACCTTTTGTGGGGCATTTACCAACAAAGGGTGCGTAAAGGCTTACGGAAAAATACTCGTAAAATTTGCACTGTAAAAACAGTCTTGCAAATATTTGTTGTTTTTCTTAGTTTTGTTATAACGACCAAGAAAGTACGAAAGTACCATGATGCCAGTTTCAGTCGATTCGGTATTTGACTGGATTTGTTTACAGTGACTATCAAAGGAAAGGGGCTTTTGTTCATCGAAATTTCGCTCCAGAGTCGCTTAATGGGACTCGAACCAAACGTGTGACCCGAACAATGGATTGCTCTCCGAACGAGGAATCCATTGGTGGGGTCACACGATAGGTTTGAGTCCCATTTAGCGACTCAGGAGCTCAAAACCCGACCGGGACTTTGACCGCCTCCACCGGTCTTCTGGCCCACTGTGCTAGGCGACGCGGAGGAAGGCGGTACTGCTGAACAGCCACTCGCTTGACAAAGGGGCACCGCCAGGAACCGTGTGAGTGCCAGGCGAAGCCAAAGAAAAAAGACAAAACGAGAAAAGAAAGCGCACAAAAAAAATAGAGAAACATGAAAAGGGGGGACTGACTCGGCGCCTCTGTGCACACCGTACGATGTAGTTCTTCTTTCAATTTTATGACGAAAGGAGAAAGAGTCGTCGGCGAGTCGAACCAGCGACCGGCCGGTGTGCGTGTTTTGTACAGCGACGGCTTCCATGGCGAAAAGATGCCTTTAGTGCTGATTTTGAAGAGTATTCGCACTCTACTATTAATTCCGTCTCCGTCTCTGGTTTGGGAGGCGCAATCTGAGAACAAGCCTCACGTTATTAATGAAAGCAGGCAGTCCCTGGTGACGGCTTAACTTAAAATCAAAACTTTCCCCCCACATGTCAGTCTCCGCGACCCGGTTCGCGAGCAAAGTGGTTGTTCTCTGATACGACGGCGCACAGTGGGCCAGAAGACCGGCGCAAACGGCCAAAACTCTAGACGCGTTTGACGCTGCAGAGTCGCCAAATATGACTCGAACCGAATGTGTGATGCCACCAATGGGTTCCTCGTTCGAAGAGCAATCCATTGGTGGGGTACCACATTCGGTTCGAGTCCTGCTAAGCGACTCTGGAGTCTGGAGCTCAAAACGCGTGTAGAGTGTAGAGGGTGTAGAGGCCTAGTGCAGCGGTCTTTTGGCCCACTGAGCGGCGTGGCGTCTCCATTCCCCGCCGGGTCTTGGCTTTTCCGTAGGACGCTCCCAAGCTTGATGGCCGAGGCCGGGGCGAAACGCAGAAAGTAGTTTGTTAAGTTGCCTGTCTGCTTTTAGGCGCCGCGCGTCGCGCGCACGCACGAACTCGTTCCGCACAGTGGGCCAGACGATCGGCGGAGGCGGTCAAAATCCCGGACGCTTTTTAAGCTCCAGAGGCGCTAAATCAGACCGGAACCGAACGTGTGACCCACTAAGGAATCGCTGTCCAAACGAGGAAGCCACTGGTGGGGGTCACGCGTTCGATTCGGGTCCTGTTTGGCGACTCTGGAGCTCCAAACGCGTCTTTACTGCGGGGAATGTAGCAAAAAGGCCACCTGTAGCATGGGAACAACTTATCACATTCATTGTAGAAAATTTGAACACATTCCCACATTCAGGTGGCGAAAACGCCAGTAAATACGCAACAAAATGTAAGGCAAATTCACGAGAAATCTTACACATTCTGGCACATTCCCACAACCATTGTACACAAAATCTTTCAGTTGGTCACCCCTCGCCTAGCAAGCACCGCGCTCACATTTTAAACATTCATGTGCAGTGTCTTGCGACTGGTACCTTTCAAATACTGCCATAGCCGCGCCAAGACTTCAGCCTATCCGCGAGCTGTGGGAAGCTACACACTAAATCTTATGTACAATTTTGTACGAGACATCACAGTTTTTTGTGCAGATGAACTTTTCGTACAATTTTTGTACGAAAATCTGCACAAATTTCCCCCTTTTTGTACAAAATCTCGTACAAAATTGTACGAAAAGTTCATCTGCACAAAAAACTGTCATGTCTCGTACAAAATTTGTACAAAAACATTTAGGGTGTACCCGGGGTGTGAGGGCGGCTGGATGGTTAGATGGAGAGGATAGGCAGACTTGATGGGGACAGGGATGGATAGACACGGCCGGGGGCGGAGACAGAGACACAGGGCGAACCGTGTGAGGGGGACTTTGCAAAATGCGGCATCATTTGCTCAAGAACTTATGACGCGCATTTCGTTAACATTTCACCCTACTCGATCAGAGAGAGAGAAAAAAGAGGGAGACACAGAGAGAGAGAGAGAGAGAGAGAGAGAGAGAGAGAGAGAGAGAGAGAGAGAGAGAGAGAGAGAGAGAGAGAGAGAGAGAGAGAGAGAGAGAGAGAGAAGAGAGAGACGAGAGAGAGAGAGAGAGAGAGAGAGAGAGAGAGAGAGAGAGAGAGAGAGAGAGAGAGAGAGAGAGAGAGAGAGAGATATGAAGGGAGAGCGATGGGCGCGGGTGTTACTTGAACGTATTCCTCCTTGACGTATTCGCGGCAGTTCCCCCCCTCCCTCGCCCCCTCCCCTTTCACAGGGTATAACTCGGTCACTAGAAGATTCATAGAGCAATGCAGACAATAACCATGGATCATCGCCAATCACCCCCTCCCCCTCTGTCACCTGCTGAAGGGCGTGGGTTCGACTCCTCGTGCCCCTGTGCTGTCAGCAGGCGATGTTTTCCTTTTTGTCTCGTTTCCTTCTTACTTGTTTTTCTCTTGTTTTGCCAGCACCGTTTTCCCGACCGTTCCTGTCTGCCTTCTTTCACCTTCCGCTTGCATGGGCAATGATTGCCGCACTCGCAGCACAGTGGGCCAGAACTGCAAAATACAACAGACAAAATTCCTTTGCACAATTTTTGTACGTGCCCTCACACAATTTTACGCTTACGTGCTTTTCGTACAAAATTGTACGAAATTTCGCACAAATTTGTGCGATTTTGCGAAAAAATTTGTGCGAAAAAGTTCGCACGTTGAAAATCGTGTGAGACCACGAGCAAAATTGTACAAATACATTAAGTGCGAAGAGACGCTGTAATGGTCGCGAAATAATTTCAAAGTAAAATTTAAAAAATTAGTGGCCAGCAGCACGGCGAAAAATAGGCATCTCTCAGTTAGTTCTTCCTTTCCCCGCGCTGCACACCGCATACACGCGGCCATACGTTAGCCTCATATCTCTTCATTGGGCTGGGCAACGCCACGCCAGGCCACGCCTCAACCAACGACCACAAATCTTTATCCCGAGAAAGGCTGTAGCGTGGCGCTGGGCTATTTGGCGCTGTCAGATTTCTCCACAGCGCTAGCGCTGCCGCGCACGTAGACCACGCCGTCGGTCGGGATACCCCCTGAGTTCAGTCTACTAGAAGACTTTCCTTGTCAATTCTGCATGTAGACTTTACCTGAAGAGTCTTAATCTCCACCTGGCGCCAAACCGTGTCCACAGGGACTGTATACTTCCGCGAACCTCAGGACGCGTTCGGGACCGAGGCATACCCACGTCCTTTTCAATTCCCGGACTCACCCCCTCCCCCCCCCCAAAAAAAGGGGAAATTTTTTTTAAAAAAAGAAAAAACTCGTTTGACTGCTGCTGTAGCGCCTGACATCGGACGGATAGGCTAGCCCGCACCACACGGGTGTTGCGGGACGTTCCACCCTGCAGGCGTAAGAGCTGGTGGCTCTTCTGAGGGACGATCTATGTCTGTGTGTTCGCCGTCTGTCTGTCTGTCTGTCTGTTGTATATGGATCTACACGCCTGATAGTTAGACTTCCGTCGAAATTATGAGATCCGTCAACAGAAACGTATTTACTGGCAGAAAAAAGTACCATTTTTTTTAAATATTTTTATTTTTTTTTAAATTCTTTTTAAAAAACTCGTCGTGTGTCTGACCGCATCAAGCTTCAAGCGGACGGGATCTGAGATGAGGGGACGGGCGGCAGGTGGGGTGTGGAGGGGACGTGGGTGGGGGGCAGCGGGTTGAAACCACTCGCCCGACAAACGCCGTGTGATTGTTTTGTGTTATTGTTGGACCCAGTTGGTGTTTCTTTTGCGGACTTTTCCTGAATCCAGATTTATGCGTCCGCGCGGCCGGAGCTGGGGGCCTTTGGCTGCCCGGCTGGCTGCCTGGCTGCCGGCCTTCCCGGCTGCCCGGCTTCCCGGCTGGCTGCCTGGCTGCCCGGCTGGCTACCCGGCTTCCAGGATGCCGGCCTGGCTGCCCAGCTTCCCGGCTGGCTGCCTGGCTGCCTAGGTGGCTGCCTGGCTGCCCGGCTGGCTGGGTTTGACGCGCTCTCTGGCGGCGGAATCGTGCAACAAATGGCGCTCTGGTTCACTTGTTTACTTTCATTTCGGCGCGGATTATTTGTAGTGTCGGCGTGTTGAATCGATGACGCGGAAAGGGTCCACGGTCCGACCCGATGAGAATTACCCTGTCAAATTGCATGGGGGAAATGACGATCGACGACAAATCTCTCTCTCTCTCTCTCTCTCTCTCTCTCTCTCTCTCTCTCTCTCTCTCTCTCTCTCTCTCTCTCTCTCTCTCTCTCTCTCTCTCTTTCTCTTTCTCTCTCTCTCTCTCCCTCTCTCTCTCTCTCCCATCCCCCTCCAGACACACACACACACACACACACACACACACAAAAGCGTTATCGGCTGGGAAGACAAACTAGAAAACCGGACAACAGCGAAATTGGACATGTATGTGAGAATATGGCCGGGCGGCTCTTTTCCTCTTGGCGGTGGTGGTCTGGTGGGTGTGTTCGGCTTGTATTGGCGTGTTGAGGTGCGAGGACGTTCGCGGTCGCGGTAGTTTCCGGCTGCCGTGGGGCGGCAGACAAAGTGTGGACGTGTGCGTGTGTAAGAGAGAGAGAGAGAGAGAGAGAGAGAGAGAGAGAGAGAGAGAGAGAGAGAGAAAGAAAAGAGGGAGAGGGAGGGAGAGAGAGAGAGAGAGAACGAGAGAGAGAACGAGAGAGAGAAAAGAGGGAGAGAGAGAGAGAGAGAGAGAGAGAGAGAGAGAGAGAGAGAGAGAGAGAGAGAGAGAGAGAGAGAGAGAAAGAAAAGAGGGAGAGGGAGGGAGAGAGAGAGAGAGAGAGAACGAGAGAGAGAAAAGAGGGAGAGAGAGAGAGAGAGAGAGAGAGAGAGAGAGAGAGAGAGAGAGAGAGAGAGAGAGAGAGAGAGAGAGAGAGAGAGAGAGAGGGGGGGAGAGAAGACCGGGCCAGGAAACCGGCGCACGTGGCATAAAATTTTAGACGCGTTTTGAGCTCTAAAAGAGTCGCTCGAACTGAACGAGAGTTTTGTGTAATGCACTGCTCTCCCGCAGCGGAGAATCGCGGAGAATCTATTGGTGGCGTCACACGTTCGCTTCGAGTCCCATTCAGCGACTCTAGAGCTCAAAACGCGTCTAAAATTTTATGCCACGTGCACCGGTTTTCTGGCCCACTGTGCTGTTCAGTTACTTTTTCCGTGTCACTCGCATCCGAGTGCCACTTCGCTAGGGGGCCGCACGCCGCGTGCAATCGCGGAAAACTTAATTGACATAATCTGTCCTGGCTTCTCCACTTCGGGCCCGGGGCCTTGGGGGGCCTTTGTGCGAGGAAACTCTTCCCCTTTGTGCTCACCGCCCGAGTACAGTCTCGCCCGAAACTAGAGCACTAGTAGTCCGTCCGGCCCCCAGTCCGGCCGCGTGCCGGTGAGACACCAGACTGCGGTACCGTGCTGAAAGTGCACTGCTACTAGAACTGAAGTGAACACGCTCAGACTAACTAACTAACTTTTACTTTAATATCGTATAGACGTTTGTGCACATTAATGAGCATATTAACATTTTTATTTGTTTTATAGACCATGTAATCAGTTTCTGCTCGACAAATCTGTTAAGCTCCTTAACGAAATTCTATTATGTGCGCTAAAGTTAATAAATATTGATAAAATGTCTATGGACGGCTGAGAGTACATTTTACGCCTTTCTTCAAGCGTTGTTGGTTGTTCAAGGTTTTTTTTTGCCCGTCAAGCGTTTTTGTCACTTGTACAACCGCGCACAGTGGGCCAGGAGACCAGTCGGGGTGGTCGAAATCGCGGACTGGTTTTGGAGCCCAAGAGTCACTAAACAGGACTCGAACCGAACGTGTGACCCAACCAATTGATTACTCCCCAATCGAGGAATGCATTGTCCATTGGCGGGGTCACGTTCGGTTCGAGTCCCGTTTAGCGACTCTGGAGCTTAAAACGCGTATTTAGTTTTGGCTGCACGCTAAATGTATTTGTAACATTTTGTGCGAAAAATTTGCACAAAGTTAAACCTACGCAAAATTCGCACGATTTTGTGCGCATTTGCGCACAATTTGGCTCAAAATTGTGCGCAAATGCGCACAGAATCGTGCGAATTTTGCGTAGGTTTAACTTTGTGCAAATTTTTCGCACAAAATGTTACAAATACATTTAGCGTGTGCCTGCGCCGGTCGTCCGGCCCTCTGTCCACCGTGGCCGCGCTGCGGCGTTTGGCGCCTCGGCTGCGTTGCCAGTGCTGCTGGCGTGGCCGATTGGCGGCTATGACATCGCGTTCATCTGCATAACAAGCTCGATCACTTGGCTGTCAAGTTACGTTCTGGGGGCACTTCACTGCCGGGGCGTGGCGGGGCGTGGCGGGGCGTGGTGGTGGGGTGTGGCAAGGCGTCACAAGTCGTGGTATGGCACTGTCCTGCAGGACTCCTCCATGCTGTTGCCAAGGGTTTCTCCTCTACCTGCTTCTTCATCTTTGCACCGACGCACTGTGGGCCAGAAGACAGGCACAGGCAGCCTAAACTCTATTCAAGTTTTCAACCCTAGAGTCGCAAAATGGGACTTGAACCGAACGTGTGACCCCACTAATGGATTCCTCTCCGAACGAAGATTCTGTTTTAGTCACCGGGAGTCACACGGTCGGTTCGAGGAACGTTTAGCGACTCTGGAGCTAAAAACGCGTTTAGAGTTTTGGCCGCCTGCGCCGGTCTTCTGCGCCCACTGTGCGACGATGCAAGAGTGCGATAACCCATAGCGTTTTGATTACAGTGTGCGTACTGTTAATGCTTTATAAAGTTTATTAGAGCCACTTTAATGTATACATCATTCTGCCACGCTTGCACTTAAAGGAGTCCTCCACCATCTGTTGCGCTGTGCTCTTCTGCTGTTACTTCCTGCATTTCTGCCCGTCATCGTGCCTGCCTTTCTGGACCTTATCCCTTCTCCTTCCTCCCTATCCTTCTCTTTCTCCACTGTAAAAATTTGTTGTCACTTGATGACAAAAGCGTGGATGATGGTTTTCTCACTTTCAAAGGATGACAGTTTCATCGCAAATTGATAACATTTGCATCACAGTGCCTGTACCTTTTGCATGGGCGTGACAAAAATGTCAGCAATTGTTTTGGTGACACTCTCTTAAGGAAAATTAGTTTCGAAATTGTCATCAAGGGACAAATTTTTTTTGCAGTGTCTTTCTCCTTTTCCGTTCCTCCTTCTCCTTCTCTTTCTTCGTCTCCTGCTCCTGCTTCTTCTCCTTTTCCTTTCCTCTTTCTCCTTCTCCTTCTCCTTCTCCTTCTCCTTCTCCTTCTCCTTCTCCTTCTCCTTCTCCTTCTCCGTCCGTATGGAGCGCGTGTCTCTCATCAGTTGGGTTTATCGCCGCCAGGGGCCGCTGCTGGCGCAGCATCGCGCCGCGTAGCGCAGCGCTATTGGCGCCGCCGGCTTCAGAAATCAGATCTGGGAGCCCAACCCTCGGGGATTGATTACCGGACGGAGATGTGACCTCCAGCAGGACCTCCCTCCACACAGTGGGCCAGAAGACCGGCGCAGGCGGCCGATACTTCAGATGCATCTTGAGCTCCGGAGTGTCGCTAATTGGGACTTGAACAGCATACGTCTGACCCCCACCAATGGATTCCTCGTTCGGAGAGCAATCGATTGGTGAGGTCACACGTTCAGTTCAAATCCTATTCAGCGACTCCGGAACGTCCGGGATTTGTAATGCATGCACCGGCATTTTAGCACACTATGCTCACGACCCTCTATCCGCCCCCTCACGGTAAAAACGGTTCCCGGTTTTCCCAGGAAGTCCTGGAAATTGCCTATGTCTTTACTATAGACTTCCTGGAAAAACCCGGTACCGTTTTTGCCGTGCTAACACTCACTCACACTTATATATATATATATATATATATATATATATATATATATATATATATATATATATATATATATATATATATATATATATATATATATTTTCTCTCTCTCTCTCTCTCTCTCTCTCTCTCTTTCTCTCTTTCTCTCTCTCTCTCTCTCTCTCTCTCTCTCTCTCTCTCTCTCTCTCTCTCTCTCTCTCTCTCTCTCTCTCTCTCTCTCTCTCTCTCTCTCTCTCACGCACACTCTCACACCGGAAAAGACCTTTGCCTCCCATCTCTCCATGACACCATATCAAACACAATACGGCGGATGAGGTACAATAATGTGTCTTGCGATACCTACTAGTAAGCAAGGCTCAGTCCTAGCGGCCGCCCATTCGAGAAAGACTCAGTTAGATAGGAATCCAGCAGGAACTGAGTCTTTCTCGAACGGGCCGCTAGGACTGAGCTGTTCTTACTATCTTACTATTAATTTCTTAGGTATCGCTTGCAAACAGGGAGCTTCGCAACGCACACGGGCGTCCCGACCGGAGCATTGAGTTGAGGTGCACGACAGAAACAGATCCTGGTTTTCCGAGGAACCCGTTCGAAATCGCATCGCCGCGGTCACGCTCCTGGCTATAAGTCTTCCCTTGCAACCTTGTCACACTCATAGCACTGCACGGTGGCGGCCGGCAGCACGCGCCGCACCGCGGACACCTGTGCAGCGCAGGCTGAGGAGTGGCTGAGTGCACCCCTCCACAGCACGACCCTGGACACGCGGAGGCCGCACTGGCCCAGCAGGGCGTCCAGGTCGTCGCATCCTTCAGGCCACTGCCCGCCCCCCGGAGTGCCGACGAGCAGCCACAGCTCCTCCAGCGAGGCACTGTGGGCCTGCAGCAGGGAGGCCAGGGTGGGCCGGGGGAGTCCATTAACACGCAGACACTTGAGGCCGCCTCGTGGCAGGGCGGGCAGCAAGGGGGGCTGTGCGTGCAGGGCACGGCCCCAACACACCAGGTCCATCCGCCGCAGTCCAGGCATGGCGTGCGCAGCCAGAAGGTGCTCCTCGCAGGGATCCACCACGTGAAGCCTCTCCAGCGTCGGGGCGGCACTCTGCAGCACGGCCAGGGCCCAGGCAGGGTCATGGTGGCAGCGCACGTTGGTCATCCGCCGCACCTGCAGACAGACGGCGTCAGCGAGGCCAGGTGGGGTGGAGGCCGCAAAGGGCCTCAAGGTGGACGGCAGGACTCACCCCATGCTGCCGCACGCGGGCCAGCGTGGCCGCCTTCTCTTCTTTTAGTTGGCCCGGTGCAGTCAGACTGAGACTGTACAAGTCGAGGTCCTGAATAGGATCTAGCGCTGGAGTCGGAGCAACCACTGCGGGCTGCTGCTGGAATGCGTCCTGTCGGCACAGCAACCCACGCATTGAGTATATCGTGTTCGGTCTTAGCATGCATTATCGGCTTATGGACATTATCGAGAGCAGGTAACAATAAAGTGTTTACAAACATATTGAATTTCATTGATGCCTTCCGTCAATCCCGGAGCAGGGTGGAAACGCTTTGCTTTGCGTGATAATTAGAACTGGAAGGCAATGAAGGCATGACTGAGACAGACCCGCACCCCACGGTGCACTGAGAAAACCTTACGAACTATTTCGGGCTTTACAAAGAAAAGTAGTTTGTATAACAAAGTATTTTGAGCATACATAAGCTTACGAAGAAAATACTTCGTAATTTACAAACTATTTCTTCGTATAACAAAGTATTTTAGTTTGTTATATGTATGCTCAAAATACTTCGTAAGGTTTTAAGAGTGTGGTGGAGTACCTTGTGGATGCGGCCGTGGCGGTGCAGGTGCAGCACGAGCGCGTCGAGCAGGCTCCGGCCGGCGGCGCCCAGGTCGCCCCACCACTCTTTGCCGCCCTTGTGCCGCAGCCCGCACTCCATGCCCTCCAGCAGGCTGGCCGCGTCCTGCAGCTGCTGCAGGCCCTCCGGCTGGCCGGCCTCCAGGTCGCCGCCCTCGTCCACCGCCGCCCGCAGCTCCCTGTCGGCCTGCTGGACCTGCCGCTGCCTGGCCCGCCAGTCCTGCAGCAGGTCCTCCACGGCGTCCTTGGCGCCCCCCAGCGTCCGCACCACCTTGGAGGCGTTCGAGTCCGCGTCCCCCAGCCGCTGCAGCTGCGGCGCTGCCCGCTCCGAGCGCACCTTGCGCAGCGAGCAGACTTTGTGGTCGTCCAGGCACGCCTCCGCGGCGGCCCGGTCGCATTCACGGCACCACGCTCTGTGCAGAAAAAAGATGACTGGTTTGACTTGGCATAAACAATTTTTGTGGACACCTCGTCTGTTTTGGGAGCAGCCACACTACAAATCTGTCTCCTTGGTGCACACGTACGAATGCAGTCTAAAAGTCTTGCTGCAGAAGGTCGGGCTCGAGGAGGAATAACTCCGCTTTGCACTGTTAAAATAGCCGTACTTTTCTCAGGGAAAAGGTACGGTCGTTCCGTAACCTCGGCGTACAGTAAAACCGTACCAAAAAACCGTGCTTCCCGTAAGAGCCCATGTTACTAAAGCCGTACTCTGTACCCCCAAAACTGTGCTGACTGAGGAACGGTGCAACCAGGCAAATTGTCTACCAGCTTTGTACCGTACTATTTCCTGTGGATTTTTTCTACAGTGTGCGCTTGGGCACAAATGGACTAACGGCGTGTGTACCCATCGCCACAGTGGCATTGCAGTCGGCTCAGTGCACTCGTGTAAATTTTGTCCGGATGTCAGAAACCGGTCTGAGAACCTGGATCAAAATTCGCGCACCTCTGAAATCTGAGAACTTTTTCTGACATTTTGTGGGACGCAGTCCTCCAATATGAGATGAAGTTTTGAGAATCTCAGATTTTAGAGGTGCGTGAATTTTGATCAGGATTTAAGACATTTTTCTGAGGTCCTGACTAGACGAGTGTGCCCCGTGACCGATCGCAGTCGTGTTGCGATGGACCGAGGCGGAAACGACTTCGGTTATCCGGCGTTCAGCAAATTGGTAATCCGTAATCCAGATATCCAGACATTTCGAAGTAATCCGTTGGTAATCCGGGGAAATTCTGAGGTTATCCGGGGTAGTCTGGCGTAATCCTATGGTAATCCTGGAAATTTTTCGATGTAATCCGGAGGTAATCCGCGGGCTATCCGGGGTAATCCCTATCCGATGTACACAAAATTTCTTAGTCGTTTCGCCCTGGCGATGGACTCACCTGAGGGTCGGAGCCTCAGAGTCACTAGGGTGTGGAGATTTCGGTCGAAGCATCTTGGTTAGAGATTGAGGCGGAGTGGGCAGGGAAGGCCGCAGGTCCGTCAAGTTCGGGAAACAACAGGCTCAAAGTGAGTATAGGCACTGAAAACGCAAAGATGAGCGCTGGCCAGGGCGCTGCACGGTGCGACTGCGACAACACGGTCAAGTCGCTGTCGCTGCGATAGGACGCTATCTGGTATCGGCAGTCAGATAGCGGCACACTCGTCACAGTGACCGGTGCCAATGCCAGTGGGCACGCCCAGAAAAAAATGTATTGTTTTTCAAAGACTTGCAAAGACTTGATCTTTTTCGACTTGAATTTTTTCAACTTTATTTTTTTTTTCAACTTTAATTTTTTTGACTTGAATTTTTTCGACTTGAATTTCACACTTGAATTTTGGACTTGATTCAAGTCATTCCTCAGTCATGTATCAGGGGTCCGTCGAAGAAGGCGGCATCACGAGTCTTGTTTCAGTTTCCAAGATAACGACTCTCATCAAACCAGACACTATACTCGTGCCAAAGCCTTTTATTTTCTAAGCTAACGCATAGAGATTCAACATTTCAAAATTGGTATGCGCTGCCGTACAGGCAAACAGCCAGGAGGCTTGCGGTAGAACAGCACTCATGACACACCTTTAAAAAAAAAACGGATATCGGCAAGAAGTAAAGCGAAAAAGAGAAATCGATGACGGTCGGAGCATGGCTCATCAGAAACGAAAGGAATTATAGTTTGCGTTGCAAGGTATGGCGTTGCGCCTCTCTCTCTCTGTCTGTCTCTGTCTCTCTCTCTCTCTCTCTCTCTCTCTCTCTCTCTCTCTCTCTCTCTCTCTCTCTCTCTCTCTCTCTCTCTCTCTCTCTCTCTCTCTCTCTCTCTCTCTCTCTCTCTCTCTCTCTCTCTCTCTCTCTCTCTCTCTCTCTCTCTCTCTCTCCCTCTCTCTCTCTCTCTTCGACTTGGCCCGTCCCCAGCCAGTGCAACACTCAACTCATTCCTTTTCGACCAGCTTTACAACGGCTTAACTCTCCTACACCCCCCCCCGCTCCCCTCCCCTCTGGAAATCCCCCCGCGCGCGGTCTTCCCGGAAAGCGCCACCGTGGCCGACCGCGGCAGAGAACGAATCGTTCCCGCGAGAGCACGGTAGGAAAGACGTGGTGGGGCCGTACACTCGGAGCACCTTGAACTAGCGTCAACGTTCGGGTTCTTTGTCTCGACGCATCGCGCACACACACACACACACACACACACACACACACACACACACACACACACACACACACACACACGCACGCACGCACGCACGGAAAACTGCGCGGGCCCCGTGCCAGGTCACAGAGGAAAGGAAGGGAGAGGTGGTAATGGGGAGAGGGGAGGGGGAGGGAGAGATTGTGTTGATGATGCATGCCGTCAGTGATTAGCGGCATGGCGACTAAATCATGTCGACGGTTTCCGGCGACGGGGCCATCTGCCTCCCCCTTCTCTCTCTCTCTCTCTCTTTCTCTCTCTCTCTCTCTCTCTCTCTCTCTCTCTCTGTCTCTCTCTGTCTCTCTGTCTCTCTCTCTCTCTCTCTCTGTGATCTATCTTTCCCCCTTGCTCCCTAGCTGTCCCCTCCCTAGTTTGATAAGCAGCACCTTACCTTGCCTCGCGCTTTTCTTCCCCCCCCCCATCGTCAATCTATTTGTCTCTCGACTAATTCGCACTCCGTAGGCCTCCCTGCTGAGCGATTCCGCACAACGTTGTTTCGTCACCCTTGTTGCTCTCTCTCCCGACGTGTGCGAGGGAGACAGAGAAGAAGCCCAAACATTGCCAAGTGGGCAAGGCTGTGCTTGACAACTTTTTTTTTTTTTTTTTTTGGGACACGGTCGCACAGTGGGAATTTTGCTCTACTTAATGTGACAGCACTGCCGTTCGGCGTGGCGTTGCCTGGGGGTGGCTTCGTCGTGCGTCGGGGTGCCAGGGGCGGCCAGTGGCTATCCACGCTACTGTGGGTCATAAGACCGGCGCAGGTGGCCAAAACTGTAGACGCGTTTTGAGCTCCAGGGTCGCTGAATGGAACTGGAATCGAACGTGTGACCCCACCGAGGGGGAAACGACTTCGGTAATCCGGCGTACGGCAAATGGGTAATCCGTAATCCGGATAACCAGAAATTTCGAAGTAATCCGGTGGTAATCCGGGGAAATTCTGAGGTTATCCGGGGTAATCCGGCGTAATCTAATGGTAATCCTGGAAATTTTTCTATGTAATCCGGAGGTAATGAATCCACGGGTTATCCGGGGGTAAATCATATCTGATGTACACAAAATTTCTCAGTCATTTCTCCCTCGGACCCCACCAATGGATGATTGCTCTCCAAACGAGGAACCCATCGGTGGGGTCACACGTTTGATTCGAGTCCCATTTGGCGACTCTGGGGCTCAAAACGTTTCCGGAATTTTCGGCCCCCTCAACGGTCTAACCCACTGTGCGCCACGCCACGCCACGCCTCGCCTGGAATGCGGCCTTGGGTCATAGGAGACTGACCACGTGGCCGTACAGTGGTTCGGCCGGGGGCGGGGGGGAAGAGAGAGAGAGAGAGAGAGAGAGAGAGAGAGAGAGAGAGAGAGAGAGAGAGAGAGAGAGAGAGAGAGAGAGAGAGAGAAGAAGAAGAAGAAGAAGAAGAAGAAGAAGAAGAAGAAGAAGAAGAAGAAGAAGAAGAAGAAGAAGAAGAAGAGTTTGAGTTTGAGTTTGAGTTTGAGTTTGAGTTTATTGAAATTATTGAAGAAGAAGAAGAAGAAGAAGAAGAAGAAGAAGAAGAAGAAGAAGAAGAAGAAGATTGATTGATTGATTGATTGATTGATTTTTATTGCAAAATATTAGAGCACATAGGTTACATACAGTCAGTTTTCAGTCAAAGGTCCTGCTAAGCCTAGGCTTGTCAGCAGGTGCCACAAATTATAGAAAATATTGTTTAACAACTTCTTCCCTTCTCATACATTGTTATCTAATATCCATTTTCTTATTTTTCTTTTAGCTTCGGAGACATATACAATATTTAGTAATTCAGCTGGTAATTTATTAAAACATTTAGGTACTTGATAATCGAGTGTTCTTTCCCCATATTTATTACTACATAATGGCAGAGCAAATTTACCATCCCCTGCATATCTAGTGCTGTGATACTGTTGACATGGTTTTTTGTACTTATTACAGAAATAATATTTGTTGATTATATTTTGGAGAAAAAGACCTTTCACACTAAGTACATTCAGATCTTTAAATGCATCCTCCTTAAATTGCGTTCTACTGGTATAGAACATTAAAGTCTTAAGAATCATTATTTGCCTTTCCCTAATTTCATTTATATAGGTTTCAGATGCAGCACCCCATGCTCCTATGCCATATCCTATTATTGACTGTGCTAGGGCTACATAGACCATACGCCTCAAATCTGTAGGTAATTTTGTTCTTAAATTATACATGGCCACCATGATATTTTTCAATTTTTTGTTTAAGTTGTCAATATGGGGTGTCCATGAGAACGTTGCATCAACAATTACACCTAAATAGGGATACACAGTAACATTTTCTAACAGAGGACATTTACAGCGAGAAGGGTTCTTATTGCTATGGAGGCAGTCATAATTGTGAGATACAATGGATATTCTAGATTGTATAAGAGTATTTGGTCTTTTAATTAACATCACTTTTGATTTGCTGGAATTGATGATGAGGCAATTATCATGAGTCCACTTGAGGATTTCATTGAAGTCACTTTGCATCATTTCAAGTGCATCCTTCATATTAAAGTGTGAAACAATTAGTACAATATCATCAGCATAAATATACACTTTACAGTACAGAAAAACTTTAAAGATATCATTTAGGAACAAGATAAAGAGAAGTGGCCCTAGTACGCTGCCTTGTGGTACACCATGGGACGTAATGTACTCCCTAGAATACGTATTCTTAAACCTAACAGTCATTTTTCTATTTTGCAGGTAACTCCTGAACCAGTTAAGAACACAGCCTCTGATGCCAATATTTTCTAGGGCTTGAAGTAGAAGTTTATGATTTATTGTGTCAAAAGCCTTTGAAAAATCGATAAAGAGGCAGAGGACACTGCGCCCTCGATTTAGCTCATTATTAATGTACGAGGAAAAATCCTCCAATAATAACTCAGTCCCCTTCTTTCTTTGATAGGCGTATTGATATTTATGGATAAAGTTGAACTTTTGGGCATAGCTCATGACTTTCTCAGCAATATAGGTCTCTATTACTTTACCAAGCATTGACTGTTCACAGACTGGTCTATAATTTACAAAATCTAGGTGGCCACCTTTCTTGTATATAGGTCGGCATATGGAAGTTTTGAGTCTGTCAGGCATTACACCCTCAGTTATGGACTTATTTACCAAATCAGTGATAACCTCTGGGTGTGCATTTGAAAAGAGTTTTACATCTCTGGGCCTTAAGCTATCAAATCCTGGTGACACTTTATCACTCATAGAGTTTACTATCCTTGAAACATCCGACATTTTGGCAGGTGACAGATAGAAACTGAAAGATGCTGCATTGGTCCTGGCATATTCAGAAGTACTTTGCCCACACTCATGAATTACTTTATTGACATCATTAACAAATGTTTTTGCAAACTTTTCTACAATATCAGTCTCTGAGTGAATTTTTCCAAGATGTCTACTTATTGTATCATCCACAGATACAGCCTTTTTTCCTAGTACACCATTAACTAAATTCCAGGTTTTCCTTATATTATTGCCATTCTCACTCAACTGGTTTTCATAGAACGATTTTACAGCTAACTTTATCTGTTTATCCACATAGTTTCTGAAACTTCTATATGCATCTCTGTGTTTTAGATTAGACCTATTATTTTTAGATATTTTAAAAAGTCTGTCCCTTTCATTTACTAAGCGATGCAGGTTACTATTCATCCAAGGCTTTAGTCCAACCTCCTTCCTATTTCCAGGTTTGCAAGTGACTTTACTGATGGCATTAAGGTTAATTGAGCTCCTAATATCTTCATACAGAGCATTTGCACTTTTTAATTTTATTTCCTCACTATATATGAAGTTATTGACATTTTCTATTATTTTTGTGTCATTATACTTGATTACACTTGCATGAAGAAGAAGAAGAAGAAGAAGAAGAAGAAGAAGAAGAAGAAGAAGAAGAAGCGTTCATCCTGCGGATCCCGTCCCCTGCCGCCCCTTCCGTTCTAGCAGGTCTGGTCAAGGCAGCTCGGACATTCCTTAGGGATAAAATCTGCCGAACGCCCACCAGGAATTCGGATTAGGGGAGCCAGGCCGCAGTACCACAGGGCTGAGCACACTGCGAGGGCGGCCCACAGTGGGCCAGAAGACAGGCGCAGGCGGCTAAAAACTCTCCACGCGTTTTGAGCTCCAGAGTCGCTGAATGAGACTCGAGCCGACCATGTGACCCCACTAATGGATTTCTCGGTCGGAGAGCAATCCATTAGGTGGAGTCACACGTTCGGTTCGAGTCCCACTTAGCGACTCTATAGCTAAAGCCGCATCTAGAGTCCTGGCCGCCTGCGCCGGTCTTCCGGCCCACTGTTCGGCCCACGCTGCTGGCTCCTCTCTGGAAGTGGCGCACCCAATCAGACGAGCAAATCTGCTCGGCACGGGTTTGCCGTTGAGCTACTTCGAACTCAGCAGGCCTGCAAAAAGTAAATTTGAAATTAAAAATATACGGATTGCGTCGAGTTGACTAAATATCTTCTTTTCACAGTAGGCGGGCGAACAGCCGCGCTCACGGATAAGATTACCGACGACGTACCGAATACGCGAACTCCGGTGAATTTCCGGTTGCTCCGGACGAGTTTTGGCCCCGTGGGCGTTGAGTGGAACGCGCTATTCGTCGTGCCAACGCCTGTGGTACGGTGGGCCCGTGGTACAGCAGTGGGCCCGTGGTACAGTGGGCCCGTGGTACAGTGGGCCCGTGGTACAGTGGGCCCGTGGTACAGTGGGCCCGTGGTACAGTGGGCCCGTGGTACCGTGGGCCCGTGGTACAGTCGGCCCGTGGTACAGCAGTGGGCCCGTGGTACAGTGGGCCCGTGGTACCGTGGGCCCGTGGTACAGTCGGCCCGTGGTACAGCAGTGGGCCCGTGGTACAGTGGGCCCGTGGTACAGTGGGCCCGTGGTACCGTGGGCCCGTGGTACAGTCGGCCCGTGGTACAGCAGTGGGCCCGTGGTACAGTGGGCCCGTGGTACAGTGGGCCCGTGGTACAGTGGGCCCGTGGTACAGTGGGCCCGTGGTACAGTCGGCCCGTGGTACAGCAGTGGGCCCGTGGTACAGTGGGCCCGTTGTACGGTGGACCCGTGGTACAGTGGGCCCGTGGGTGGGATCGCCAACACAAAGCGCCGTCCCTTCTTCAACCCCTTTCCTAAGTTTGTTCCGGAGCAGGCCCGCCCCGGGCCAGAGCAGAACAGGGTGGGCATGACTTCGCGGATAAAGCGAGAATACTTCAACAATCGTGCAGACGGTGTGAGCGTGACCTCGCGGATGAAGGCAACGAGCACATCTTCCCTGCAACCTTCGGCAACCGTAAAGGAGTATACACTCGTCAGTTCCCAGTTTTTTTTTCTTACAGTGGATCTGAGAGGTCAAGCAAGGCAACAAAATGGTACACCTTGAGCATCTTAGTCGGGATTCGAACCAAACGCCGAGGGCCATGTGGGAGAGGCCGTTGGTCTGTCCCCCCCCCCCCCCTCTGGCTTTTGTTATGAAAAATGGCAGCCTCTCGGCATTTCTCGCTGCCGGCAATGCGTTTGAAAACGGCCGCCTTTTTCCCGCCTGAGGCCCGAAGGCCGAAGGCAGCCTGTTGGGGCGTGATCAAGTGACCCTGCTTCTCGCGCGCCTTTTGACACATTCGGCCATTTATTTGTGCCTTTCCCTTTTTGCCCGGCTTGGTTTCCGTTTCTCCATGGCAGCCGCGCACAGTGGGCCTAAAGACCTGTATAGTAAAAGACCCGCAGACTCACGGCTCGGCCCGCCACCCCACACGGAAAAAAATAAAATCGCTGTTTCAGCGAAATGTTTGCTAAAATAGCGAATTTTTGATGACTATTTTCGAACCTAAGAATTTGTTCGCTGAACGGGCTAACTTTTGTTCGCTACTGAAAATTCGCTACTCTAGCGCACATTTTTGACTGATGGAGCGAAAAATATGAGCTAAATCAGCCATATAAATCTCCTTTAAAAAAACAGCGAAATTGTGTTTGCTGCCAGGATGTTCGCTACATTAGCGAACACTTTTCGCTGACATAATGACCGAAAGTTTGTTGGCAACTTTTAAAAAGACAATCGGCCGATGATCTGGAATGTCGGCGATCTCGTAATCAGGGTACTAATGGTAAACCTTGCCCAATTCTGGCCGGGATCGAACCCTCGAACTCTTTGTTAGCACTCAAAGGCTTTGCCACGAGACCACCAAGCGACCCGAGGAGAAGAGGCCAGAGGTCTTCTCTTGGCTTAGAAAGCCTTCGTATCTAGAGAACACACAGAGCACCAATGTAGCGAATATTGTTCGCTTGCCCAGCAGAAATGTTCGTTGGATGGCAATGAAAAGGTAATCGCTCGAACAGCATTCAAAAGTTAGCGCACATTGTTCGCTTCTGCAGCAAAAATGTTCGTTGGACAATAAGTAATAAATTATCGGTAGAACAGCAAGTGGAAGTTCGCTACATCGGCGTCCTATATGCACTGAAATAGCGAAATTGTTTGTCATTCCAGCAAATTTTCCTCTAGCAAACAGATGTTCGCTAATATAGCGAAATAATTTTTTTCCGTGCAAAATGGCGACGCTTCCCCTCCCTCTGCCCCACACCCCGCGCCCCGGTGCCTGGTCTAACGTAAACAAAGCCTCAATGATGCCAACATACAGCTTCAAACATGGACATGTACATTTCGTTTCAGAAGCTTTGAAACTTATTTCTCAAATTTTATGCTTTCTGATTTCAGTTTTTTGATAGAAATATGATATCAATTTGCGGATATCAAACTATTTAGTATATTTACGTTATTTTTTTTTCATTATATGTTGCCTACCCTACACCCCCAAAATGGCGGACCCCGTGAGCACATGACCTCGCTCGGCCAATCAAAACTGACTACCTCGGTTGCGGGTCTTTTACTATACAGGTCTTTAAGTGGGCCTAAAGGCCGGCGCAGGCGGCCAAAGACTCTAGACGCGTTTTCAGCTCCAGAGTCGCTAAGCGAAACTCGAACGCAGCGTGTGACGCCACCAATGGATAGCTCTCCGAACGAAGAATCTATTGGTAGGGTTACACGTTCGGTTCGAGTCCCACCTAGCGACTCTGACGCTCGAAACACGCCTAGAGTTTTGGCCGCCTCCGCCGTCTTCTATCCTACAGTGCACCGCTCGGCTCTCCCTTCACCGCCAACGCACATCCTTCGTCCTTGGCGTCCAGCGTGGCAGAAAAGCAAAAAAAGGGAGAAAAATCGTGAAAAATGTTGTTGTTGTGAACAAGTTTGTCATGTTTTATGTTTGTTTTTATGATGGCATATGGCACTCTCCTTTAGAGACATACGAGTGACTCAGTTTCCGTCTGGCTGTGAGCCGAAACTCTTTGACGGTGGCTGTACGCCGGACCGCCTTTCTTGCAGGGTCGAAGACAGCTTCCTCGTTCGGAGAGCAATTCCATTGGTGGGGTCACACGTTCGGTTCGAGTCCCATTTAGCGACTCCGGAGCTCAAAACGCGTC
This sequence comes from Stenchaetothrips biformis, assembly GCA_030522485.1. NCBI lineage: Eukaryota > Metazoa > Arthropoda > Insecta > Thysanoptera > Thripidae > Stenchaetothrips > Stenchaetothrips biformis. The sequence goes on from CM060101.1 coordinate 7,627,998, forward strand.
CGGGATTTCGACCTCCTCCACCGGTCTTCTGGCCCACTGTGTCCAAGGGGTGCGAGACAGACAGGCCGCTCTGTCGGCCCCGGCGCCTCGAGACAAGTGATTATTCATCGGCGGCATTGACGAGATGGAAAGCAGGGAGGTTATTAAAAATTGCTTAATATTCCGCCGATGCCGTTCCGGACAGTCGCGTCAAAGTTCACCAGCTAATTGATTCCGAAGACGTGACTCAGCCGAGCGTCCGAATCGTCGACTCTCTGTCTCTCTCGCACTCACGGGGCGGCTCGTAAGGGTGTGAGAGAGACAGAGCGACTTTTCGGAAGCGCTCGGCGGGCCGTCACAGCGACGCACTCAAGCGTGAGTTCCCCAACAAACAAGAAAAACACGACATGACTTCAACCTGCCAACAAGGGGGGGGGGGGGAGAAGGAGAGAGAATTGAATTGAAATTCGTTTATTAGGTCCACTTTAATAGGACTAAAGAGTACCGCTACAAAAGTAGACCTGCTCTCTGTTTACAAGAAAAATATGGCAAGGTAGACCAGTATAGCACTTCAGGAAAACAACATAGTATGCAAAATAACAACTTAAAAGTAAAAAAGAAAAACAAAACAGTAGCGAGAGAGAGAGAGAGAGAGAGAGAGAGAGAGAGAGAGAGAGAGAGAGAGAGAGAGAGAGAGAGAGAGAGAGAGAGAGAGAGAGAGAGAGAGAGAAAGTGTCCAGTGCGAAACGCCCCCGCGCCATCATTTTCTTCCTTCGAGTTCACTTCGGGGACGCAATGAATTGTGCCCAACGGGAAAGGCTGAGATGGGTTGGGGACGGGGAGCGGGCAGGGAGGGAAGGAGTAAGTCATGGATGAATGGCTGCACAAAGCCACATGAACACAACACTCCAATACACGTTGCTTTCGCCGGACGCAGAGAATAACGACAAACTGAGCGAGGCCTGGAGGGCAGCACGGGGGGAGGACGCACGGAGGACGTACACTCTGAAAACCTTACAAACTATTTAGGCCTTACGAAGTAAAGTAGCTTCATATAACTAAGTATTTTGAGCATACGTAAGCTCACAAAGAAAATAGTTCGTAAATAACGAACTATTTCTTCGTATAACAAAGTGAATTAGTTTGCATTACGTATGCGCAAAATACCTCGTAAGGTTTTAAGCGTGTACGGATGAGGACGCACGGATGACGCATGGATGAGAACGCACGGATGAAGCACGGAGGACGCCCGGGAGGACGCACTAAGGACACTGAGGACGCTACCTCGGTGCACTAGTGCGCCAGAAGACCGGTAGAGGCGGTCTCAATCCATAGGACGCGTTCAGAGCCCCAAGGTCGCTAGCGCTAGATGGGACTCGAACTGAATGTGTGACCCCACGAATGAATTCCTCGCTCGGAGATCAATCCATTAGTGGGGTCACACGTTTGGTTCGAGTTCCATTCCGCGGACTCTGGAGCTCAAAACACGTCTGGAATTTTGGGCCGCCTACGCCGGTCTCCTGGCCCACTGTGCGATTGAATCACCCTTGGAGGCAAGCCGTTGACTCGACTTCCTTTTCTTGTCTTCCTCCTTGGATTCGCTTTCCGAGGTTGGCTTTGAAACATTCCCTCAACCCGTCAATACAGACGAAAAACGTATTCGATTCTACGACAGTCAAACAACTACTAGCTGGGGCGAAGGAACCCTGGCGAATCTTGCAAGCTTCAAAGATTGGACAAGAACGTTGGAACCGTGCCCAATCTATCGACCCATTGTGTTGTTAGTTCCATAATGGCCATTTTTTTTCCTGTTAATCACTCGGACAAGGCCATGCACGACGTTATAACACGCGCTTCTCTCTCGCTCTCAGAGCAAATATGTACCCCATAAAAAGTTTCTCTCTTGCTGCGCGAATCTTTCTACTTGTTGTTGTCGCTGAGATGCCAGCGGCCCTAGCGCTGCGCCTCACCGCCACCGGCCAGGTTCGGGCATCGATCTGTCTCTCTCGCACTCATGGGGCGCTCCGGGTCACAGTGGGCCAGAAGACCGGCGCAGGCGGCCAAAACTTTAGACGCGGTTTTTGAGCACCAGAGTCGCCAAACGGGACCCGAACCGGAACGTGTGACGCCACCAATGGATTCCTCGTTCGGAGAGCAATCCATTGGTGGGGGTCACACGTTCGGTTCGAGTCCCATTCAGCGACTCTGGAGCTCGACACGCGTCGCCTCCGCCGGTCATCTGGCCCACTACGGGGCGCTCCGTGTGTGCGCAAGAGCGAGACGAAGGCGATGTTCGGAATCGGTCCGCTGGCCCGGGCCGCGGACCGCCTTACTATTTCCGTGCCATAGAGTTTTACGCGAGGGAGGTGAGGGGGATGGGGAGAGGGAGGAGGTGAGGGGAGGGGGAGGAGGAGAGGGGGAGGAGGAGAGGGGGAGGAGGAGGAGCGGGAGGAGGGGAGGGGGAGGAGGGGAGGGGGAGGAGGAGGAGGGGAGAGGGAGGGGGGGGGAGTGGGAGGAGGAGGAGGGGAGAGGGAGGGGGGGAGGGGGAGGAGGAGAGGGGGGTCCGGGCCGCCCCGTCGGGCTCAACAGGAGGAAGGTGCACCCATTCAGACATTGATTTTCCCCCTCCCCTTTCCACACTCACTGCGCGGGGCCGCCGACACGGGAACGACTCAATGAATTTACGGATCAATGAATGACTGGACGAAATTCACGAGTGAGCAGAGCAGCGCGCTGCATCCTGATGACCTTCCGACTGGATGCGTTTTGGGGACTTCGGGTTTCATGATGCCTGCCGCCGTAGTATACTTGAGGGGTCGGGTCGGGTCATCTATCTGGCCTGTGTGGACCTTTGTTTTGATTCGATCCATGAAGCGGAAGAAGGGGGTTAACTTAAGTTGATTCCGTGACCTCTTATCAGTCTATCAAGTACACGTGAGCGAAAATTTGGTCGAAAATCAAATGTGGTGAGACAAGTCCCATCCTCTTGCATCTATTTTCGGATGACATTCACGAACGTGCACGGTTTCAACTTGACTAACCCTTTCTTTCGCTTCCTGGATCAACCTCCATCTCTTTTTATTTTTGTCGATTCCGTGCAGCGGGTTGGCATGGATGTAACGGGTGTTTGCGTAACGATCTCGGAGTGACCGCAGTGTAGGCTGCCCCGCTACACAGGGGGCCAGAAGACCGACGCAGGCGGCCAAAAATCTAGACGCGTTTTGAGCTCCAGAGTCGCCAAACCGGACTCGAACTGAACCTGTGACCCCACTAAAGGATTGCTCTCCATTGGTGGGGTAACACGGTTCGATTGGAGTCCTGTTTAGCAACTCCAGAGTTCAAAACGCGTCAAGAGTTTTGGCCGCCTGCGCCGGTCTTCTGGCCCACTGTGTGCTGCCCCGCGAAACCGTAGAAGGCAAACACGACGAAAGAGGCAGCCGCCCGCGGCAAAGTTTGAACAGAGTTTCCGTCTGTCATTTCACCGCAAAGACCGCCAAGGCAGAGATTTGTTATTTCTAGATAGAATTTCTCGCGACTTGCTCCTCGCGGATTCGGTTTCCCTGTTTCGCTCTCACGCGCAAGGAAACGCCGGAGGAGTTGTTTCGTCGCTCTGTTTCTCTCGCATCCCTTCAGAACGCCTCTTGCGTGCAACAGAGACAGAGCGACGAAGAGTCTCTTCGGGATCTGACTGAACGACGGCGTCTATGCACAACTAGAAATCAACCTACCTTCATCTAAATGACACCACAGCGCTTCCACACCCGGACCTGTATTTTTAGCCACAGCAATATCGTAAAAGGGGAGGCACATCTATTTAATGACTTGATGCGGCCCGAATCGGCTGAACGGAGAGAGTACACTCTGACAGGCGGAGAAGAGAGACACGCAATGGAGTAGCTCGGTGGCGAATCCGATAGAGTGGCTCGATGTCTCGAAGCGGCACCCCCACAGCCCAGCTAGCTCCCAGCGACTCCCAGCTGCTGCCGCTGCGAGAGGCAGGACCCTCGCACAGTGGGCCAGGAGACGGGTGGAGGGGGTCAAAATCCTGCATTGCATTATAAGCTCCAGAGACGCTAAATGGGACTCGAACCGAACGTGTGACCCACCAATGCATTGCTCTCCGAACGAGGTTTCCATTGGTGGGGTCACACGTTTGTTTTGAGGCTCATTTAGCGTCTCTGGGGTCCGAAACGCGTCTAGAGTTTCGGCCGCCTGTTCCGGTCTTCTGGCCCACTGTGCCTCGGTGGCAGGGCCTCGAGGCGCGCGACCGCAGTTTTCCGATTTCGAAGCGGCGCCAAATCTAGGCACTCTGGAAGCCCTAGGCGGATAAAGTGGGCAACCCAGTGCGCCAATCGGAAGTTGGCATGCTCGGTGCTCGTGAAGTACACTGGCATGTATTTGGAGAAGAAGTGTGGTTAATGCAACGACATCACTTTAATTGCTATTTTTTAAGTACGTCAGGGAGTCAAAACTCAATATAATCGATTTTAGATAAATTAAAAAAAATAAAACCGGTCGGGTTTGAACCCACAACCCTACCGTCGTTAGAACTCGGAAGCCAGCGCGAGGCGACGCAATTCATTTGCAAATCGCAACCCTTTGCTTCGCTTTACCCGGCTCTGCGAGGGGAATGACTCGAATGAATCGGATGAATCGAATGAATCGGGAAGTCCAGATCTCCTTCTGGTGATTAAATGATGGGATGGCATCGGGGTGCTAAAGGGGCGTCCTAAACCCCGGTCCCTTTTTCCACGCTTCCTCTCTCTCTCTCTCTCTCTCTCTCTCTCTCTCTCTCTCTCTCTCTCTCTCTCTCTCTCTCTCTCTCTCTCTCTCGCTTTCCTCTTTTTCTTTCAGTTTCCCTGTCTTTGTCACACTTTTGTCTCATGCACTCAACCGATTCGCTCTCTCTCTTTCTCGTTCTTTTCGCACCTCACCGTCCCCTGGCTGGAAACGAGTTGGCTAATCTATTTATTGCACGGCCGATGAAAAACTCGTTTCACAGATTGAGCTGCTCAACGAGAGAGAGAGAGAGAGAGAGAGAGAGAGAGAGAGAGAGAGAGAGAGAGAGAGAGAGAGAGAGAGAGAGACAGAGGGAGAAGGAGAGAGAGAGAGAGAAGGAGAGAGAGAGAGAAAGAAGGAGAGAGAGAGAGAGAGAGAGAGAGAGAGAGAAGGAGAGAGAGAGAGAGAGAGAGAGAGAGAGAGAGAGAGAGAGAGAGAGAGAGAGAGAGAGAGAGAGAGAGAATGCGGCACCTCCACCTTGCCGTGAGTGTCGGTAGTTTCCGCCCTGCCCTTCGTGGAGCTCCTCACTGTAAGTACCGTGACGTCGTTCTTATTGTTTTCTCCGGCTTACTTTTTTTCACGCCATCAGGCTGATTCCAAAACAGTGCTTCGACGCTCTCTTGCACCCCTGTGCACAGTGGGCCAGAAGACCGGCGCAGGCGGCCAACACTCGACAGCTCAAAACGCGTCCGGGATATGGGCCGCCTGAACGGACCTCAGGCCCACTGTGCGGCGGCGCAGATCCAGGTCACTCTCTCTTCCTAATTTATGGACGGTCCCTTCCTTTATCCGGCCCACCCTGTTCAATTACACACAAGTGCTTGGCACATCCTTTAAGGCTGTGGAAGGGGAGGGGTGAGGGGGAAAGGTGGGGGGGGGCAGGCGCGAGCCTAGCCCGAGGGCCGAGAGAGCGGGATCGCGCGCCGAGCCGCCGCGTCAGTTCACTCATTGCAAGGTCGGTCCTCTCTCTCTCTCTCTCTCTCTCTCTCTCTCTCTCTCTCTCTCTCTCTCTCTCTCTCTCTGTGTCTCCTTAGTCCCCGCCTCTGTCAGCTCTCTTGGGAGGTGTCGGAGCGTCGTACGGGCCGCGCAGTGGGACCACCACCACCAACGCGGTGTCGAACAGCCCCTCCATTTTTTATTGGCCGTGTGCCCCCTCCTTCCCCCTTTTCTACTCCTTCCCCCTTTCCCTATCCTTCCCCCTTTCCCCCTCCTTCCCCCTTTCCCCCTCCTTCCCCCTTTCCACCTTCCTCCCCCCTCTTTCCCCTTCCCCTTCCGTGCGCCCAATCAGCGCCACTAAAGCGTTTTGAAGTGGTGTCACCATACCTTTTAGTGGGGAAGCAGTCTCAGGTGGGATCAGCCATCTGCCATCGCTCAGGTTGTTCGTGGCACCTGTTTTTTCCACTCTCTGTAAAGTGCGGATCGTGAAAATCGCCTTGGGGTTTGACTGTCAGTCCAGCAACGGGTCACAAGACCGTTGAGGCGGTCGACATCCCGGACGGGTGTTTACGTCCTGGAGGGACCAGAACCGAACGTGTGACCCCACTAATGGATTGCTCTCTGAGCGAGGAATACATTGGTGGGGTCGACGTTCAGTTCGAGTCCCGTTGAGCGACTCTAGAACTGAAAACGCGTTTAAAGTTTGGGCCGCCTGGCCCACTGTGCGTCGCGCCGGCGTCGAAGCGCCCGACTGACTGCGCTAGGCAATCCGCTCGTCACGTGAGTAAGGCGGGCAGGCCTATCGCTCCCTTCGCAGGCGCTCGGGAGCTTCACTCCTCAAAAAGGTCTCGAAAATCACGGCGAACTTATTCGGAAAACAATCGCCTTCGATCCTCGGAAGGTTCCAGAACCTCCTGTTTTTCTATGTGCCATGAGTCTCCAGCGGGTATAATTTACACAAAAAAAGAATTCTTTTTAAAACACAAAAATAAACCCTTATTTTTTTTATTTTTTTTTTTTAAGGATAGTCAAAACGACCGAACGTGTTAGACTAAACTTAATTGCACCGTGCTTCGAGCGAAACGTTAAGCAAGAGTCTCAAATTTAGTTGTTTTATTTTTCGTAAAAGGTTTTGGACAGTAGTGTGGATGTGAATCTGCAGAGCTTTGAGTAACGAGACACCACTGCACTGCTGCAGCGCGCCAGGGAAGGCAAGAGCAAGAGGAAACGTACGCGAGTGAAGTTAAAGTGGGCGCGAAGCGAGCGGCGCGGCGCACAGTGGGCCAGAAGATCGATGCAGGCGGAAAAAAACCCTCGACGCGTTTAGAGCTCCAGTCGCTAAATGGGACTCGAACCGAACGTGTGTGGCCCTACCAATGGATTCCTCGCTCGGAGAACTGTCCATTGGAGGGGTCACACGTTCGGTTTGAGTCCCTTTAAGCGACCCGTCCGGGATTTTGACCGCCTTCACCGGTCTTCTGGCCCACCGTCTGTGGAGCGGCGGCGCAAAGGCTTCAGAGTATTGCCCACCTATTTAGAGCACCTTCATGTCGAGGGTCAATTACTTGTGGAGAGCAGGAGACCAGGGGAACTGAGAGGGGGAGGGGAGGAGTGGGAGGGGAGGAGGGGGGGAGAGGGGGAGGAGAGGGGGAGGGGAGGGGGAGGGGAGGGGGAGGAGAGGGGGAGGGGAGGAGGAGGGGGAAGAGAGGGGGAGGGGAAGAGGAGGGGGAGGAGAGGGGGAGGGGAAGTGGAGGGGGAAGAGAGGGGGAGGGGAAGAGGAGGGGGAGGAGAGGGGGACACGAAGAGGGCACAAGTATCACCTGCGTGAACTAATTGGTTCTGAAGCCCCCGCCTACCACCAGGACACGTCCGCCGAGTATTCCCCTAGTACTTTCCGCCGCGGGGCTAGCCACACAGAGGGCCAGAAGACCAGTGGATTCCGTGACAAACCTGGACGGTTTATGATCCCTAGAGTCACTAACAGCACTCGAACGGAACGTCTGACCCAACCAATGGATTGCTCTCCGGACGAGGAATCCCATTGGTGGTGTCATCCGTATGGTTCGAGTCCCATTTAGCGATTCTGGAGCTCAAAACGCGTCAACAGTTTTGGCCGCCAGCGCCTGTCTTCTGGGCTCTGGCCCACTGTGCGCCACCCGGTGTTGTTTCGGCAGCCATTGTGGTGGCATGGCTTCCGTTGGAGTGTTTGCGCAGTCAATTGTGCCCTCCCTCCCTCCCCTTCCTTTCGAAGCGTGTGTTATTCTGTCTCGGAATAAAAAAGACTATCACTCTCCTTTGCCTTCACCTCGCCAACGACGAGAAGTTCGCACAATTACAAATTTCCAGCGAGTTTCTGGTACGGAACTCGCTTATGTCGAGGCGCTCAGAAACGACTAGCTGTAGCGCACAGTGGGCCAGCAGACCGACGCAGACGGCCAAAACTCTAGACGCTTTTTGAGCTCCAGAGTCACTGAAAGGGTATCGAACCGAACATGTGCCCCTTCAACTGATCCCTCGTTCGGAGGAAAATCCATTGGTGGGTTTATACGTTCTGTTCGAGTCCTATTCAGCGACTCAAAACCCGTCCGGGATTTTGACCGCCTGCACCGGCCTTTCGGTTCACTGTGTAGCGACCCGTTCGATAAAAAGTATAAGATAGGGATTCAGCCGCTTAGCTTACTGAGTCTTTCCCGAACGTCCCGCTAAAACTGGGTCGTCTTTTCCACACGCCTCGACACAACTGCGTCTTTTGTCGAGTACGCATAGCGCCATGTGCCGGCAGTCTCTCGGGGACATGAGGTAGTCCGCAGGGGATAAAAACCGCCAAACCGTCGTACTGGCAGGTCCCGGCAGGCAGGCGGAAAGTAGGGTACTGGAGGAGGTTGTATAAAGAAGCAGGGGTGCCTTTGATACTTAGCCATCATCGTGCTGCAGCAGGGTAGAGAGAGAGAGAGAGAGAGAGAGAGAGAGAGAGAGAGAGAGAGAGAGAGAGAGAGAGAGAGAGAGAGAGAGAGAAGTGGCCCTGAGAAGGCAGGAAGGACCCTCGACTACAACAATAAGGGTCTGGCAAAACACTCGAAACTAGCAATGCTAGCAATGATGTGGACTGGCGCTGCGGTAGCCGCAGCAGCAGCAGTATCAGTACCAGTAGCAGTGGGAATAGCAAGCGGTAGAAGTGGTGGTGAGGCAGGGTGCATTCACCGAGCACGGCAGAACGGCCAACAAAATAGACAGAAACACTGAAACACCCTGGCATAGCTGTTCTTGGCTTGTCGAATCGTAACATTAAAAAGCGGAGCGCGTGGACCGCCAGAATATGCACGCCGCTCTCTCTCTCTCTCTCTCTCTCTCTCTCTCTCTCTCTCTCTCTCTCTCTCTCTCTCTCTCTCTCTCTCTCTCTCTCTCTCTCTCTCTCTCTCTCTCTCTCTCTCTCTCTCTCTCTCTCAGCCCCAGGCCGTTGTCCCCGTCTTTCGTTCGTCTTCGTCTTCTTTCTCCCTGTCTTCTTCTCCTCTTCCTTCTCTCTCCTTCTGACTCCGCGCTCCGTCTGGCCTCGCCTTGTCGCTCCGACAAAAACGTTACGGAAATAATGTCCCATGACGTCTCGGCCTTTGGGATTTGACCCTCGGTGCGCCACTGTAAACAGCGGCAAACCCCTTCTCTCTCTCTCTCTCTCTCTCTCTCTCTCTCTCTCTCTCTCTCTCTCTCTCTCTCTCTCTTGCTCTATGATACACAGAGGCTCGGCTCGCTGAGCTCGGCACTTCCGGCCTGCGAATTTCCACGCGTTTGTATAATGGGCCACCGTTTAGGCTGCGTTCGAAAACGAGGTACTTCCATTCGGAAGCGGCAGACTGATTCCGAGAATTGTCGTGTTCGTGTTCGTCGCTCTGTCTCTGTCGCACACATGTGGTGTTCCGCATAGGTGCGAGAGAGACAGAGCGATAGCTCTGGCCCTGGCCTGGCCGTGTGCATGCAGTGAGTTTGCCGCGCGCCTTGACTCGGTGCAAGCAGTTCCACTCATAGCGAGGCCGCTGAGTGGTTTCGGTACTCGGGTTTAGCGATGCGGAAGGTGTCCTGAAAGTTTCCCAGGTTTGCTCAAGGTTTTACCACTTTTGAAGGTTTCACCAAGGTGTCCTGCACCAAAGGTTTCCTGAAGGTTCACCAAAGTTTTACTGAAGGTTCACCAAAGGTTTCCTGGAGGTTTACCATAGGTTTCCCGAAGGTTCCACAAGGTTTTCTGAAGGTTCACCTAGGGTTTCCTGGAGGGTTCCCTGAAGGTTCATCAAAGGGTTCCTGGAGGGTTCTCTAAAGGTTCACCAAAGGTTTCCTGAAGGTTCACCACAGGTTCACCATAGGTTCACCAAAGATTTACTACAGGTTTCCTGATAGTTCGCCAGGTTTCCTCAAGGTTTACCAAAGGTTTCCTAAAGAGCCCAGGGTTTCCTAAATAAGGTACCGCAAAGGTTCCCTGAGCCCTTGCAGCCTAACACGGCCTCGCGGGTCGCCCGTCGCGCTCCGGTTTTCGGTCCGCGGACAAAGGACGGCACTTAACGGCGGCGATCTCCATATTTTATTGTTTTATGCGCGTCCCGACGTTTTATGTATCTTCTTTCGGGACTACGAGATGAGGTCGGGCGATACGGCGCCGAGGCAAGGGGTAGTTCCAATCGGAAACTTTGTTGTTCGGCTAAGTGATCCTCCTCACTCCGGGCGCACCCGTAACTGCATCGTTACACTCGTGCCATTTGTTGGCATGGGGATAATGAGCATGCAGTCTGAAAAGAATGGATGACGTCACGGGGCGTGCGAAAAGCCCTCGCATTATCATAACAACACTCCGTCTTTTTTGTCGTGCCCTTCCTCCCCCTTTCCTTTTTAATGCTCTCTCTCTCTCTCTCTCTCTCTCTCTCTCTCTCTCTCTCTCTCTCTCTCTCTCTCTCTCTCTCTCTCTCTCTCTCTCTCTCTCTCTCTCACTCTTTGTTCCTTCTTTTCGGGTGAGAATGGCAACGCTGTCACTGTTCTATGTATATGGCCGGGTAACATCGGAAGGCTCTGGTCATTGCAGTGCACGTCTCGACTACACACACCACGTAAATGTCTTTGGGCGAATTTTGTGCGAGACATCACTTTTTTTTGTGCAGATGAACTTTTCGTACAACTTTTGTACAAATATGGGGAAATTTGTGCAGATTTTCGTACGAAGGTTGTACGGAAAGTTCATCGGCTCAAAAAACTGTGATGTCTCGTACAAAATTGTACGTAACATTTAGTGTGCAGCGCAGGGGCCTTCGAGCGGTGGATTTCCAGTGTGGGTTTCCCCCGGCAGAGGACCCACAGCGGGCCGGAGGAGGTTTGTGCGTGCAGCGAACATTGCCAATTTACAGGGACAAAGGTCTCGCGTTCCAGGTGGAAGCTGCCCGGCCTGTCCGTGAGAGCTAATTATATTTCTACACATTTTTCTTATTTGGGTCTCACTTTGTTTGTTCTTGCGCTTTTTTTTTCTTCTTCTTCTTTTTGGAGTGCCCAATTTTCCTGCTTGTGCATGCAACTTGCAAGTCCGGCAAGTGAGCCAGAAGACCGGTGGAGGCGGTTAAATCCTAGACAAGTTTCGAGCACCTGAGTCGCAAAATGGGACTCGAACCGAACGTGTGACCCCACCAACGGATTGCTCTCCGAACGAGGAATCCATTGGTGGGATCACTCGCCCGGTTAAGGTCCTTTTTTTGCCGCCTGCGCCGGTCTTTTGGCCCACTGTGCTGCTAGAGTGTTCCCATCTAGGTGGCAGGCGGTTCCATCCAGCTCCAGCTATTCCAGGGTGAACCGCAACACGGCGGCCACGGCGTTGGGCATCGTCGCGTATTGATGCTGAAACGGAGCACCACTTCGAACGAATATTCAGTGCCGTGTCGGGGGAGGATCCCATCCCACACTGTTATCCAAGTTGCGATACTTTCAACACAAAAACGTGCGATGATAGCCAAAATGTGATTCCCTCGAATCATCGCTCTCCAGATGCGATGACTTTTCTATCACAAAAATTTGCAATGATCATCGCACATTTCTGCAATGATAAAAGGAATTATTGCACAAAAATGTGATGATGGCAACACAAAATCTGCAATCATTACAGTTTTTTGCAATGATCATAGCAAAATTCTGCGATACAGCAGATCATCGCACCTTTTTGCAATGATCATCACAGAAAAGAGCGATGAAATTTGTATTGCACTGAAAGTGCGGTCTGCATCGCAAGTAGAATAACAGTGCAGCCGACGCTCTGTTCGGAAAACGCTCGGCGCATTATTTCTTCTCTCCCTTGGCAGCTTTCCTGCTTTCAAGCTCGAGAGCACACTCGAGTCCGAGTGTTTTCAGACGGACGCTGTTTCAGCTTGAGTGCGGACGACAATGCAGTCGTTGCGTGCGAACACGGATTGCTGTGCGCGGACAATAGGAGCATCTCTCAGTGGGCCGGGTGGAAACGGCCGAAATTCTAGACGCATTTTGAGCTCCAGAGTCGGTAAACGGGACTCGAATCGAACGTAGTGTGACCCCACCAATGGGTTGCTCTCCGAACGAGGAACTCATTGGTGGGGTCACGCGTTCGGTTCGAGTTCCATTAGCGACTTTGGAGCTCAAAAAGCGTCTAGAATCTTGGCCGCCTCCACCGGTCTTCTGGCCCACTGTGCATCGTTGATGGAAGCGTTCGCCCGCCTTTGGGAAGGCACGCGAGTGCACCGTCCAAAGATATGTCGGATGGACTAAAATTCAGTTGATTTCCTACACTACGGCGGTAGTTTTTTTTATTACCGACTCAGAAAGCACGACTGCAGACAACAGAATAAATGTTATGAACAATATTGCACAAGACATCGCAGTTGCCTGCTTTGTGCAGGTGAACTTTTTGTACGATTTTCACACATTTCTCGATTTTTTTCTTTTTTCTCTGTTCTGCACAAACTAGTCGTCGTGTTGGGAGTCATTTCAAATAACTTTTTTCCCCACTGTGAAACCAATATTTGTTTGAGGGTTCTCTTGTTCGTTAGAAAAAGACCTGGCATTAGACTCCCATGTTTATGATCTTCTTCTCTTTTTCCTGCCACCCCAGAGAGACAGAGAGGCAGAGAGACAGAGACAGAAAGAAAGACAGACAGGGAAAAAAGAGCGATTCGCGTGTTCAGAGAGCCGCTCCCTTTAAAAGCACAGCATGTATTTATCATGAACGTGGCTGGGACACATCGCGTGCGACCTGTGAACGCTGCGGGTTTACGTACAACCTTACAAATAAGTAAATAAAAATTCCTCTGTACCTTTTTTTTTTTTAAGGAAATATTTTATCCGTCGAAAAGTGGCAAGGAGCCGGAGGGAGGGCCCCTCCCCGCTTGACAGGGAACGATGGCGAAACTGGCACTCCGGCTTGAAACAAGATTCGCTTCTCTCCGTCCCTTCGGTCTTCTTCCTTCGTCCCTCGCGTCCGCCCTGCTGCCGCCCTGCTGATTCCGGCCTGCCTGATTACGGGGCAATTTAAGCAAAAATGAGAGGAAGGGTCCCCACAGCCGGGCTGCAGGACACACAGTGGGCCAGAGGAAGGGTCCCCACAGCCGGGCTGCAGGACACACAGTGGGCCAGAGGAAGGGTCCCCACAGCCGGGCTGCAGGACACACAGTGGGCCAGAGGAAGGGTCCCCACAGCCGGGCTGCAGGACACACAGTGGGCCAGAGGAAGGGTCCCCACAGCCGGGCTGCAGGACACACAGTGGGCCAGAGGAAGGGTCCCCACAGCCGGGCTGCAGGACACACAGTGGGCCAGAGGACCAAACGGGTTTTGAGTCACGGAGTCGATCAATGGGACTCGAACCGAACGAGCGTGACCCCACCAATCGATTGCTCTCCGAACGAGGAAGTCATCGGTGGCGTCACACGTTTGATTCGAGTCCTATTAATTTTGCGACTCTGTAGCTCAAAACGCGTCGGAGACTTTGACCGCCTGCGCTGGTCTTCTGGCCCACTGTG
>CM060101.1:7646697-7698183 GCA_030522485.1 Stenchaetothrips biformis
GGGAGGGCGTTGTCTGTAATTACGTCGAGTTGCGTTGTCTGTGTTGGTCTGATTCTGTGGCAGCATGTGTCAAAACAAGTGTGTAAGTGTGTGTGTGTGTGAGAGAGAGAGAGAGAGAGAGAGAGAGAGAGAGAGAGAGAGAGAGAGAGAGAGAGAGAGAGAGAGAGAGAGAGAGAGAGAGAGAGAGAGAGAGAAAGTGCTAGGGTAATCCAAAAAATTTTGATTTCTGTGATTCCTAAATTTTCTGAAAGAGGACATCAAGAAATGGCACGAAATGCAAAATTTTAGGAAAAACGGATGTCATTTTTGGTCCGCGCAGGCAACGCACTGTTCGCGGGTGGCCCGCCGCTACACGAGAGGTCTTAACGGCACTTCGAATGAGCGCGCGCTGCCCCTGGCAAGCTCCAGGGGTGTCCGACTTTCCTCAAAATTGAAATTTATGTACATCTTGACCGACTCTTTCAGAAAATGTGGGTCTTTTCAAACTCCACGTTGCTTTGGAATTGGCGTGAAGCGGCCTTAACCGTAGATTAAGCGCCGTTAAGACCGCCAAGTCACATTTACCTTTAACTGTGAGATAAACACAATGTTCGGTAACAAACCTTGAACTTCTTACACCCAGCAGCAACCTTGCATCCCCCTCCCCCCCTACTACCAAAAAAGAGAGAGAGAGAGAGAGAGAGAGAGAGAGAGAGAGAGAGAGAGAGAGAGAGAGAGAGAGAGAGAGAGAGAGAGAGAGAGAGAGAGAGAGAGAGAGAGAGAGAGAAAGAGAATAGCTTGCCTTGTCTTTGTTTGCTTGCGCGCGGCAGAATCTGGGCGCCACCACCACGCTAGCTGGTGGAATGACGGGGTATTTCCATTTTTGCCTCACTAACCTCGGGGCGACCGGCGCTGTAGTGGCATGAAAATGTCCCCATTTCCGCAGTGCAGAGCTCCGCTGGCGGCGCGGGCCGTGAGAAGCCGCCGATAATAATAATTCGGCTGTTGTCGCGGCGTTGGCTGTTGGTTTTTAGCTGTTTAGCGCGCTCGAGCAGTCGCACAGTGGGCCCGAAGACCACTTCTAAGTCACTCAATGGGACTCGAACCGAACGTGTGACCCCACCAATAGGCTGCTCTTTTAACGAGGAATCCATTGGTGAGGTCGCACAGTCGGTTCGAGTCCCATTTAGCGACTCTGGAGCTCAGAACGCGTCTAGATTTTCGGCCGCCGGCGCCGGTCTTCTGGCCCACTGTGTAGCGCAGCTCTAGCAGCGCAGCTAGCGTCGCCATTTAGAAGGCGAAGGCGAGAAAGAAAGGGAAGGCGCGCACGGTCGTTTGCGCGGCGCTACACTGCAACACAACGCTCAATGCAAAAACGGCCAAAATGCGCAAGAAAAAAACCAACAAAAACAACAACAACAACAACAAAAGCAAGAGCATCATCTCGTCAGGCTGGCCGGCGTCCCGACGCCGCCATGCCCGCACGCCCGTCCGTCAAGGAGGCACCGGAAAGTACGGGTGGCAAGAAAGGGGCAACGGCGTCCAGAAAACATGACAGTGGAGTAATTGCAGCGGCGGATGAGGGTCAGGCGGACCGAGGGACACACACACACACACACACACACACACACACACACACACACACACACACACACACACACACACACACACACACACACACACACACACACACCGCTCGCGCGTCGCACATTCATTAAAAAATCAAAAATCATACATAAGGACACACAAACAATTCCATAGGATTACATACAGCACACGGAAAGATAGGCAGAAGGACAGACAGACGCATGCACAGTAGGCCAGAAGACCGGCGGAGGCGTCCAAACCTTTACACGCGTGTTGAGCTCCAGAGTCACTGAATAGGGTTCGAACCCTGACCCCCCCCCCCCCCACCCCCACCCCCACCCCACATGGATTGCGAGGATTGCAAGATTAACGAGGAATCCATTTGGTGGGGTCACACGTTCGGTTCGAGTCCTATTTAGCGACTCTAGAGCTCAAAACGCGTCAAGAGTTTTGGCCTTCTCCACTGGTCCTCTGGCCCACAGTGCAGACGAATACAAGGAGAGGATGGGCATACGAATGGACAGAAAGACAGACAGACAGACAGTCACTCGACTCGGACAGACAGACAGTCACTCGGACGGACGGACAGACGGACAGACAGACAGAGCGACAGACAGACAAGCGAGGGAGCCGGGCTGTGGTCCCGGTCCCAGGGCCGCACGGAGCCGCATGGCCCTCCCCGTCCATAAAACGCTGTCGCGGCGTGGAGCGATGCAGACCAGGTCCCACTGTGCCGGAAGGCCAAGTGGCGAGGGGAATTCCCCCCGGCGCGAGGGAATTCACGTCATGCTCATCAAAAGTCACTCGCAAAAACTGAAACTAACTTTCTCTCTCTCTCTCTCTCTCTCTCTCTCTCTCTCTCTCTCTCTCTCTCTCTCTCTCTCTCTCTCTCTCTCTCTCTCTCTCTCTCTCTCTCCCCCCCCCCACACACACACACACACAAACACCAAAAAAATAATAATAAAGAAAACAAAAATCTTTACAAACTGTTTTGGGCCTCACAGAGAATAGCAGCTTGTCGTAATTTTGATAGTACATAAGCTGACAAAAAAAATACTTCGTAATTTACGAACTATGTCTTTGTATCACAAACTGACAAACTGACTTTGTACCTCGTGAGGTTTGAAAAATCGAGCATTCGGTGGTGCGCACACACACGGGCTTAAAACCTTACGAAGTTAGTATCTTGAGAATGTGTAAGGTGCAAACTATTAAGTTTGGTACATAAAAAGATAGGTCGTTAATTCATAAGTATTTTCTTTTTAACCTTCGCTGTAACAAGCTCCTTTTGTTTGTAAAGTCTTAAATAGTTTGCAAGATTTCCAGGGTGCACGCGCACACGAACAATACTCGAGACCGCACAAGAAACCAGAGCGATGCAGTCCGCAGTGCAGTCGGCCTTGCGTCCTGGAACAAAGCGAGGAGGGAGCGCCGCCAAGACTGCCAAGCAAAAAAGTAATTAAAACACTTAAAAGAGGTCTTATGTTGAATTAAACGAAGGGCAAATAAATTGCTTTGTAATGATCACGAGGCAGCGGCCGTTAACCCCGAAGCAGAGCAACTCCGTGGAGGACGAATGGGCGGACGCGAGGGCGACGAGGAAAACGAATGGGAGGGTGCGACACAGTGAGCCGGACAACCGGCGCAGGCGGCCAAAACTCGAGACGCGTTTTGAGCTTCAGAGTCGCAAAACGGGACTCGAACCGAACGTGTGACGCCACTAATGGAATCCTCGTTCGAACAGCAATCCATTGGTCGTGCCACACGTTCAGTTATAGGACACCCATTTAGCGACACTGGAGCTCAAAAGGCATCCCGCATTTTGACCGCCTCCGCCGGTCCTCAGAGGCGCACTGAGCGACGTGAGGACAAGACAGAGGGTGAATGGAAGAACGCGAGGAGGAAGAGGAGGAAGAGGAGGAAGAGGAGGAATAGGAGGAAGAGAAGGAAGAGGAAGAGGACGAAGACGGGGACGAGAAACAAAAGTCAAGGCAAAGGCAGAGGACCTGGTGCGGAAGGCTTGTAAAAGGGACACAGCGAAGGAGGCGACGACGTCATAGCGAAGGGCCGAAGGGACGGAACGACGAGAACGGGAATGTGGGACGAAAGGCGGCACTAAAGAAGACGGTGAAAGACGGCGACTAGGTTAAAGGCCAGTTTATGCCCAGGCAAAGAAGCCGGGGGGAAAAGGGACGGAGCGACGATGAAGAGGAGGGACAGCCGGAAGAAACTTGGGGCCAGCCGGTGCACAGTGGGCCAGAAGACCGGCGCTGGCGGCCAAAGTTTAAACGCGACTGTAAACAGGACTCCGAACCGAACGGTGACCTCACGAATGGAGGATGCGACACAGTGAGCCGGAAAACCGGCGCAGGCGGCCAAAACTCGACACGCGTTTTGAGCTTCAGAGTCCCCACACCGGACTCGAACCGAACGTGTGACCCCACGAATGGATTCCTCGTTCGGAGAGCAATCCATTGGTGGGGTCGCACGTTCGGTTCGAGTCCTGTTCAACGACTCAAGAGCTCAAGACGCGTCTAGAATTTTGTCCGCCTACGTGGGTCTTCTGGCCCACTGTGCGGTGCCCGGCGGACGGAAGCCGGAAAGGGAAGGAGAGAGGGGGATCGACTGATAGAGACGCAGGAGACAGCGATAGACAAAGGGATTCCCCGCATTCTGACATTACAATTAATCAGTCCCCAGTGTTGGTAACAGAGAGATCTGGCCGAAGCCTGACGGGGCGTGCGGGGAGGGGAGGGGGAGAGGGGAGGGGAAGGAGGGAGGGGAAGGCGTCCCCTTAATCCCTTGAGGGGCGACGCCGTCGTGCTTCGGGCCCATGCCGCGCGGGAGGCCTTCCCTCCCCCTCCCTGCAGGCTGATTCCGAGAGTCGTTTTCGTCGCTCTGTCTCTCTCGCACCTATACGGGACGCCCCATGGGTGCGAGAGAGACAGAGCGACGAAAACGACTCTCGGAATCAGCCTGCTGTTGGTTCGAACTGCCCCGGCCCGGCCAGCCTGGCCCGCACCGGACGATGCATCAAAGCCTGGGGCCTTTCCAAGCGATGCGCCTCTGGAGCCTCACAACAAAATAATTTCGCGGGAAATTAGAATAAAGAGGAAGGAAGTTTAGGACGTCGTGAAGCTGGAGGTGTTTGAGCGGTGAGACTGAATGTGATGACATCATCCATACAGGACTGAGACTCCCGAGCTGCAGCTGACACTGACAGCCAATCGGTCTCTCTCTCTCTCTCTCTCTCTCTCTCTCTCTCTCTCTCTCTCTCTCTCTCTCTCTCTCTCTCTCTCTCTCTCTCTCTCTCTCTCTCTCTCTCTCTCTCTCTGCGCTGGCAAATGCTAGCCCGCGCGACGACGCGGAGTGTTTGGCCGGAGAGTTTAAATGTCGAAAAGCGTTCCGGGGCGAGAGTAAGCAGCTTTTCAGGTGTCAGCGACGTAGACACTTGGAGGGGCTCAGGTGCGCGGGGGAGTGGGAGTGTCGCGTCGTGGCCCGGGCAGGGGACGTAGTGGAAAGAGAAGCACAGTGGTCCAGAAGACCGGTGGAGGCGGTCAAAATCCCGGACGTGTTTTGAGAGGCAGAGTCGCTAAATGGTGCTCGAACCGAACGCGTGACCCCACCAATGGAAGGCTCGCCGAACGAGAAATCCATTGGTGGGGTTACTACGGGTCGAGCCCCGTTCAGCGACTCTCCAGCTCAAAACGCGTCTAGAATTCTGGCAGCCTGCGCCGGTCTTCTGGCCCACTGTGAGAAGGGAGGGGGAAGAGAGGGAAGGAAGACCGGCGACGTCGGAGTCGGAAGAAGGCGGCACGACCAAAGGGAGAATAAAATTCAAGACGACTTTTAATTTCCAGTGCGATAAAGATCTGGCAGTGTAGCTACGAGGCCCCTTCCCTCGAGCCCTCCGCACAGTGGGCCAGAGGACCGATGAGGCGGCCATAACTTTGGACGCGTTTTGAGCTCCCGAGCTGCTAAATGGGACTCGAATCGAACGTGCGACCCTACTAATGGATTCCTCGTTTGGAGCGTAATCCATTGGTGGGGTCACACAAACGATTCGAGTCCCCTTTGGCGACTCTGGAGCTCAAAACGCGTCTAGAATTTTTCACTGCCTCAACGGTCTTCTGACCCACTGTGCTCCGGCCGGCCTGCCTGCAGAGCACTGCAGAGGCCTGAGCGTGATTCCCGGTAATGCAGAGAAGGTGCAGCTAGACAAGCTTCTTCCATTTCAATGTAAGAGGAAATGTGGGCAGTCCACGCAGCGAGGCGCGCGCTGCTCCGGCAAAAAGAGGGCGGGGGGGAAAAGGGACGTGGCAGCTCAGTAGGTCAGAAGCCCGGTGGAGGCGGTCAAATTCCCGGGTGCGTTTTGAGCTGGCTTCTTGATCTCGAGTGACTAAATCGGACTCAAACCGAACGTGTGACCCCACCCCCTCTCATGGATTGCTTTACCAACGAGGAATCCATTGGTGGGGTTACATCTTCGGTTTGAGCATCATTTAGCGACTTTAGAGCTCAAAAGGCGTGAAGAGGTTTGGCCGCCTGCGCCAATCTTCTGACCCACTGTGAAGAGAAAAGCAGATTGCTTGCGTGTATCCTGGAATTCTCCCATCGCGGAATGATCTCACCTCGGATGGACAAAAAAAAATAAAATTTGACGTAATTAAACTTGAAGTGGACTCAAATGTAAAGTGGATGACTCATTGTTATCGTGTGACATGACTCGCCTGTGAGTTTTAATTGCGACATTAATATTCGACGAATGTGACGTCATATTTGTTAGAATATGAATTCAGTCACGTTCCGTTTCAATATGATGTCACATCCTCTTTATTAATGTTAAACCACGTTGAAGCGAATGTGCCATCGGTGCCCTCCTATTAAATGGCCGTGTCACGTTCAAATAAATGTGACATCGTATACAAACGAACGTGGCAAACTTTACTTTCTGACGAATATGACGTCACATTCGTAATGGTTTACAGAACAGTCAAAGAAACACGAAACGCGCACGTGCGGTTCCAGTCCCATTTAGCGACTCGGGAGCTAAAAACGCGTCAAGAGTTTTCGCCGCCTGCGCCGGTCTTTTGGCCCACTGTGTGACGTGCATGCCTTTTCGGCGGTGTAGCACGGCGCACTACACTGTCACTGGGGGTTGTGTCGTGTCCGATGCTATCTGCCTGCCTTACGGACCGACGGTGCCGGCCGCGTCACTGGCCGTATACATTACAACTTTTTTTTTTCTTTTCTGGGGGGGGGGCGACTTTCAAGAAGTGCGTGCCTCGCCGCGCCGCCTAGAATTTCAGGACATAAAAGTTTTATCGAGTCATTTCTCCGCCTCCCCCTCCCCTCCCAGTGTGTCGTACATTAATTCGGTGCGAGCACGTTTCCGGCCAGGACCGCACAGTGGGCCAGAAGACCAGCGCAGCCGGCCGAAAAGACGCGTTTTGAGCTCCTGAGTCGCTGAATGGGACTCGAACCGAACGTGTGACCCCACTAATGGATTCTTCGTTCGGAGAGCAATCCATTGGTGGGGCCAGACGTTCTGTACGAGTCCCAAATAGCGACCCTGGAGCTCAAAACGCGTCTGGAATTTCGACCGCTTCCATCGGTCTTCTGGCCCACTGCGAGTCGCCGGTCTGCCGGGCCGGGCTCGGCACAAGGTCGCCTCGTCTTCAGTGGCGCTATTTGTTTATTGCTGCCGGGAATGAATATTAAGAAGGTCGCGCAAATTTGCCGTCACCCTAAAAGGAATTGCGGGGGTGGGGCTGTAAAAGTGTCAAGCAATAAGTAGTGGTGCGGCAGCGCGGGCAATGGATAGCACTTGTTGTGATTGTCCGCGAGCTCGATTGAGGGGCTTGCGCCAATGACGTTGTTTTGTGAAACATTTCCTAATGGTTTTGATTCCGTGATAGGCAAGGACGCTGTAAAATCCACGAAAAAAAAATAATAATATGAAAATGTTGTGATTTTGGATGTCCACTGCGTCTAGCCTAACCCGAGTGATCGCACTCTTGCCACAGAATTTCCTTAGAGAGCAGCAGCGTTGCCGTAAAGTTTGGCCGAAACGGCTTGACTGCGCCGAGGAGGGCCCCTGTCAACTCGGACATAGGCAACCCGCCATCGTCGTTCAGTAACGGGCTTGCCTACCTAGCCGGGCGTGACCCCGTCAATGGACTACTCTCCGAACGAGGACATCGGTGGGGTCACTACACGTCCGGTTCGAATCCCATGTACCGACTCTGTAGCACAAAACGCGTCTAGAGTTTCGGCCGCCTGCGCCGGTCTTTTGGCCCACTGTGCACACTCTCAGACTCGTACTGATTTTTTTTTGTTAAATAACGTATCGACGTTGGTGCACATTAATGAGCTTATCAACATTTTTATTTGTAACAGTAACATTATTATCGATGTTGTCTTGACAAATCTGTTAAGCGTCTGAACAAAATCGTATTAATGTGCACAAACGTCAGTAATTATTGTTAATAAAATGTCTGTTGAAGAATGAGAGTGCAGCGGCGGCGAGCGAGGAGAGTGGCGGTGGCGCACAGAGTGAAACGGAGGACGGGATCCAAAATCGCCCCAGAGACAGCAGCGCGACGGAACATTGTGTGGGACGGCTCGTCCTGCAGGGGAGCAGCCCGGAGCAGCGGCGGTTTATGGCCACTGAAGGGCAGAACCGTTCACTTGGTAGAGTTGCTCGCGATATCTGGGCGGAGAGCAGCCGAGCGGAACGGAGCCGCAGACACTTCCCGGAACTAGGCGAGGACACAGTTGTAGGAAATTGCTCACGAAAGTCACGATAGCGACGACATGCGAGGTGTCCATTTTTCATAGCTTTGCCTGCTGCGATCCAGTCGTTTCGATCTCGTCATAATTTTACTTCCATTAAAAAAAAAAACAAATACAACGATTTTTTTTTGATTTTTTTTTTTGTTGCAGAAATGCAGTGAGACGCTCAGAGAGACGAGTTTCATTTCGCCCACTCTTTTGGTTGCGTAAGTACACCCTCTCCCAAAGTGCCGGAGTGCATATTCAGCACACTATGGTGTCACTCGAGAAGAAGAAAACGCATCCACTTTTTGTTCCAGCAAAGGTTTTTTTTTTTTGCAGTGCCGCTATTGCAGTGGTGCCCCAGTGCTGCGCGCGGCTTCAGAAGCCCCTAATATCACCAGCGCAATACACTCTACGTTTCATTCGTGTGTCGTTTTAGTCTGCCCTTCTTTGTTCTCGTGTGCTGGCCGACATTGCGGGGGCTCTATTTATGCCCCCTTCCCCGCTCCACCCCCTGGCCGACCCCGCCACACCCCACAGCGTGCCAGAAGGCCGGAGGAGGCGGTCGAAATCCCGGACGGGTTATAAGCTCCAGAATCGCTACTTGGGACTCGAATCGAACGCGTGACCTCACCAATGGACTGCTCCACAAACGAGGAATCCATTAGTGGGATCACGCGTTCGGTTTGAGTCGCACGTAGCAACGCTGCGGCTCGAAACGCGTGTAGAGTTTCGGCTGCTTGCGCTAGTCTTCTGGCCCACTGTGCACCCCCTCCACCCCGACCACCTTGGGGAAGGGCGCGATGCCGTTTGGGGAAGCGCGGGGTCCGGCAGGGGCGGTTAGGGGTTGGAGGGGGCGGGTGGGGTTGGTGGGGGCATCGTGGCCAGTGGTGGGGGGTGTTCGCGAAGTAACAAGCTCTGCCATTGGTGGGGCGAGTCGCCCATTCAAGCCCGAAGCCCACCACCCCACCCCGCGTCGTCCCACCCCGCCCCACCCCACCCCGCCCCACCCCGCCCCGCTGCGCCGTACGCTCGCTACGCTAGCCTGGGTCGTAGTGGCGAGGTGGGGTGTGGAGGGGGAAGGGGACCCAGTCTCCCAGTTGGGGCGACGTTGGGGTGGTCGCGGGGGCGCTCGCTGGGGGTTGCAAGCTGGGGCCGCGCCGAGCTTCGCCGTCCGTCCGTCCACGAGTGGGTGGCGCCACTGGTCGGTTTTACGCACGCACGGAACAAAGGAGAGGCCGGCTCGCCACGGCCCGGACTCTGGGTCGGCCCGGCGCCTCCACCCTCCCCCAAGGACGCCCATTCAGCAACTAGAGCGCCGTCCAGTGGGCTAGAAGACCGGCGCAGGCGACCAAACTCTAGACGCGTTTTGAGCTCCAGAGTCGATAAATAGGACTCGAGCCGAAAGTGTAACCCCGCCAATTGTTTTATCCAAACGAAGAATCCATTGGTGGGGGTCACGCGTTCGGTACGAGTTCTGTTTAGTGACGCTGAAGCTCACGCGTTTGGAGTCTTACCCATCTGCACCCCCTCACCCAAGGTACCATTTCACTAGGATAAAAGTACCTTGCCCTAGGGGAGGGTAATAATTCCCTAGGGTTATCATACCCTCTCAGGGTGGGGAGTAATATTTTCCTACGGTAACTTTACCCCATCTGGGTGGGTAATAATCCACTAGTGTAATACTACCCTCCTGTCAGATGGTCACAGCAAAATTCTAACCAAGTCTTGTCTTTGTTATGTACTGATTTGCCTTTGTTATTTTTTTTTTTAATGTCATGGGTTTGCTTTAAGCCAAACATTCGAGGATCAACTCAAATGCTATGATGTATTTTGTTTCCAGTTTGCTTTTACGGTTCATAGACGACAACCTTCATCCGAATGTATCAGCTACGATCGGAGTTGATTTTAAGACCAAAAAGGTGCCTGTTGACGGGAATACTGTAAAGCTAGCTATTTGGGTAAGTACAAAGTCCATAGTAAAGATGTTTGTGGTTTGCTGAAAACAACTATTGATTTGCCTCAATTTTTGACAGGACACTGTTGGTGTGGAAAGATTCAGGACGCTAACACCAAGCTACTATCGAAATGCGCAGGAAGCCATTGTGGTTTATAGCGTTTCCAGAAGAGAAACTTTCAACAAAATGCAATTGCGGCTATATGAACTTGATACCAACACAACCTAAAGAAATATTATAAAAAATGATGGTTTGAAACAAACTTGATCAGGCATAGTATTAATCTGATGTCCTGAATGCATGCTTTAAAGAAATACTTTGAAAATTACTAAAGAGGAAGGAATGAAATTTGCCACAACACATGCAGCACTGTACATCGAATCCAATGCTGTTGTAATGAGTGTATCAGGCTATGGCTCTTGAATCAGGGGTTTGTGATTAAATTAGATATAGAACTTGAGGAGAGAGCAACACCTTTGCTTCATGAAATACACACACACACACACACACACACACACACACACACACACACACACACCGTCAGTCTCCGGAACTGGATAGACCACACAGTACAATACAGAGCATTGGGTTCACATTGCAATACACACATTCATATTCATTTTGAGACACTTGTACACTTTAAGGAGAAATTGCTTTTCCAACAGTCCTCAATGTCGACATTCTAAATTTTTAGTTATTCAATTTCAGACATCCTTGGGTCAACTCTATGTTTTATGAAACTTTCAAAGACCAAACCTTTCGTAAAGATATCAGCAGTTTGCTCTTGAGAATTAACGTATTCAATTGCAACAATTTTGTTTTTGATCAGATCTTTTACAAAATGGAATTTAATGTCAATGTGTTTCAGCCTTTTTGATTCATTTGACTGAAATGAACTTATACAGGGTTGATTGTCTTCGTGCATGACAATCGAAAATGTAAGCTGAACACTCATCTCCTCTAGTAGTTGTTTCAGCCATAATAATTCAGATACTGCTGACGCCATGGAGATAATATTCAGCCTCAGCAGAAGACAAAGATACAGTTCTCTGTTTCCTTGATGCCCAGATGACTAAGTCACCAAACACCTTACAGCGGGACCCCAGTGACCGTTCACTCGCGACGGCTAAAGGAACTTAAAAAGTGTATTGACGGGAGTCTTAGGTGCGAATACTCCTTGCCATTTTTGTTCTGGTGGTGTAGCACTTTCCTGAGAGATGTCTCCATAGTCAGGTACTTCCAAAAAATAAAAAGGTCCTAGTTCTGGGTAGAGTCCTGTACCTTCCGTGCATTTTCGCCAGTGACGGACAGCGCGGTGCGTTTTGACAGTGTCGCTGGCCAGACAGTGCGGCGCGACCGGTGGAGCCTGGGCAGGAGGAGTGATTTTGAACATCCTGTATTGTTACAAAATGATGTACAGAAGATCTAAATTTTTTTTTTTTCAACAATATAGAGAAAACCATTTATGTACTTTTTTAATAATTTTATGTGTACAATGTGGTCATGAAATGACTTGATGGCTTAGTTTGATGAACATTCATTTTCGCATTGCACAATACACATATGATTTATACCCCCACAAATCCTCTGTTCAAACACGCACAAATTCACTCGTCCGCAAAATACTCTCCCTACGGGCTCGACCGATAAGGCCTCACCTTGAGCTAGTGTAGCCCCTTCGTCAGGGACGAGATGGGCACAGCGGTAGTGGCTCCCGACTCTCCCTGACGGCTAGCTAAAGGCAGCCACTATGACTCGCAAGTCATAGGGGATGCCTACCGCCACGGCGCTTGCTCGGCGTCAGGGAGAGTCGGGAACCGCTGTGCCCGTCTCGTCACTGACACCTTACTCTCAGATTGCAGTTAAGATATAAATTCAATAACAACTTATTTTACTCTTTCCTGTCATGGCTTACCACAAGCATGTGTATACTTTGACCGTTGCAATAAAGTCACAACAAAAATATGATTTGTTATCACACAGACCAGTTCGAGATTCAATAATTAACGAGGTTCTGAAAAATGCGGCACCTCTTCGTTTCAAATCAGGATAAGTAATTGTCGTACCTAAGTCAACGTAGCAGTACAAAAATCTGCAACACTAAAATGATTAGTACAAAATCACGAAACAAGTAGAAAAATAAACAGTTCCAAGTAAAATTTCAAGTTTTATTTGCTAACTCGTTTGCATCAATTATTTTAATTACAATTGCATTGGAGCATTTAACTGTCGGTACAAACTTGCCTCCTTTAATTCAATGTTCCATGGTTGGAAATAAACGTAAATTTATCTACAAAGTAGTGTATTTAAATAATAACATTTTTTTTCGTACTTGTCATAATCTTATTTGTTGTAACTTTCGACCCTTCATCTGTCGCTAAAGAAACAACAACCGCGTCACACTAGTTTCAAGTCAAAATAACTTAACTCTTACAAATTTACACATTTCTCCAACATTTGCCCCTTCTAAAACTACCGTTCTATTGTAAAAATGCGAAACAATATTTCTTCAAAAACAAAGTTACAAGACGATGAACCCGAAGCCTTTTCGAAGCTACCCAAAACAAATCAAGAACGACGAAAGTGGCATTTCCTCTGACCTTGACTCTGAGTCGCAGCGACCATGACGCAATATCTCGGTACGATGCCCGCTGATGGCCAGCTAATAGATCCATAACCTCACTCTGTGTTCTTAGCCATGCGAGTAATACGGACACCCACTCACTTCCATTCCATGTTCTCCTTTTGAATTGGATTATTTCACAATTTAAACTGTCTTACCATTGATAACTTACATACATACCACTTATTGCAAGTCAAAACTCAAATTCTTTTTCAACCAGAAACATCCACTAAGTTTCACTTATGATTTTCCAGTTTTCCATGCTTTATTTCTTTGAAACTAGTTTTCAGAATTGCTTCATAACCAAGGAATGTCCTTTCTTTCACTGAAAAACCTTCAAACACTGTCGTTCTCAAAGAGAGGGGCATGCTCAGACAGAGAAGCCAAGTGCAGACAAAGGGCGCACAAGACAGGGCGGTCACAAAGTCGGAATTACTCACAAATACGTTGAAATTCGTTACAGGCTTTTGACTATGGCCAACATATTTATAAAGCATAATATTTTAATCTATGGCTAACCATCAAAACAACTTTCACGAAGAAGAAAATCGGCAATTTTCAGACACAGGCCACACCTGAGGGGGAATACCCGAATCGCACTTTTTCAGTCATTTTTCCAAAACATACTCATTTTTGTTCAAAATTTCTTCATGGGCGATAACTTCACTTCAGTTTCATGCTACATTCCATCATCTGCGTCCGCTTTCATTCGCAATTCCATCAAAAACTTCAGATAAACGCTCATCAGCATAACCTCTGTGCATGAAACATCTATTAAAAATGCATCTGGTAAATAATGTCTTTCCTGTAAAGATGAAGATCAACAGTAACTCTATTTACATAAAAATCGTATAGAACATCCAAAAACGACATCTCTTTTGACTTGAACCACGAATTACTCGGACCACGTTTCGGGAACAAAGACCGTGACGGTCCTTCACACTTCCTCCAACTTCACACGTAAAATACGCGATTTCGTCCACAACTTACAATCACGGACTATTTCTGGGCCCTTTACCTGTTGAAATATGTGCCAGGTAAGGGACGTTTCACTTTTGAAACACAGAAATTCGGTTCACGAAACTTTGCGTTGCGCTCACACACAGGGTCACACACACACACACACACTCACACACTACTCCGGGAACCCGAGACCCAGGGAATAATACAATATGATACACTTATCAACACTTAACACGACTGCTAGGTGCTAGGGGGTTTGGGTCTGTGTAAGAAATTGCCTAATTGCATCACAGGTTTTCCGCGTATTCGGCCTTCTAAAACTTTTCTTGCCATGAAAAGTTCGCTTGTGGGCGAAAAAAGAGAGTGGGAGAAGGGCATGCGTCACGATGCGTTATCGAGTGGGTGCTTTCCATAAGCGACTACAGTCGACTATAGTCGACCATGGTCGGTGCAGAAGCACTCATTGCACATTGCACTTCTAATCCTAGAAGACACTATCACCGCAGAATAGGAAACCTCATCGCAAAAGATCAACGTGACCTCCTCTCCACGTTTCGAATTTACTCTGTTGTTATGGATGGGTGTCTTCTAGGATTAGAAGTGCAATGTGCAATGAGTGCTTCTGCACCGACCATGGTCGACTATAGCCGACTGTAGGCGCTTATGGAAAGCACCCACTCGATGACGCATCGTGACGCATGCAGCTAGAGGTGCGCCGCCAGCGCTCCTTCTCTTTTCGCTACCAGCTTCCGGCGTAGACGGTTGCCGGTCATCAAAGTGCAGTGGAGTGGACGAACCATCACTGCCGCTTCTGCATAAAGGTATTCAACTTCCACGCTGAAAAACCACACCATGTGGGCCAGATGTCTCGTCGAGTTCGGTCTAATCGTTAGGATATTTATTATTGGATTTGAAGTTCCCGCGCTAACGTCCCACTTGCGTCACGAGTGCCCCTCCTGGTGCGCCTCGTCCGCGTCATGAGCGCTTCCCCTACCCTGAAAGCTCGGTATTGGTTGCGGGTGACCAGCGCTCCACTAATTGATGCGCTATTGGTCGCCGATGACGAGTAACCCTTTGATTGGTGTGGACTAGTTTGGCCGGGTAGTGGGAGGTCGCACCGTGACAGTCGCACCTTCGAGTGCGCGAAGGAAAGACCAGAAAGTAGCCAACGCTTGCCCGGTGCGGTTCTCCCTCCCTTTCGGCCCCTCCGTCCGCAGCCTTTTCATCGGTCTACTCCTGGGTAATTACCATACGGGACTCCTGAGCTCTCCTAGCCTTACTGGACTTAGAATATTTTACTGTGTGCCTTCACGGGACTTGTACTCTTGAGCCCGTCTAGTTTTATCGGGCTTAGAAATATTCTATGGTGCGTCTCCCTGTAACTTGTACCCGAGACTTCTTGTACCTGGGTGATAGTCAGTATCCGAAGACTGCTGGACTTCAAAATCACTGAGACCAAATATATGTACAGTAAAGTCTCATTATTTGTCCAGGTTGTGGGGCTTATTATGTGTCCTGAACCCATCCCCACCACTTTGGCTCCGGGCGAGTCCGGGCGGCCGGAGCGCCGACTCGCCGGCGGCTTAGGCGAGCCGCTCAGGTAGGGATTACAGCGCCGTAATCCCCCGGCCTGGCTCATTTTTGAAAATGCAATTTCCGTTCAAATTTTGATCAATCTGTTTAACGGAACGTGTAGGTGACAAAAAAACAAGCTTAGCCAACTAAAATTTCATGTTAAAATTCGAATTTTTTATTAAGTTACGGCAAAACGTATTCTGCCAGCCCGGCACGTCGGGGACCCTGCGTCCCGGTCAAATAGCGATTTCAGGCACTTGTAGATGTCGGATCGGAATGAAATTTTGGCAGTGTGTTCTTCAAAATGCAACGGTCTCCCAGAAATAAACACAAGTTAGCGTTGGCCCGGTCAAAGTCGTTCAAATTGGAACATTTTGTTGGAAAAGAATACGTTTTGCCGTAACTTAATCAAAAATTCGAATTTTAACATGAAATTTTAGTTGGCTAAGCTTGTTTTTTTGTCACCTACACGTTCCGTTAAACAGATTGATCAAAATTTGAACGGAAATTGCATTTTCAAAAATGAGCCAGGCCGGGGGATTACGGCGCTGTAATCCCTACCTGAGCGGCTCGCCTAAGCCGCCGGCGGGTCCGGCCGCGGCGGCCCGACCTCGCCTCTCACCGGGCTTGTTATTTGTCCTCAGCTCCTCCCGTGTGACGGGACAAATAATGAGACTTTACTGTATTAAAATACTAAAGCCTTTATCCTGCATCCCTACAACCACACGGGGCGAACCAACCCCTGACAAGCCTTGGAGAGAACTAGAGAATCGACCTAATCTCAACAAAACAAAAAAGAGAAACCCGAGCATAACGTAATATTATTTCACATTTCGACACGCGAGAGAAAGATCCGCTCATCTCCAGCGCGACGAAACAAACCCGCGCACCACGCGGCCGCCGTTTCAGACCTGTCTACCTCTCCCGGGCCGAAACAAAACCGCTTACCCGTATCAAA
This sequence comes from Stenchaetothrips biformis, assembly GCA_030522485.1. Lineage (NCBI taxonomy): Eukaryota > Metazoa > Arthropoda > Insecta > Thysanoptera > Thripidae > Stenchaetothrips > Stenchaetothrips biformis. The sequence continues at coordinate 7,663,118 of CM060101.1, forward strand.
CCCGCTCACGCGCCTGCAGATCTAGATGGCACGTGAGCGGGTTTTACACGGGCCGGCAGAGGTAAGCCGAATTCGGCCCGGGAGAGGTAAGCGAGTCTGAAACGGCGGCCGCGCGGAACACGGTTTGTTTTGTCGCGCTGGAAGTGAGCGGCAATGCGTCCTAAGGACAAAAGTCGATGTCCCCAGCTCCTGTTACACAAAATCCGCTGTCTTGAGCTCCTGTTACACAAAATCCGATGTCAGAAAACGTAGGCAACATAACCCTACTTTTCGTAATATGTTTTTCGTTCCTGTTTGCAGACGAGACTTCATATCAAACTTTTATTGATTTCTACGGACTTAAATTGCTTTAAAGTATATATTCTTACTCTAATTTCTATTTTTTTTTATCCAAGATTCTTTAACATCGCGATAAGAAATGTGCGCAGTAATCCAACATGGCGGACTTTGGACCGACATCGAACTTTGTGTTACAGGAGCTCGGGACATGGTATTTTGTGTTACAGGAGCTAGGGACATCGACTTTTGTTCATAGGACCCATCGAGTGGTTCATCCACTTGCGTGTCGATTTGTTACGAAGTTAACCGGCTTTGCCGCGAAAGCTAAGCAAAAGCGAAAGCTACTACTGCTGTGGTCCTGTCGAACGATTTTGCTGCCACAATTCTCGCTCTGTCGTTTCGCAACCATATAGTTGTGCCGTCGGGGTGCGAGAGAGACAGGTCCCCCGTCAACTGTTAACCCATCCTAAGGATGTGAATCCAACCGAAGGCTGTAAGTTACAACCCCTGATTTGCACTGGACCTCGCACTGTGTGCCTTTAATTGTGCTAAAAAATGTCACACAATGTTCAAACGAACGTGACTTAAAAATCCTGCCTTTCAAATAATTCAAAAACAGTCATCGCTGTGTGAGATTGTGCATTTGTGTCTGATGGCACTTTTCGGTAGCTCTGCTAAATGAGACTGAAATCATAAAATGATTGAGGGTCATTGTCTAGAAAGAGCTTAGCCTTGGAGCTCAAGCGCTTATCGTGTGGGTCAACGAGTACTGTACACTTGACTGGCCTGAGTACACTGGTAGTCACGGAATGAGACATCACGTTCGTGTGAACGTTAAAACAGCTATGTGTTTTTGAGCGTGACACGGAAGCAACTGCCACATTCATTTCATTGTGACACTCGTTTGGACGTGACGCTTGATTCGTCACATTGCAAATTTGAAAATGAACGTGACTGGTTGTGATTTGACACTCAACCGACCGTGCCGTGACTATAACGTGCCCCGACGAGACTGATGAAAAACACATCAGTAGCACCTTTCTCAAAACTTGTTGCTCGCCTATTGTTATACGCTTAAAATTTGTCCGAAATCTTGTGAGCCTATCTCTGCTGAGCATGTGTTTCTTACCCTGTTGAAATTCTGTTAAAGGGCCTACCTGTTTGACTTCGTGACGCTGTGACAGCGGTCTGCAACCGACGTCATGGCCCAGGCACTGCCAGAAGAGGTGGATATTGATGGCGCAGAAGAGGTGGATATTGGTGACGCTGTCAAGGTCTGGAAGAAGTACCTCAAAGACCGTCAAAAAGGCGTCCAAGACTCTTCTTTGCCAAGAGATCTTTTCAAAAAACGTTATATATATACGGGTCGCGATGCGGGTGAAACGCTTCAACTGTGGAAACCCAATACATCTGGAACCCCGGAAGAGCAAGGAAGATATGAGGGCGAGCAGGATTTTTTTGACTGTCATGACAACGAGAATCTTAAAAAAGTGGAGGATCTGCTCGCACTTATTGTCCGTCAGCGTTACCGATTAAAAACAGAGCAATCTGAGCCCATAAACTTGCGCGACGTACCTGCTCGTAGGGTCATCGCTGCAGAACGCCTGTTTCAAAGCAAATTAATAAGTCTTTCACCTCCACCAGACCAGGGGGCACGTTATTATGTTCCGATTGGTCTAGATACACAAGGAGACGCGCGCGCACCCAAAGAGAATTATTTATTTTATCTAGAAGATGAAGCGTATGACATCTCATTATATCATCGTTCCGAACCCAAAGAACCGTATTCGAAGCGACCCGACAAAGAAATAAAGGATGTGTGTGCAAACAGAGTGGGATTTAAGTACGCGGAGGGTGTGCCCCAATACCTAAATAATGGAATTATCGCTCAACTTAAGAAGATTTTCACAGAAACCCTCAGCGAATCTCGCAAGGACCTCTGTGACATATTCAGGCAGATGTGCAGCAATCATATAGTTTCCCTTGAGAAACTAGTTTCCCATGAGAAACTAAGGGAACTGGAGAAGAAAGACAGAGAGCAGTTGGAGCAGTTCTTACGTAATTGTTTCCATATTTTGATCAATGAGCAGTGTCAATTTCATTCAGCGTGCTTCGAAGTGGGGGACCAATGGAAAATAGGCATGACAGTTTCTTTTGCGAGACTTCTAAAACTATTCAATGACGGGCATATTCCTCTAGATGATGTGTTTAAAAAATATGCCTTGTACTCAAACGTTGAATTGAATAAAGAATATGTCGATATTCGTAAAACTTGTAACGACATTGACGAACTGTACAAAGACAAATACATTGACGTGGTGTCAATGGATAAGTTACAGGCTATAAAAGATTTGGAATTTCTTTACGGTACAGAAATTTAGAGTGACGACGAAGCGTGTGACGCGAACCGCGCTGGACAAGACGCATAAAACCTCGTTAGCCTTGAGTCCAAATAAATAAGCGCCTTCTTAGTGGTCACATGATGTGGTGACACAACATTGTAATGAAAATGTAATTAAAGTTTTTTAACAGTGGGTGTATCTGTATTTTCCTGTACATTCTACGTTGAATAAAAGTTTGTGTAGTTTGAACCGACCTTTATCATTGACCCTGTCGCACATCAACACCCAAAATCTACCACAGCAACAGCAAACCATCAATTAGCTGTTCCGTCACAGACGCGGACTGAGACCCTGACCCTGAGGTAATCCGGGAAAGTAGAAAATTACTAAGGCTGCCCTGGGGCACGGCACTGGGTATTGCTGTGTCCGGACCATACTCCACGTCCCCAGAGAAACTGAGCTTCCTGCTGCTGCCAAGGCGATACGCCGCGCCGCCGTCACTGCTGGCCTGCAGTAAAGCCAACAAGATCGGCTCTTTCTTATTCGCAGAGCACCTGTTGTGTGCTGCCTAAAGCGGGCCGAGAAACGTGGAGATTAGAAACACAACAGATAAGTTTTCGGTAAAACGTCAAATTGCTTTGGACTTGGACTGTTGAGCACAGCCACTTGCACCCGCGCGCCACTACCAGTCAGTAAGTTCTTTGGGTTTTGTTGATTGATATGATCGATCACTGGCATTCATTATACCAATAATTTAATTATTTATTCACACATTCCTCGCCAGAACTTTCGTTCTCAACAACACTGGTAAAACTTGGGCGTAGCTCTACGCTTCATTTTAGCTTTGAAGACGCTAACGCCCTTATCAGAGGCACAGCCTGGGCTTCATTCATGCTTAGAAGACATTACGCCCTTCTTGCCAGTGACTTCGCCTCTACCGTCCGTAATTGCTAACTTTACACTAAAAATTGGATAGTCGGACACATCTTCATCCATACCCCTGACGCAAGGAGGCAACCACGTTGTATGTTTGGGGAAGCAAGATTTCTCAAGGGGGCTTTTTTCAGAAAAATATTTTCTCAAAAAATACTCTGAATAAATGGCCCATTCTAGTCAATTCTATGAAATTACTAGAGACGAGTCTGACTAAATTTTTCCCCACAGATCTGAGCAGGAATGCGAACTGAATCTTACGAGAGCCAAAATTTTAATCATTTCTTTCAAATTGCGAAAAATGAACCAAAATCACTTATATTTAAATAAAAATGTAGCTTACGAAGTCATCTATATAAAATTGATCATTCTGCACAAACTATAAAATTGTCGGAAAGTGCTGTTAAAACATATGAGCCCCCTTAAGGGCAGAGATTTCGCAAGATTTCGACTGATTTCAGGCCTAAAATTTGCTCTTTTTTTGCCTTTTTGGGAGGCAGATTTCCGATTTCCAGAGATTTCTGGCGCTCTGGGGGACACATGATTTTTTGAGTGGTGGCCCCCGCCCAAAGGGCACGAATTCACGCCGATGAATATTCAATGTACTGTACATTCAGTCATCCCTGAGCCAGCGGCGACCCTTTGCTATGCAGGTCTTTTCTTGGTGCCATCATGAGTGTAGCAAACAGCCTCGAAACAACGAGCAAAACAAAGGATCGAACCCTTATAACACACCGGAACAGCACTCCGACAATGCGGCCCCCGGTGGGGCTGGGCTGTTTACCTTTCCTTTGGTCGCCGCTGGCTCAGAAATGACTGAATGTACAGAGGCTCCGTCCCATGCCGCTGTTTGAATGGCGCCGCGTTGCGCGGGAAACCGGCGGCGGCGTCGCTTCGGCGCGGCGCCGGCAGATGGCGCTGCGGTGAGTCTCTGGAGCGCGCAGCGGGGCGGAGCGGCGGGGTTACCTCACCGCGACGGCACGCCCGGCGGTCGGTCGCCAGCCAGCCGCCGCCGCCGCCAGCGCCAGCCAGTCAGTCTGCGTTTGCCGCCGCGCCGGAGAGGGACTGCGTCGGCGCGTCGCGTGGTCCCCGACATCGTCGCGTTGCTGGTCGCGCCGTGGACCGGCGTCGTCGCGGCGCCCGCCAGCATGGAGGACGAACTGCGCTGCAGCGTGTGCAAGCAGCTGTACAACAACCCGGTGCTGCTGCCGTGCGCGCACGCGCTGTGCCTCAACTGCGCCGTGCACCTGCAGCAGGCCAGCACGGCGGCCGCGCTGCCGCCGCCGCCGCCGGCGCTCGCCCAGGACGGCGCCGACCATGCCGCCGCCCCGGCCTCGTCCGCGGCCTCCACGTCCTCGGCGTCGTCCTCCACGGACAGCGCGGCCTCGGCCAGCGGCAGCGTGGCCGGCAGCGACATCCTGCAGGACATGGACAAGCTGTCCATTCTCAGCGAAACGGACAGCGGCGTCGTCTGCACCAGTCGGCCCAGCAGCTACGTCGGCACGCCCAACAACATGACCCTGCTGTTCCCGCCGCTCGCCACCGCGGCCGCGCTCTCGCTCGCCTGCCCCGCACCCGGCTGCGGCAAGCTGGTGTACTTCGACGAGAACGGCGCCCACAACCTGCCCAAGTACCGCGCCATGCAGTCCATCGTGGACAAGTACTGCGAGGCCAAGCAGCTGGTGATCCACTGCCAGCTGTGCGTGGCGGAGCCGGCCGCCGAGGCCACCGTCATGTGCGAGCAGTGCGAGGTCAGTATCCCCCGGAACCGCACTCGCTATGGTCAGTTACTTAGTACCCCCCGATGCACAGTAGGCCGGAGGACCGGCGCAGGCGGCTGAAACTCCAGATGAAAGCTCCACAGTCGCTAAATAGGACTCGAATGAAACGTGTGACCCCAGCAATTTAATGGGGTCACACGTTCGGATCTAGTCCCATTCAGCGACTCTGGAGCTGAAAACGCGTCCGGGACTTTGACCCCCTCTGTGCGATGTGAACCATCGTGCTACAGTGCCATCGCCACCGCCCTTCAAAGTCATCGACCGTCGGATTACCAGTGTTGTGTCAGTGCTCAGTGCCCCGAGTGTCAGTCCAGTGTCAGTGAAGTGAGACCCGAGCAGGAAGAGGCTGGATCACAGAGTGTGGATTATTCGCGGCTTACCGACCGGCCGCGCCGAAAGGATTCATTTGGATTACCGCCTCGCCGTACCCGCTCGGCCGCGGAAAGTTTGTCAAAGTTCCCGGGAAGAGAGCTTCCTTCCAGGGCAGCGGCCTCCGCTGCGTCCTTTGGGACTCTCCATAAACCAGTGGATCGGCGCCTCGCCTCTCTGAAATGCATGCGCAGGATAGGTTAGCCCGACCGCCACCAGGGCGTCTGAGGGGACGTCCCCGACCAGGCGACGCCCCCTCGGCTTATCATTCGCAGCAGAGGCCTCCCCACAGTGGGCCAGAAGACCGGTGGTGGCGGTCAACATCCCGCTCGGGTTTCGAGCTCTCAGTCGCCAAATGGGACTCGAGCCGAACGTCTGACGCCACCAATGGATATTGCTCTCCGAGCGAGGAATCCATATTGTTGGGGTCACACGTTTGGTTGGAGTCCTGGTTAGTTAGCGATTCTGGAGCTCAAAACGAGTTTAGAGTGTTGGCCGCCGGCGCCGGTCTTCTGGCCCACTTTGCTCCCGCAGCAGTCTCTCTCTCTCTCTCTCTCTCTCTCTCTCTCTCTCTCTCTCTCTCTCTCTCTCTCTCTCTCTCTCTCTCTCTCTCTCGTAGGCCGCCCTGGAGTGCGTGCTCGTTACCTCGTTGCTTATGCTCATGTCAACACTCGCCACGAGGACTCTCGGCCAAAGGCGCCCTTCTCATTGTTTTTCTTTTTGGCGCGTAACGTCCCACGCCCTTCAGCAAGCCTTCCCTTCGGCCTTACCACTCCCCCTGCCTCTGTTTTTAGCTGAACGGGAGCATCTTTAGCAGAGCTCCGCTGTCGTCTTCCGCCTCGCCTCTACCTGTCTGTCTATCTGTCTGTCTGTCTGTCTGTCTGTCTGTCTGCTGCTGTCTGTCTGTCTCTCTCTCTCTCTCTCTCTCTCTCTCTCTCTCTCTCTCTCTCTCTCTCTCTCTCTCTCTCTCTCTCTCTCTCTCTCTCTCTCTCTCTCTCTCTCTCTTCCTGGGACAGCACCGAAACCAAGGTGCGCTTGCCTCTCGATCATAAAATCGGATCTACGAAGCGCTTAGTCCCCCCAGCGCCTTTGCAGCTCCCCTCCTTTCCCTCCCCTCCCCTCTCTCCTCCCCTCACCCTCCCCTCCTGGCCGGATGAATGAGCGGCCAAGTCCACGTGCGCGCGCCTCGTTTTTTCTTTCCCCCGCTCGGTGCAGCGCGCGGGCTGATTCCGAACTGCGTGGGTCTTTCTGTCTCTCTCGCACTCGTGCGGCGTCCCGCAAGGGTGCGAGAGAGACAGAGACAGTCGCTAGTCGGTCGGGAAGCATAGCGTGCGGTGTGCAACGCGAGCCGCGCGGCGCGTTTGTCGTCTCGTCTTCAAAGGGAGGAAAGCGGTCGGAAAAGTGGGAGAAGAGGGTCTCTCTCTCTCTCTCTCTCTCTCTCTCTCTCTCTCTCTCTCTCTCTCTCTCTCTCTCTCTCTCTCTCTCTCTCTCTCTCTCTCTCTCTCTCTCTCTCTCTCTCTCTCTCTCTCTCTCTCTCTCTCTCTCTCTCTCTCTCTCTCTCTCTCTCTCTCTCTCTCTCTCTCTCTCTCTCTCTCTCTCTCTCTCTCACCCCTGCTGCCTTCGGAATCAGCCGCTTGCGCTCACGTTTCGCCATCCATTTTATGATCTTCAGCAGCAAGTGTTTTCGAAATTTTCTTTGCGTTAATATTAGTGCGCTATGCGCGCATCCCCGCGTTCCGTTGGCTGTGCCGGTGATGGTATTACGTAATTCATTGCTCAGCGAGGAAGGGCTGGGGCGCCCAGTGGGCTAGAAGACCGGCGCATGGGGCTAAAACTCCAGACGCGTTTTTGGCTTCAGGGTCGCTGAACAGGACTCAAACCGGACGTGTGACCCTAATAATGGATTTCTCCTCGAACGACGAATCCATTGGTGGGGTCACACGTCCGGTTCGAGTCCCATCCAGCAACTCTGCAGCTCAACGCGTCTAGAGTTTTGGCCGCCTGCGCCGGTCTTCTGGCCCTCTGTTCGGCGGCGGGGTGGGTTAGCTCGTTGCCTCGCGCTTGTCGTGCGTGAGCTGTCACAATGGAGGTGCTCCTCCTGGGACGCGGCCCCAACTGCATCCGAAATCGGCTCGTCTTTTAATTAACGATGGCTGGCGTTCGCAAACGCGCGGCCCCGCGGGGACTGATGGTTGAGCGCACCGCACTTTGGCGCCGTTTCACCGATAATCACCGTCGCGGGTTCGAATACCCCTCGACCCTCGGCGGTTTTTTTTTCCTCCTCCCCCCCCTCTCTTTGCCGAAAACCATTCATTTGTGAAACCAACCTTTCAGCCTCGGGGTCAAATTAATTTGCGTCCCGAAAACGTTGTTGATTTTGCAAAATAGTTAACCTTTATTCATTTTCTTTGCGGCGGGTTTTTATGTTTTTGCTCGTGATCTCCCTTTGAAACCGCGTGCGTGTCAAAACGACACTGGCAGCGCTGTGACAGTGGTATTGGTTCCTTTAGGACCAGCCTAGCCCAGACACCTACACATCCACTCTGCGCGAGCGCACACACTCACACACACCAGACGGTAATTTACTGCAATTTATTTCTCCGCGTGTCGTTAAATTGATGTGTATCAGCAGGCAGCAGCACGGGGAGAGGGCGGGCGGCCAGCCCACGCGCGCGTCGCACAGTGGGCCAGAGGACCGATGGGGGCGGTCAAAATCCCGGACTAGTTTTGGAGCTCCATGGTCGCTAAAAGGGACTCGAACCGAGCGTGTGACCCCACCAATGGATTGCTCTCCGGACGATGAACCCATTGGTAGGGTCACACGTTCGGTTCCAGGCCTGTTTACCGACTCTGGAGCTCAAACCGCGTCTAGAGTTTTGGCCGCCTGCGCCGGTCATCTGGCCCACCGTGCGTAGCGATGTATCGGAAAAAGGGAGGCAGGGGCGGGGGGAGTAGACTGCAGCCTATCACCTGGCCCACTGTAGGCGCGCACGGCGGCAGCGGCTGGCTCAGCTGTTGTAGTCCCGCCACACACGGCACGTGTGCAGCCGGGCCAGACAAACCCTTGCGGTGTGGGGGGAGGGAGGGGGGCAGAGGGGGAGGGGGGGCAAGGGGGCGGGGAGGCTAAGGGGAAAGAAGGGGAAGGGGGCGTCGCCGGCGCTTTGTGACAGTACAGTACGTCAACAACAACAAAAACAACAAAAGCGCACGAAAAAGGGAAAAGGTCCTTGGTCGCGACAGACGCGTGCATGATGGCGGTGCATACCAATCGGATGAGTACGTTACTGTATGTATGTACAGAGAGTCCCGCCGAAATTCATGATGTGGCGACATCTGAGGGCGTCGAGGCCGCGCGGAGGGAATGCCAGATTACGGAGCCGGGCTCCGCCGCCGCACAGTGGGTCAGAAGACCGTTGCGGTGGCCAAAATTCTGGACGCGTTTTGAGCTGCAGAGTCGCTAAATGGGACTCGAATCAAACGTGTGACCGTGACCCCATCCATAGATTCCTCGATTGGAGAGCAACCCATTGGTGGGGTCCACACGTTCGGTTCGAGTTCTATTTAGCGACTCTGGAGCTCAAAACGCGTCGATAATTTTGGCCGCCGGAACGGTCGCCGTACAGAACGGACGGAGCGACGCACTGGCGGTTTGTCAACGCGTCGCACGACACACACAGTCATGTTCCCATCGTTTGGCCTAACAGTGTGCTAGTCGCTGATTCGGACTCCCGACCCAATCGAAGGGCCTCGGCTCGTCTTTGCCCCGCGTTTCGCGAATAATAGGCCGCAAGACTAAAGTCACCCCTTCCGGAGGGCGACCCAAGCGGTGGGCCCATCCCGAACACAGTCTCTCTCTCTCTCTCTCTCTCTCTCTCTCTCTCTCTCTCTCTCTCTCTCTCTCTCTCTCTCTCTCTCTCTCTCTCTCTCTCTCTCTCTCTCGGCGTCTTGCAGGTCCACGTCGGGGTGCGAGAGAGACATAGTGGCGAAGCTCTGCTCGAAATCACCCCGCAGGCCGCGCTCAAGTTGCGCAATCAGCCTTGCTTCGAGAGAGAGAGAGAGAGAGAGAGAGAGAGAGAGAGACACAGAGAGAGGGAGGCAGGGAGAGGGAGAGAGAGGGTTCTTTTGCGGCTTCTCAGGTGGGCCGAGCAGGAACAGGGCGGCGAACAGGCGCACCAACTTTTCATTGAACGGCGACCGAAATTGAGAAAGCACGGCCTGCACGAGGGTGACTCCAAGAGAGAGAGGGGGGAGACAGACAGGGGGGCGGGGTCGGAAAGCGAGAGAACATCCTCGTGCCCGACGTTATTGCATTTCGTATGAAAGAATTTCCCACCACTGCTGGTTGCTGGTTTATTGGGGGCTGTTAGCTTTTCCAGTTCGTTTCCTTGTCTTTCTCTCTGCCAGTCTCTTCACGTACCGCCCTGCGGCGTCTTGTCCGCTGGCGCCGTCTCGCACATTCTGCCCCCCTCCCCCCCACCCTCCCTCTTGCCCCTCTGCTTTCCCTCCGCCCTCTTCCCCCTCCTTCTTCTGCTCCCCTCCGCTTCCCCTCCTAATCCAAGTCGCGCCGGCGATTTCCCGGTTGCATCGATCGACATGGTGCGGTGCTTGATCCAGATGAGACAACTTGTCTCCGCGTGGGACGGACTGTTTTGGGGAACAACCATTTACTTCCCCCGCTCCCTGTGCCTCCTTCCTCTCCCAACCCTCAACGCCTCCCCTTTCCCCCTCCCCTTTCCCCCTCCCCCTCTCACCCTCACAGCCCTACCGCATGTGGGCAGCCACCCCTATGCGGACCGCAGAGTCATCGCAATCAAATAAACGACGCCCGGGACAGGGTCCCGCCCGCCAACGTCCAGTGGCGTAGCAGAGTCGGCCTGAAGACCGGTACAGGCGGCGAAAACTCTAAACGCATTTTGAGCTGCAGAGTCGCTAAATGGGACTGGAACCGACCGTGTAACCCCACCAACGCGTTGGTCTCCGGACGAGGAATACATTGGCGGGGTGACACGTTCGGTTCGAGTCCCTTTTCCCGACTCTGGAGCTCAAAACGCGTCTAGAGTTTTGGCCGCCTGCGTCGGTCTTCCGGCCCACTGTGCGTAGCAGTCCGATCAAAGGCACTGTCCAGTGGCGAGTTAGGATGGTCTAGCAACGAGGAACGCTGAGATACTTCTCTTAGAACGGCTCATTTGTCCGAGCCGCGAGAATTTGCACATTCTCGCCCTAAATCAAGGCTGTCGGGACGTCGCGCTAAGTGATTTGTCTGCGCGTCACCCGTGCCACCTCCCCACTCCGTTACGCCACTGTAACGCCGCGAGGCCTGATTTGGAATCGGGGTAGGACACCGTAAAAAAATGGGCCATGTACACCACCGACGCACGGTGGGCCAGAGGACCGACGGCGTAGGCGGCCAAAACTCTAGACGCGTTTTGAGCTCCAGAGTCGGGAAAAGGGACTCGAACCGAACGTGTCACCCCGCCAATGGATTCCTCGTCCGGAGACCAATGCGTTGGTGGGGCCAAAACTTTAGACGCGTTTTGAGCTCCAGTGTCGCTCAACAGGACTCGAACCGAACGTGTGACCCCACAAATGGATTCCTCGTCCGGAGAGCAAGGGTGACACGACACGGCCCATTTAGCGACTCTGGAGCTCCAAAACCCGTGCGATATTTGGACCGCCTTCACCGGTCTTCTGGCCCACTGGGTGACTGGGAGAAATGAGCAGCGCGGCCAGATGTGGCAACAGTGCCTGATAAGGCAGCAACAGCAGCACAATGTGTGCAACCCCCTGGCTGTGCATCCTGCCCCACCCACTTTCTCAATTGCTCAACCCTCCCCCTTTTCTCTCTCTCTCTCTCTCTCTCTCTCTCTCTCTCTCTCTCTCTCTCTCTCTCTCTCTCTCTCTCTCTCTCTCTCTCTCTCTCTCTCTCTCTCTCTCTCTCCCTCTCTCTTGCTGTCCCCGTGCCTCCCTTGAGGGATGGATGGATGGGGTAGGGCAGGGGTGTGATGCAGCACTCCGCCTTGACGGCCTTGCGGCTGAATCGGTGCGGGTTGTGTGCCTCATTGTCTCCGCCTCTTCTTCTTCTTCTTCTTCTTCTTCTTCCTCTTCCTCTTCTTCTTCTTCTTCTTCTTCTTCTTCTTCTTCTTCTTCTTCTTCTTCTTCTTCTTCTTCTTCTTCTTCTTCTTCTTCTTCTTCTTCTTCTTCAGGGACAGTTTTCCATACTGATCTAAAAGACTACGGGATAAATACTGTGAAATCGAGGCGAATTTTCTGTACAAGATGTCATGAAATTTGCTGTTGGCAGTGCTGTCACGCAAATGCAATGAGCAATGATCTTCGATGAAAATTCCATTAATTTTTGATTTGTGAAAATTGTCATCCTCTTTAAGTGATGATAATGTCATCCAGGATGTTTTCATACACACCCTTAATGTACTATTTTGACGCACTATTTTGCACAACCATGCGTGTGCCAAAAAGTGCGTTACTTGCGTGCAAAAAAAAAGGGCATAGGCATTTAGTGTGACTGAGCAATGAGCATTGAACCAGGAACCCGGGACTTCCCCTCGGGCCCTTGCTGTTCTTCGCGCCTTGCTTGGACAGTTGACGTGTCAGTCTGGCAGTGAGTGGATCCACTGCAGTCGATCGGATAAGGGAGAAAAAAAATTGCGGGCGAATTGTCAAACGACGACTTGTGCCCGCCACTATTAGGCCCGGATTTATCACGAGGCAAATCCCTTTCGGTCTGACAGCATCGAGCCCGGCCTTTTTGCATTAAGACGCCGTGGGACGACAGTTGACGGACGGCAGGGTGGGGCAGATAAGCTGAGGTGAAAGCATTTCCTAGTGTGTGGCACGGGGGCGGCACACAGTGGGCCAAGATACCGCGCAGGCGGCCGAAATTCTAGGCGCGTTTTGAGCTCCAGCGTCGCTGAATGGGACTCGAACAGGAAGTGTGACCCCACCAACGGTTTCCTCGTTCGGAGAGCAATATGTTGGTGGGGTCACACGAGCGGTTCGAGTCCGGATTAAGCGACTCTGGAACTCAAAACGCGTCAAGAGCTTTGGCCGCCTGCGCCGGTCTTCTGGCCCACTACACGGAAAAAAAAATCATTTGTTGTGGTGATCAGCTTTGTTCGATAGGCTAAATTCGATAGCTACAATCGAAAAGTCGATACCTACAACCAAAAGCCGATTGCCTCGACCGACCACTTGTAAGAGGATGACAAACCCCAGCAGAGTTGTCCTCTTACAAGTGGCCGTTCGTGGCAAGCAGCTTTTGGTTGTGAGTATCGACTTTTCGATTGTAGCTATCGAATTCAGCCTATCGAACAAAGCTGATCACCACTACAAATGATTTTTTTCTGTGTATATGGGGTGCGCGGCTCCCCGGCCCGCGCCCTGATACGCAGTGTGCCCCAAGGCGTGTTGGGGTTGGCCCCCGTTGGATGTGAGCGGCCTGCTGAGGTACAGCAGGTGCTCGGCGGTCGGATATTTATCCGAAATCCAATCATTTAGGACCAGACCAGCATAAAAAGCTAATTGTATTCCTTCTTCACACGTGAAATTATCAAATTTGATTCACAGTCGACCTTTGCATTGAATCAATAAAAGACACATTCGATTCGGAAATTTTTTCCAACATGCGATTCAGACGTGGGCACGAAACCTTCGCTACGCCAGCAAGGCAACGAGCACAAGCCACGGGGCAACAGTGGACCAGGAGACCGGTGCAGGCGACCGAAAGTCTTGACGCGTTTTGAGCTCAAGAGTCGCTACATAGGACTTGAACCGAATGTGTGACCCCTCCCCCCCCCCAATGGATTGCAATCTGAACGAAGAAGTCATTGAAGGGGTCACACGTTTGGTTCGAGTCCCATTTAGCGACTCTGGAGCTCATAATGCGTCTCGAGTTTGGGCCACCTGCACCGGTCTTGGCCCACTGTGCGGCGCCAGGCCTGACTATACATACTTCGTCGCGATGTCGGTGTCCTTGTGCGTCGTTGGCGCGGCCGGACTATACTTCGTCGCGGTGTCGGTGTCCTTGTGCCTCGTTGGCGCGGCCGGACTATACTTGGTCGCGGTGTCGGTGTCCTTGTGCCTCGTTGGCGCGGCGCACACGCGCTGCAGCACGCGAAGCACGCCATCGAGCAGTACGGAGAACAATTACGCCGCCAGGCGTGCGTGTCCAGTGTGCGAGAGACACACACACATACAGCCTGGGTGCTGGTGAGAGAGAGAGAGAGAGAGAGAGAGAGAGAGAGAGAGAGAGAGAGAGAGAGAGAGAGAGAGAGAGAGAGAGAGAGAGAGAGAGAGAGAGAAAGAGTTTGTGAGTGAGTGTGAGTGCGCGGGCGTGTTTTGGCGACAGCAACGGATGGGCCCTCTGGCCGCGTCACGCCGCGCCTGACGCTTAGTGGGCCAGAAGACCGGCGCAGGCCGCCAAAACTCTACGGATTTTGAGCTCCAGAGTTGCTAAACAAGACTCGAACCGAACGTGTGACCCAACCTATGGATTTCTCGTTTTAAGAGGAATCCATTGGGGGGGTCACACGTTCGGTTCGAGTCCCATTCAGATTCAGCGACTCTGGCGCTCAAAACGCGTCCGGGACGATGGCCGCCCCCACCAGGCCTCTGGCCCACTGTGTGACGCCTGCCCTAGCCTCTAAGCAGGGCTGTCTTTTGGTTAGTGTGTGGGGTGGGGCACCCTTTATCCTCCTTACTGCCGTCTTGGCTCCAGGCGGCACTGTAAAATGTCCGAGGGGTTACCCACTCCGGGAATCATGTGTACACTCAACCTGAAAATCATTCGAATTTTTTCGAATTTTTTTTTTGAAAATCCTTATCATTTCAATGGTATGTCGTCTTAATCTTGCAATAGTGTCCCAACACACTACGAAACAGACGATTTTTTTTTTAAATCCTCACTTTTTCTGTGAGATTTATTCAGGAATCGTGGGAATCCGGAATCGTGTGTACAACAAAATAAGAAGTGGGTTACCCCTCGAAAATGTCTCAACAGAGGGTAGGAACGTGTCGGTAGGCTTGTGCAACTTCTAACAAGCATAGAACTGCATGTGGGAAGCTGTTCCCCTCTTCCATCACTATGCCAAGGTTCACTAGTTAACGGTCAAAAATGGGCCAAAAATGGCCAAAAAATGGCCTCAAACGGGGCAACAATGGTTACCAAAGTGTGACTTTGGTGTTGCAGGTGCTGTACTGCGACGGTTGCCGCGAGGCGTGCCACCCGCTGCGCGGCCCGCTGGCCAGGCACACGCTGCTGGAGCCGCGGCAGGGCAAGGCGGCGCTGCGCACCAAGCTGGGCCGCGGCGACGCGGCGTGCGCGGACCACGCCGACGAGGCCCTGTCGCTGTACTGCCTGGTGTGCCGGGCCGCCGTGTGCGCCCTGTGCCTGCACGACACGCGGCACGCCCACCACGACGTCCAGGCCATCAACGCCATGTGCAAGGCGCAAAAGGTGAGTCGCTGTTTACGTTCTCTCTGTCGCTCCCCCACCTCTCTCTCTCTCTCTCTCTCTCTCTCTCTCTCTCTCTCTCTCTCTCTCTCTCTCTCTCTCTCTCTCTCTCTCTCTCTCTCTCTCTCTCTCTCTCTCTCTGTGGCCACCGTCACTCTGACTTACTCACGCCGAGAGCCGACGGCGGCCGGCGGTCTCTGCGTCGGTATCGCGCCGCGGTCATCGGCGATCATTCGCGTCGAGTGACAGAGACAGGCGGGACGGGCACACGGCTCCGGCGGCTCGAGGCACAGTGGGCCAGAAGACCGGCGCGGGCGGCCAGAACCTCTGGCTGGACGCATTTTGAGCTCCAGAGTCGCTAAACGGGACTCGAACCGAACGTGTGACCCCACCAAATGGATTCCTCGTTCGTTTCGAGTCCCATTTAGCGATTATAGGGCTCAAAACGCGTCTAGAATTTTGGCCGCCAGTTCCGGTCTGGTCGGGCCCACTCTGCGAGGACCAGCACTGTGTCACTCTCTCGCCCTCTCTCTCTCACTCACAGTCAATCTCTGCCTCTCTGTTGCTGTCCATCTCTGTCTCGCGCTCACGTCATCCAACGCAACGCGCTGAGGACCCCGCCCCGTGCGACGAATCCGTCTCCTTCCCAGTCATCCGATGACGTCAGCGCGATGCCCCGTGCCCTGATGTGTGACCCTTGAAATATTCAAGGCGGCCGCGCCGCTTTTGACTCTGTGTTAGAGAGAGAGAGAGAGAGAGAGAGAGAGAGAGAGAGAGAGAGAGAGAGAGAGAGAGAGAGAGAGAGAGAGAGAGAAAGAGAAAGAGAAAGAGAAAGAGAAAGAGAAAGAGAAAGAAAGAGAGAGAGAGAGAGAGAAAGAGAGAGAGAGAGAGAGAGAGAGAGAGAGAGAGAGAGAGAGAGAGAGAGAGAGAGAGAGTGAGCGTGTTGTGTGTGTCTGTGTGTGCGCGCGTCGTGGGCGTGTGGATGACAGCGTGCCGGCCGTAGACGCCAGCCCGGAGCCCCCCAGGCGTAGTAGAGAAGTGGAGGAGCCGCGCTGGACGTCTCACTCACGCCCGGCCTGCCTGCCCGCCGGGGCGGCTTGGTCCGTGGCGCCGGCTGCCCTCGGGCCCGCTGTGCGCCCCCGGAACTTTGCCGCCGTTCAGCATTGGAAATGACAAGCAGCCCCCGCCGCGTGCGTACTACATGTCGGGGAGGATTGCCCCATCTGGACTTGCCTGGACACTGCGACGCACAGTGGGCCAGACGACCTGTTGTTGGAGCCAGTCAAAATCCGTGACGCGTTTTGAGCTCCAGAGTCGCGAAATGGGACTCGAAACGAACGCGTGTCCCCCACAGATGGATTGGTGTCGGAACGAGGAATCTATTGGTGGGGTCACACGTTCGATTCGAGTACCGTTTAGCGACTCTAGAGCTCAAAACGCGTCCAGGATTTTGAACGCGTCTATCGGTCTTCTGGCCCACTGTGCGACACTTCGCGTCTGTAAATGCACGCGGTTGCGGTTAGGCTGCGGGCATGTCGGCCGAAGGGTTCGCCGCCGGCCGCCGGTTGCCATCTGGACTTCCCTCGAGTCTGTTCCCAAACTCCGCTGCCGCCGCTGCTGTTTCAAAATGCGCGCGCGTCCGTTTCAAAGTCCCGTCCGCAGCTGCTGCTGAGGATAAACGCAATTATTCGAACGTTAATGAATGCTGAATGTGTTGAGCTTGGGCGGGGCGGGCTGGGGTGGGGCGAGGCGGGGCGGGGCGGCTTGAGGTGAGTTGAGGCGGGCGGATTGAGGTGAGGTGAGGTGGGGCGGGGCGGGGCGGAGCGTCATTACGTTGCAAACCGCGGCGCTATGCCTCTGCCCGTCCCATCCCATTTTGCGCCCCGAAACCGCTTCCCGCTCACTTCCCGCTCAGCCAGACCACACTCCAGACCGCAACCCTCCAGCCCCTTCACCCCTTCACCCCTCCCCCCCTCCCTCCCTCCCCCCTCCTCTTTCATCCCTCCCCCTTCCCCTCTCCGCCCTAAGCACGGCGAGCAACCCCAAACGACAACCGGCGGCGCCCTGCTTCTCATCGGGACCTTTCCGCTGCTGCCTGCTCCTTCTCATTCGATTCTATATCCCTGTTCTCTTCCTCTCTATTCTCCATCCTTCTCCACCCCTGCACAGTGAGCCAGAAGACGAGCGCAGGTGAAGACGCCTTCTGAGCTCCGGAGTCGCTAAATGGGACTCATACCGAACGAGTGACCCGAACAAGTGGATTGCTCGTTCGGTTCGAGTTCCATTGAGCGAATGGGGCTCGAAACCTGTCTGGGATGTCGACTGCCTTCACCCGTCTTCTGGCCCACTGTGCATCTCCGTACTACCCCTCCTTATTTCAACTCCGACCCGAACTCCACTGTAACTGGAGTTCACCGCGGTTCTCGCAGGTTCTTCCCTAATGTTTCAGGTCAAGGCTTCGAGCCAATTTACGGCATTCAAAACGGCTTCACTCTGAGACTCGACATTGACTTTTAGTTCGTGGCATTGACATTTTGTTAATAGCACCTCTAGTAATTCGTGCAACAATAATACGCACTTTTCGCTTTTGTAATAATTATTTACAGTCAGGTTTGTTAGTTTGTTAGTACTTATTGACTAAAAAAAATTCCTACATAATTAAATGAAGTAAATTGTACGTATCTAAGAAGAAAATACTAAATATTTTTGTTGTAGGCAATAGTACCTGGTTACTGACAATGAAGTCAGTAAGAGGCTGAGAGTGTGAACTTGCCACCGAATTAGCAAGTGAACTTAGATTGAGAGAGAGATGGCGAATCAACCACTGCAACGTCACACTGCTGTCTGCCGGCAGGCACTCTGATTGGCAGATTGCGAGCGAAGCAATCCAGGGCACCACGGAGCCTGGCGCAGCCGGCATGCAAATTCAAATAGAAATGCATTTGGCGCCATTATTGGGTCTGTCTGTCTGTCTGTCTGTCTGTCTGTCTGTCTGTCTGTCTGTCTGCGCGAAACGCATTGACAATTGAATGAGCGATACATTTGGGCATCTGGCATTTGGCAATTGCGCGTGAATAGTCGCAATGCGAGGGGTGACCCACTGTAAGATTTTGTGTACAATGAATGTGGGAATGTGTTGGAATGTGCAAGATTTTTGCTATATTTGTCACACGTGTTACCTACCTACAGGCGTTTTTGCCTCCAGAATGTTGGAATGTGTTCAAATTTTGTACAATGAATTTGTGCAGTTGTTCCCCCCTGGTCGCAATTTCACTATTTTTTTCCAAGAAAGGTGACCCCAGGAGACATGCACTTGGTTCTTTTGACTGTAGATTTTTAGTCAGTCTAGTTGAAAATGGGAAAAGGGAGCCGACTGTAGCTTGAATCAATCAACGGTGGCGGTCTCAATTATTGGTCAAAATGCCGAACGGGTTTTGAGCTCCAGACTTGCTCATGGGACTAGAACCAAACGTGTGACCCCACCAATGGATTGCTCTTCGAACGAAGGGTCCATTGAAGTGGTCACACGTTTGGTTGGAGTTCTTTTTAGCGACTCTGGCGCTCAAAACGTGTCTTAGAGTTCTGGCCGTCTGCGCGCGGTCTTCTGTGCGCCAAGAGCAAGCAGGGTGGCCGCGAAGGGAGTGTTCGCAGTACCATACCTCATTACTTCGTGGGTTGTGTCTGGGGTACTGCCAGTTCACTGCCTCTGACTCCATTGGTTGCCCGTGTTCCCTCAGATAAATCTGCTCGCCTATTTTCACTAATGTGACATAATCCCTTTTCGGCGCTGATTTGTGGCGTGTAGGGGTGTGGGCAGTGCGGCCTCTTCATTCTCCTCGAAGCTCCACGTATATTTCCTCGATGGGTTAGTGGGCCCCTTGGTGGGGCCTTCATGGTGGGCCCCAGAGCCACAGTGGGCCAGAAGACCTAACTCCTGACACGTTTTGAGCTTCAGAGGCGCTGAACAGGACTGGAACCGAACGTGTGACCCCACGAATGTATTGCTCCCTGAACGAGGAATCCATTCCTGAGGACACCCGTATGGTTCTAGGCTTCTTTAGCGACTCTGGAGCTCAAAACGCGTCTAGAGGTTTGGCCGCCTGCACCGGTCTTCCGGCCCACCGTGCAGCGGCCCTAGCGGGTCTAGTCGCGTCCCCGGCCGTGGACGCGGCGCCGTGCCAACCCATGACGCTCTATAGCCCGGGACGGCCCGGGACTTGGCGGTGAGCGACGGGAGAGAGAGAGAGAGAGAGAGAGAGAGAGAGAGAGAGAGAGAGAGAGAGAGAGAGAGAGAGAGAGAGAGAGAGAGAGAGAGAGAGAGAGAGAGAGAGGGAGAGAGGGAGAGAGGGAGAGAGAGAGAGAGAGAGAGAGAGCTATCGTGGTCATTATGACCCGGAACGCAGCAACTGCACTTGCTATCGCTGGCGCGCACTCGCAGCGGCGTGGTGGTGCCTAACGAGACACGTGGCGGGGCGAGAGGGGGGGGGGGCGGTGGTGGGTCTTTCATCCACGTTTCACGGCCTGTTGAGCCCGGGATGGAAGCGAACTGAACCGAGCCAGACCCGCCACAGGGCACTGCGCGAGGGCTCCAAGCGCTGCAGGCAGGGCTTGAAGGGCACGAGGGGTAGCTGCGCCTGCCAGGGGACAACCTAAGAAAGTGGAGTCCTTTTTGCTGTCCTTAAAAAAAATAAACAAAAAAAAATACGTTTTCCAAAGCAACGTACTGAAAACCGCGGCCAGTGACTTTGAGGAAGTATTTAGTGTGTCTCATCCACTCTGAAAATTTCGTTTACCGCTTAATGACGATTTCTAGCCTTATTTTCCTCACAAAAGGAGCTATTGATATAGGAAGCTTTATTAACTTTTATGAAACAATTTCTGAAGAAATTGTTAACCATTTGAAAGTGATGACATTGTCATCATTTTGAAGTGATGAAAACGTCATCCGCTTAGAGACAGCAAATATTTACAGTGCATAATGATGCCATTACGTCTCACAACTTCCCTCAAGCAGTGGCCGGGTCGAATCGAATGCCAGAGCGAGAATGCCAATATTCGGAATGCCAGGGTCGGCGGAACACGAAGACCGAACGAGACGGACTCCATCGCCGGCGTTAAATTGTCGTCAGGCTCCGGCGGGCGCCGGCAGCGCGGCGCCGGAAACTCATCTCTGCCCGGAGCCGGTCCGGCTGGAGTCAACTTCCGGCCGTTCGTCCGCTCCGGGTCTGGCCCACTGGCCCTGCCGCATTGGGTCTCTGCTTCACCCTGCACCCTTTGCGTCCGGAGGATTTGTCGTCGTGAATCGAAAACGGGATGGCTCTCTATTAGTGCAGTTTGACGCCGATCACACTAAATTACTGTGTACACGGCAAAAACGGTTCCTGGTTTCCCCAGGTTAGCCTACACTGTTATTCAACGAATGTGACGTCATATTCGTTAAAATGTGAATTTTATCACGTTCGTTTGAATACGATGTCACATTCGTTTGAACGTGACACGGCCGTTAAATTAGGGTGTCACATTCGTTTGAACGTGGATCAACATTCAAACGAATGTGACGTCCTATTCAAACGAAGGTGAAAAAATTCACATTCTAACGAATATGACGTCACATTCGTTGAATAACAGTGTATACGTTCTCAAGACATAGGCGATTTCCAGTTGCAACGCAAACGTAAAATTTCACACTACAATAGAAACAAGACCGAGCAGTGCTCTGTTTTTAAGGGTACACCCTAAATGCTTTTGTACAAATTTTGTACGAGACATTACAGTTTTTTGTGCAGATGAACTTTTCGTACAATTTTGTACGATATTTTGTACAAAAACGGGGAAATTTGTGCAGATTTTCGTACAAAAATTGTACGAAAAGTTCATCTGCACAAAAAACTGTGATGTCTCGTACAAAATTGTACATAAGATTTAGTGTGTACAGAGGTGTCTGGGTGTCCTCCTGCACTGCTTCTTTTTCTTCTTTTTTTTAAACTGATTCGTGACAGTGTGCTCCAACAGTGACCTATTTGTAGGCGGCTCTGGAATTGGATGCGCCGCCCTCTGCGGCCCTTTTTAGGCTGACTTTAGATGGACGGAGGGGGAGACTCAGATGCAGTCCTCTTTCTTGGCTGTAGCCGGTCTCTCTCTCTCTCTCTCTCTCTCTCTCTCTCTCTCTCTCTCTCTCTCTCTCTCTCTCTCTCTCTCTCTCTCTCTCTCTCTCTCTCTCTCTCTCGTGTGTGTGTGGAGCAGGAAAGAATAAGGAGAGGGTGTGGGAGTGAGAGGCAAGGAGGCACCAGCTGCGACTGAACTGAGCACGTACGTAGCTCCGAAGCGCCCCGGCCTACGTAACGCGGAGGCATACAGCACGCTTTCCCCTCCCCCCCCCCCCGGCCGTCACAATGCATTTCGAACACATTCAATGCTAAGATGCACGGCGTGAATGCCCCCGTCCCCATGCCAGGCACGCGCCTGACACCTGACTCGTGCGCGGGCGGGCTTCGGCGTGAGTCCTTTCCATAGTCCGAACACACACGAGCAAAAGAGTAGCTTTCAGCAAAGGACAGCACACACTAAATTTCTTTGTACAAGTCTTGTCCGTGGTCTCACACAATTTTGCGCCAACGTGCTTTACGCACAAATTTGTTCCCAATTTCGTGCGACTTAGGGGACAAATTTGAACGAGAAAGTTTGTTTGTTGAAAATTGTGTGAGACCACGTACAGAACTTTGCAAATACATTTAGTGTGCGGCAACTCTATCAAAAAAAGTCGAATCGACGAAAAGTACTGATTTCACGTAGTTTGTCTGACTAAAGCTCTGTGAAGATTCGCTAGGGTTGTCTATTAATTTGGTCAAGTGGCCAATGGGCCAAAAAAGAAAATCATCTAAAATACAGTCGATTTCGCATAACTACTTTTTAAGCAGCAAATAGTTAACAAGTTTAAGTGCTGCACGGTTGTCACATCAATTCCACTCAAAAATAATTTGTCCGAAAATTTGAAAATTTCAAAACTTGCTGCCTGTAAAATTAAGTGTGTACTCAGTACGTACACACTTTCGTGCTCTATGTGTGTACTCGGTGCACACTAAAATTTTCAGTGCACTGTCTTTGAACTTGAAGCAAGCGGGGCCGCACCATCCGAGTGGATGTGTGCGGGTTCTCTTGGGCAAACGTGTTGGATTCGGGAAGCGCGCGGCGGTAGGGATGTTAATCGCATTGGAGGGTGCCCCGCCAGGGGTGGCGCGGGGCCGCATCTGGGTTTCGTGGGGCTCGAGGTGCAGTCGGCACGACGTGGCGTGGCGTTGGCGTGGCGCGGGGTCGGCGAACTAGGCTGGGGGTGGCCGGGCGACACGGCCCCTGTGTATAGTATGCCACCGAGCCACTGTGGCCCAGAAGACCGCGGTAGAGGCGGTCAAAATCCCGGACTCGTTCCGAGCTCCAGAGTCGCTAAATGGGACGAACCGCACGTGTGACCCCACCAATGGATTCCTCGTTCGGAGAGCGATCCATTGGTGGGGTCACACGTTCGATTTAGGAGGCGACTCTGGAGTTCAAAACGTGTCTACAGTTTTGGTGGCCTGCGCCGGTCTTCTGGCCCACTGGGCACCGTGCTGCGGCTCTACGGCCCTCAAGCCGTGCGGCCGGAAGCATTGGCCGTCACACTGTTGGGGCGCGGCGGGGTGTGATGGCCTTTTAATTTAGCCCCGGCTGCACGATGCGGGTTCCGATAGGGGGCGGTGCCGGCGCTACTCAGGTATGCACCAACGCGAATAAATGGACAAAGCTGTTGTTGTTGTTGTTGTTGTTGTCAATGTCGTTGTCGTCGTCGTCGATGTTGTTGTTGTTGTTGTTAGGTTGTTGTCGTGGTCAATGTTGTAGTCGAGGGGTCGACAACTCCCCTTAGCTGCGTACGAGGGAGTATACGTATATTACCAGCAATATAGGTAATATATAGTAATATAGGGGTAATATAGAGGCAAAATTGTGGTAATATTCATATACTACATGGTAATATAAGGTAATATAGCCACCGCGTACAAGGTAATATATGAGTTGTCGAACCCTCGGTTTTAGTTGTTATTGTTGTTGTTGATCAACTAACTGAATTGGACTCTGAATGCTTAGTGTCCATGGCATAGGTCATTCAACGCGCTTAAGAAACGTAGTCCTGTTGAACCGTGTGACCCGACGCAACGGTCGGTCGTGGTGAGTGTGGCCGACCGAAGCTAAATCCATGTCCGAATGTTGTCGGATTTTGTACCGGACCGTGTAGTACAACGCCCGGCGTGGTGACCGGCCGGGGCCTGAGCTCATTCTATACTCTCTCTCTCTCTCTCTCTCTCTCTCTCTCTCTCTCTCTCTCTCTCTCTCTCTCTCTCTCTCTCTCTCTCTCTCTCCCTCTCTCTCTCCCATCAACACGGCTTCCTCCCCCGAACCAAAGCCCGCACCCCCTGCGTCGGGCATTCCGGGGCACGCGAACCATCAGACAAATGAATGTCGATTTACACGAGTGTCTAGCAAGAGTGAGAGAGTGCGAGAGAGAGAGAGAGAGAGAGAGAGAGAGAGAGAGAGAGAGAGAGAGAGAGAGAGAGAGAGAGAGAGAGAGAGAGAGAGAGAGAGCAAGTGAGAAAGAGGAAGCGCGTATTAGCGAGAGAGACAAGCGATTGTGGGGCCACATGCAGACAAAGGGAGAAGGGCGTCATGAGGGGGAAGGAGTGGGGAAATTGCTCGTACGCTAGAATAAAAGGGCCGTGGCGGGACAGAGGGGGCGGAGAGAGAAAGGGGGGGGGGGAGGGGGCAGGCCGTAACGAAGCAGGCGGCAGTGCGGGACATTAGCAGATAGCGGCGTGTGTCGGCACCATTCGCCACCGTTCGTGCAATATGTGAATGGGGAGGGATATCACAGATCGGCTGGAGCACAGTGGGCCAAAAGACTGGCGCAGGCGGCGCCAAAATTCTATAGACGCGTTGTTTGAGCTGCAGAGTCGCTAAATGAGACTCGAACCGAACGGGTGACCCCCATCAATGGATTTCTCTCCGAACGAGGAATCCATTGGTAGGGTCACTCGTTTGGTTCGATTCCTGTTTAGCGACTCTGGAGCTCAAAACGCGTCAATTTCGCTGCTTGGTCCACTGTGCTACGAAGCCACCTTTTCATCTTTGGCTGTGGTGCTTGCTGTGGTGTGCGAACACGAGGGCGAACCATTCCAAGTCGGCAGCTCCATCCGTTTCATTTCAAAAACATATTTGCAGGACAAAACTTCCACCGGCGAAGCAACACGCGCGGGAATGAAGACTCCTCCCCGAAAAATAAATGACTCTTAAAGAAACGAGTAAGAAACACAGTGGGGAGAAAAATGCAGAAGGAAATAGCACAAAGTAAACTAAACGAGCCCCACGCGCTGCAGTGCATCCGTGCAGGCCTGCGGGAGGGTGGAGAGAGAGAGAGAGAGAGAGAGAGAGAGAGAGAGAGAGAGAGAGAGAGAGAGAGAGAGAGAGAGAGAGAGAGAGAGAGAGAGAAGAGGAAGGTGCTAATAGGACCCTAACTCACATTTGTTAGCGTGCAACGCGGTGTCGCTTCTACACGGTAAAAGGGCAATATCTCTTGCAGGCGCCCCTCCGGACCCCACCGTCACTTCTTCCGCGCTCCGCCGCACCGAGGCTCTTAAAATGCGCACGGGGAGATTCATAACCTGGGGATGCGAGAATGGGTGATGGGAGGGGAAGGGGGGCAGGGGAAGGTGCGGAGGCGAAGAAGGAAGGGAGGGGAAAGAGGAAGGGAGGGGAAGAGGCGGAGGGGAAGGATGAGGAGGAGGGGAGGGGAAGGGGATGTCTGCCGGAAGCGCTGCGAAACGGAGGGCCTTACAGCGAGGCTACCCTGCCTGCCCGCCCACAACCACATGCGAGCGTCACTCCTATACACTGATTACGCAACGCAACCCCAGGCCGGCCGCAAGACGGAGATGGACACACACAGTGTGCGTCCTGCCGGGCCCAGCACGGGGTGCAGTGGGCCAGAGGACCGCCGGCGGCGGCCAGAACTCCAGACGCGTTTTGAGCTCTCGAGTCGCTAAACACTACTCGAACCGAACGTGACCCCCACCAATGGATTCCTAGATCGGAGAGCAATCCGTTCGTGGGGTCACACGTCGTTCGGTTCGGGTCTCATTTGGCGCCGCCGGAGGTCAAAACGCGACCGGGCTCTTGACCTCCTCCACCCGGTCTTCCAGCCCACTGTGCAGCAGGGTAGGGGCGTGCAGTGCAGAGTGCAGAGCCGCCAACAAGCGGCTAACTTCCGGCGGCACCGGCCGCGCCTACGGCTGTCCTTCCGCGGCCGTCGATGAGAGATTGCTCGCCAGGGACTCGGCCGCGACAGAGACGAATGAGGCGCACGCCGGCCGAAGCAGCGGCTCGTTGACTTTCCTCTCTCTCTCTCTCTCTCTCTCTCTCTCTCTCTCTCTCTCTCTCTCTCTCTCTCTCTCTCTCTCTCTCTCTCTCTCTCTCTCTCTCTCTCTCTCTCTCTCTCTCTCTCTCTCTCTCTCTCTCTCTCTCTCTCTCTCTCTCTCTCTCTCTCTTTTGCCACATGTTTGTTTTGGTCAATCCGGTCCGGCTCGGTTCGGGGCGCAGCAGGCTGGACGGCTGGGTGGTGGAGTCAAGCGCACGGCTGCCACGGCAGCGGCAGCGAGTTGAAGATACAGTAGAGGGGACACACGTTTGCAGCAGCTTGCAAGGAATGGAAGGGTTGTGTAAAAACGCAAAATTTTTGAAAAAGAAAAGAAAAAATTCTTACCAACCCCACATCTCTTGACTTGAAATGACTTAACCTCACAACACTGCGCACTGAATTACTTTGTACAATTTCACGCGTGCGTGCTTTTGGCACAATGTTGTACGCAATCTCCCGTGAATTTGTGCGATTCTGAGAACAAATTTGTCCGAAAACGTCCGCACGTTTAAAATTGTGTGAGGGTCCTGTACTGTACAGTGACTCGAGAGATCAAGGCAAACTCAAAACGCGGCCGCCTGCGCTGGTATTCTGGCCCACTGTGCAAAGCCGGAAAAAATGACTTCCTAGTTCGTCATCTGGCACCCGAAACATATACTTCCGGAGTGTACCTGGTTACTTTAAAACCCCTTATCACTCGATTGAAAGGTTATTTGGATGGACCTTGCGAGAAGCGTACGAAAAACAACGCACGCTGTACCAGCAGCAGCGAGCGTGACGCTCGGCGGAGACACGGGGCTGAAAGCAATAAAGTGAATTGCTAAAAGAAGCTGCTGTTATTTCGGCCCGCCTGTCTACACGGATTATTACCCAAGCTCTCGCAGACGGGCCACTCTGGTGCCTTCCAAAGTTACTTTTGGGACATCCCCCCCCCATCTTTCCCCTCCCCTTTTTGGCCCGTGCAGCCCTTCACAGTGCCTCTCCTGGGACGCGGGGCGGTGGTAAGCTGACGGTAAGGTCCGTGCGGTGGCGCTCGCCATCACTCGCACAGTGGGCCAGAAGACCGGTGGAGGCGGTCCGAATCCCGGACGGGCCCTGAGCTCTAGAGTCGCTAAACGGGACTCGAACCGAACGTGTGACCCCCACCAATGGATTGCCCGCCGAACGAGGAATCCATTGGCGGGGTCACACGTTCGGTTCGAGTCCCATTTAGTGACTCTGGAGCTCAAAACGCGTCTTGAGTTTCGGCCGTCTGGTCTTCCGACCCACTGTGCGCCGTGTCCTTATGATTACAAGGCCACTTATTCTGTGCCCTTCGGGAAGGGTGGGCAACTGGCGCGACCCCGGAGGGCGTTCTAGGGCCACCAGGGCCACTAAGAGCAACCAAGGGCCACCAAGGGCTGCCAGTGCCAGGCTAACCCGAGGGCGTTATGTGACCACCTAGGGCTTCCAAGGGCTAACCGGGGGGCCTTATAGAGCTAAAGGAACTAGGGCCACCAAGGGCCACTAAGAGCCTAGCGCTACGACCACATGCCACCAAGGGCCTAGGGCAACCATGGACTACCAAGGTCCTAGGGCTACCAAGTGCCACCAAGGGCCTACCAGAACGAGTACCAGAACGAACAAGGGCCTAGGGCCACCAAGGGCCACCACACGGCGACCACAATACCCCACCAAGGGGATAACCGGAGACAAAGTTGGAAATAATAAAAAGACAGTGGGGGTGAAACGAGTTGGACTGCGGCGTTCCCCCCGGACTTAATAAGCTGAGCAGCTCGGGCTTTTGTGCGACGAAAATAATAACAACTCCGTGATTAATGCGGCGTGTCATTAGACGGTGGGAGGAAGGGAGAGAGAAAGAAGGAGAAGGAGAAGAGAGGAAAAAATCGAGGCAAAAGGAAGGGAAGGTGGCGGACAAATCGCCCCCGTCAGCCAATTTCTGTAATTATTTTCCCTGTCACTTTCCCGAGGGCGCGACAGACACGGACCGCGACCTGCGGACTGATTCCGAGGAGACTTATCGTCGCTCTGTCCCTGTCTGGCACAGTGGGCCAGAAGACCGGCGCAGGCGGCCGAAACTCTAGCCGCGTTTTGAGCACCAGAGCTCTAGCGTCGCTGGATGCACACTAAAATCTTGTGGACTTTTTAATGCATAATTATGCATGCACAGAAACGTACGTAAGATGTGTATAATATTATGCATGACTGTGTACATTTTATGCAAGAAGATGCACAAACTGTACACAATGATGCATAATATTATACACACCTTACGTATGTATCTGTGCATGCATAACTATGCACAAAAAGTGCATAATTATGCATTAAAAAAGTCCACAAGAGTTTAGTGTGTGGGACTCGAACTGAGGATGTGACCCCGCCAATGGATTGGTCTCCGAACAAGCATTCCATTGGTGGTGTCGCACGTTCGTTTCCGGTCCCATTTAAAGACTTTGGCGGTCAAAACGCATCTAGAGTTCTAGCTTTCTGCGCCGGTCTTCTGGCCCACTGTGCGAGAGAGACAGAGCGACAAAACGACCCCCGGCTGGGCGCCACGCTCTGCCGCGCCACCGACAGGCGGGCGCGCCTCCTTAAGAGAAGAGACTGGGGAGGTGAAAGAACTCGGCGAAGGGCGTCTCACCTTCCGAAATCAAATTGTTTTGCCTCGCGGAATTTTGCTCACGGGAGCACGGCGGACAGTGGGCCGGAAGACCGGCTCAGGAAGCCGAAAGTCTATAGACGCGTTTTGAGCTGTACAGTCGCTAAATGGGACTCGAACCGAACCAATGGATTCCTCGTTCGGAGAGCAATCCATTGGTGTGGCGTCACGCGTTCGGTTTGAGTCCGGGATTTTGATCGCCTCTACCGGTCTTCCGGCCCACTGTGCGGCGCAAGGCCCTGTAATGCAGAACTTCAAGTGTCGTGTTAGAGCCCACTCGGTGGCCAGCGTCATGGGGTGGTTTAAAACGCACTCATTGTTTCCATACACGTCGAAGAGAAATTGACAGTCGCACATGGCGGACCCCATTTCAAGCCATTTGTCACGGGGACGTCCGTGACGGGGAGGAAAAGGGCGACTGGAAAACAGAGGCCGGCAAAGGGCGGAGCACAGTGGGCCAGAAGACCGGTGGTGGAGGCGGTCAACATCCCGGACGTGTTTTGAGATCCAGGGTATCGCCGAATGGGACTCGAACCGAACGTGTGACCTCACCAATAGATTGCTATCCGAACGAGGAACCCATTGGTGGTGGTCACACGTTCGGTTCGAGGCCCATTTAGCGACTCTGGAGGGCAAAACGCGTCTAGCGTTTAGGCCGCCTGCGCCGCCAGTCTTCTGGCCCACTGTGGAACGGAGGGCAGGGCAGTATGACGGGCGGAGCGGGTAATTGGTATTGGGGACGGCAAGATAGATGTCGGGGCGGACGAGGCAGCCCTCCCCGAGGTGCCAATGAAGGGCAGTTTGTGAGCAAGCAGAGAAAACTGCTGCCGGGGAAAACTCCGGGGAAAACTCGACAGGCCACGCAATCAGCAGCGCATCTAACAGCCTCCCCTCCTTGTGCGCTCTCTCTCTCTCTCTCTCTCTCTCTCTCTCTCTCTCTCTCTCTCTCTCTCTCTCTCTCTCTCTCTCTCTCTCTCTCTCTCTCTCTCTCTCTCTCTCTCTGCATCGCCCTCTAATCGAAACAAGAAGGGGACCTCCCCTGATCAGGTCCGCCCCGCCCTGCCTTCTGGTGAACGCGTCAGAAAACACTGTCTGGCCGGACAAAAGGCGTGTTCTTTTCCTCTAACGCCTCTGCGCGTCGCTTCTTTCTTGTGTCAGACTGAAAACACTGGTTTTTTAGAGACGGTCTAAGGTCAACTCGTTCGCCGATTTACGACTGGGTCGCCCTTAGAATTCTGAACAATCAGAGATTTCACGGCTTTTTCGGCCTACTTTTGAAAGCTAATGCTCCTCAAGTGGGCTGCGGTCAAGGCGTTCCCGAGGCGGGGCATGAAGGAGTAGTTTCTTCTTGGGAGTCCGCGCTAGCTTGCCAACTCTTTCGAGAGTCTCTATAATCCTGTGTTCCTTAAGGCCACCTGAAACGGCTCCTTGTCGTCTGCTCGCGTCCCACACACTGCCCGTGTTTGTCTTTCTCACGACGGAGTTTCTCCGGTTCACGTTAATGAGATTCGCAACCTGCCGGCTTGGCTGGCACTGACAGTGCCAGTCACCTGATTCTGAAGGACGGTTGTTTCTTCGCTTTGTCTCTCTCGCACCCGCACGGAACGCCCCATGAGTGCGACTGAGACAGAACCGAAATGATCCTTCAGAATTAGGCGCACAGTGAAGCAGGGTGCCGTAACTTATTTGAATTAGAAGGTTTCAGGGTTTGTATCTCCTAAACGGGCTGCGTTATAAAAGTTATGAAGAGAATAACTTATTTCTAAAATTGAATTATAAAAATAAGTTATTCTCTTCATAACTTTTATAACTCAGCCCGTTTAGGAGATACAAACCCTGATACCTTCTAATTCAAATAAGTTACGGCACTCTGGCCAGAAGCCCGGTGCATGCGGCCCAAAACTCTACACGCGTCTTGAGCTGCAGAGTCGGTAAACAGGACTCGAACGAAATGTGTGACCCCACCAATCGATTCCTCGTTCGGAAAGCAATACATTGTTGGGGTCACACGTTCGATTCGAGTCGCATTTAGCGACTCTGGACTCTCTGCGCTTCTGTTTGAGGATTAGGAGGACACTCGCTGCGCTGCTGCCGCACAGTTGGCCGGCACATCCTTCCTACCTGCGTCTATTTACTCTGCCCGGGTCATCTGCATGCAAATTGAAACACATCAGAGGTGCGTCTGTGCCCGTGCTGCATGGCCACTCCAATCAGAGCTAATCCCTGCCTCGCCCCACCCCGCCCTGCCCCACCCCGCCCCGCCTCACCATGCCACGCCACGCCTCCATAGGTGGGGCGCGGGTGCGCGACAGGGGCCAATTTTCAAGTCAGCAATTTCCTCTTTTTCCGGTGACTGCTATTATTTTGTGCCCGCTGGCTGGGCTTTTTTGACAACTGGGCTGTACAATCACCGCACCCGTTTTGTTGACTCTATTTTAATTTTTTTTTTCATGCAGTCCCCTTTTCGTCCAAGCGGGAAATGCCCCTAATTGGCGCTTCCTTTAATTCACTCGCCGGTCTATTCGCGTCGCTTTTCTATGGAGGAAGATAGCGCCGGTACACTGCTATAAAGTTCAACTTTTTTGCACAAAACAAAATAAAATAATTCTATCCGTCTCTTAGTTTTTTGACTTAGACTTAAATTTTCCTTTACGATTTTGTTGGACGCACAGGATTTAAAAGTACCTGCCATTTAAGTTACATTAAATTCACGTAGGCTACCCGCGCTCTCTCACGGGAGTGGCGACAAAGACGATGTGAATGACAAAGGGACGGGTGGCACCCCTATCACACCATTCAGGCTGGCGGCCTTTCAACCCTTCAGCACGGCCGTAAATAGGCGGCAGCAGACTGGATTGGGTTGCCACCCGGCGGGGGCCGTTACTCCGCTACTCCAGTTGCCAGGCAGGATGGAAACTCTCATCAGTTGCAGCTCCGAGTCGCGAATGGTCCCTCAAGACGATTTCGCCATTAAAAATTCACACCGTCTTTCCTGTTTGATTCGGCAGGGCGGAGCGAAGCACAGTGGGCCAGAAGACCGGTGGAGGCGGTTCAAATCCCGACGTGCTTTCAGCTCCAGAGTCGCTGAACAGGACTCAACCAAACTTGTGACCCCACCAATGGATTCTTCGTTCGGAGAGGGATCCATTGGTCGGGTCACACGTTCGGTTCGAGTCCCATTTAGCGACTCTGGAGCTGAAAACACGTCCAGGATTTTGACTGCCACCCCCGGTCCTCTGGCCCACTGTGCGTGGGGGCCGTAAGGATCGTGTAGGGTCGCCAAGGGCTGGCAACGGCGTCGGGGAGCGGCGAGGGGGCAAAGGGTCACAGAGCAGGAATGCACACAGCTATAATTTGTAGCGGCACCGTATCAACGGCACGTTTACTGTGATTAGCATTGGGGAAAAGGGGAAGGGGAGGGGGGGGGCAGAAGTGGGCCTAGGGGGTTGGCCCGCCGCGCAGTGGGTCAGAAGACCGGCGCAGACGGCCTAAACTCTAGACGCGTTGCTCCAGAGTCGCTAAATTGGACTCGAATTGAACGTGTGACCCCACCTATGGAGATTGCTCTCCAAGCGAGGAATCCATTGAATTGGTGGGGTCACATGTTCTGTTCAATGGGAGTCCCGTTTAGCGACTCTGGAGCTCAACGCGTCCAGAGTTTTGGCCGCGAGCGCCGATCCTCTGGCCCACTGTGCACCGCTGAGCCCTCAGCGGTGTCCACTATGCAGGCAAGGGTTTATTTAGGGTCGGAAGGGCCGGCCCCAGGGCCCTGAGGGATGGAGTGGTCGCTACACTCCTTCCGAGTGCGGACCGGGGCCCCGTGCGTGTCAAACAGGGGCGGCCCCTTTAAAGAGAAAGGTGATTGTGTATCGCACGCCTTTAGAAGGTTTGCACGTTTTTCCGTTTTGTGACCCAGTTGCCCGGCGGCGCCGGTAAAGTTTCCCGTTTTTACCGCAGTTTCGTTGCGGTTGCCGTAAAGTCGCTTGTCACCGCCCTCTAAACTCCAGGCCCTGCAATCCGGGCAGGTGCGACTACGTTCTTGCAGCGCGCACTCAATTTTTGTTTTGTTGAATATTTTGATTATTTTTTTGTTGCCCTGAGAAAAGTCTCTGGAAAAGTTCGCAGTTCGCCATTTTGTTAGCCGTTTGAACTAAAAGACGGCCCTGTCCGTCCCTGCGCTGCCAAGTCGCTGAGCGATAGTGTAGAGCCTACAATGTAGGGCTCAGAGAGAGAGAGAGAGAGAGAGAGAGAGAGAGAGAGAGAGAGAGAGAGAGAGAGAGAGAGAGAGAGAGAGAGAGAGAGAGAGAGAGAGAGAGAGACTCAAACTTATTAATGGACGCCTCGCCCACAATCAAAGCTGTCAAATTCAATTTTCGCGCCCGACACTCTCGCGACAGCGGCGCCACGCGCTCACTGTTCGCGGAGCCGCTCGCCACGGCACAGTGGACCGGTGTTCATCCCAGAGAGAGAGAGAGAGAGAGAGAGAGAGAGAGAGAGAGAGAGAGAGAGAGAGAGAGAGAGAGAGAGAGAGAGAGAGAGAGAGAGAGAGAGAGAGAGACAGAGAGAGAGAGAGAGAGAGAGAGAGAGAGAGAGAGAGAGAGAGAGAGAGAGAGAGAGAGAGAGAGAGAGACTGACTGTTGGCTGCTCGGTTCAGTGACGGCGAGGAACTCGAATCCACTTTCTCCGATGCAGGCCAAGCAGGGGTGTCACCCTGCGACCCACTTTGAGGCCGAAGATACCGGCAGTGGACGCGCGGGGGCAGTTTCCTCCCCCACGGCGTGTGGGAACCAAGATAGGGACAGAGAGAGAGAGAGAGAGAGAGAGAGAGAGAGAGAGAGAGAGAGAGAGAGAGAGGGGGGGGAGAGGGTGAGAGTGGAGTGTGTTATCGGGACACCAACAACAGGGCATCCCTCACCAGTGTCTGTCCCGGTGAACGAGGCCTACTTACCCCTTTACCTCACCCCATCACCAGGCCCCTCTGTTCTCCCTTTCTTGTCCCCCAGCGGTTGGGACATTCGGTGCGGGAAAATTTGTGGAAAACTTCTCTTTGAGCTGGAGTCTTGTAGATTTCTTGCGCATGGATTTTCACGGCGAAATTGATCCTACGTTTTAAAATGCACGAACTTGTGCTCAGCAAAGTACGAAATTGTGCGTTCATCCCTCCCCCCACACACGCAAAAACAAAAACAAAAAACGCTCTCTTTGTTGAAGAAAATAAAAGATTGCGTTTTTGTTGAAGCAAAAATTCGTTTTAATTGAAGAAATATCGTTACAACTCAAATAATTTTGATGCAAAGAAAATTTGTACTTTGTTTAAGTGAAAATTGTATTAAGTTGAAGATATTTCGTTAATGTAAAGATTTTTTTTCCATATTTTAACATCAACGCAAGACGTATTGTTTCAGAGACAGCGTCTTTCTGGTTGAATTGTTGAGGCATATGAATTCGCGCATTTCAAGTGCATGCTCCATTTAGTGCAAATAATCTATGTACAAAGAACTTACACGATACTTTACCGTGTCACTCCCTTCCTTCCCCCTCTTCGGGACGGACTGTGCAACGTTGCGTCTGTCCGTCCCAACTTTGTCCGCTGCCTCCAATTGCCCCGGGCAAGCCTCAAAGCCTCATGCGTCTGACGCGGTCAAATTAGTCGCCACAAAAATATGAGAGAGAGAGAGAGAGAGAGAGAGAGAGAGAGAGAGAGAGAGAGAGAGAGAGAGAGAGAGAGAGAGAGAAACTGCGCGAAATCGAATGAGGAAACGACGCTCTGGCCGCAAGTAGATAAAAAGAGAGGGAGAGGGAGACGTGTGGGGAAGGGTAAGGGCTTGGGTGAGAGAAAGACAAAGAGAGAGACAGACACAGACAGACAGACACAGACAGAGAGACAGACAGAGAGACTGGCTCCAAATAACAGATGTCGGTGGACGGGCGCCAGACAGGGAAGGGGCGGCCCCGCTGCGTGTCACGTTTGATCCCGCGGCCCGCCTCCACCTGCGGGTGCAGCGGAACTGTCTCTCTCGCACTCTTATGGGACGCTCCGTGAGTGCGACAGTGACAGAGCGACGAGGCGACAACGCTTCGGAATCAGACTCCTGCTCCTGCTGGTACGCGCTGAATCCTCCCTCCAAAGTGTACCAAAGGAAATGCAAGCCTTCGTATTTGCAGTGGCGAAGCAGCGTCAGGCCGGGATCATGTTGGCAAACATCGCAAACTCAATTTTTGACCTTCTTTCGGATTTTCTGCTCGGTGAACCACGCTGACAACCTCGTATCAACCAAGTATAAGACGAAAACTTCAGTCTTATTTCTGTAATTTTTTTAAAATTTTATTTTTTCTTTTATTCTATTAACCAGAGAGTGTATGTAGTGTGTGGCCGGTTCTGTTCATGAAAACTGAATGAATGAAGCACTCGGGGCAAAACTAATCTCCACACGCGGGCTGCTCATTCCTGCTCGGGTTTTGCGGGGCTGATCCGGAGTTACTATTCACTACGCCCTAAAGGGCTCTGAAGGGCCGGCGCGGAGGGCTCGCACAGTGGGCCAGAAGACCGGTCGAGGCGGGTCCCACTGTACCTCGCCGAGCCACGTGCAATCCTTCAGCTCAGCCCTTTTGCCACAATATTCTTTCCATTTCTCGTACCCGAATTTCTGCTCCGCCTCCTCCTCCTCCTCCTCGTCCTCCTCCTCCTCCTCTTCCTCCTCGTCCTCCTCGTCCTCCTCTCTCTCTCTCTCTCTCTCTCTCTCTCTCTCTCTCTCTCTCTCTCTCTCTCTCTCTCTCTCTCTCTCTCTCTCTCTCT
>CM060101.1:7699183-7701683 GCA_030522485.1 Stenchaetothrips biformis
AGGGAGAGAGAGAGAAGGAGAGAGAAGGAGAGAGAAGGAGAGAGAAAGAGAGAGAAAGAGAGAGAAAGAGAGAGAAAGAGAGAGAGAGAGAGAAAGAGAGAGAGAGAGAGAGAGAGAGAGAGAGAGGTCCCGAGGCAGCGCGCCCTAACCGGAAGACGCCCGGAATACGAATCGAGGGCTGCAAGGGGTGACGCCACCGCACGGCCGCAGCAAGGCGGTGAGGCGGCGCGCCCAAAGCGGCAAGGCAACGCGACATGCCCGCGGCCGGCCAGCCAGCCAGCCATTCATTGCAGAATCACGTCACGGCCCGCCTGCTGCCCGCGGCCATGGCGTCGCCGAGTGACGCTCAGACAAGCCGTCGCGACACATCCTTAGGACAGGCACCCCACTCTGGCGACAGGAAGGACCCTCCAACCAGAGGGTGCACGCAAAAAAATAATTTTCGGACCAGAGCTAAGCTCTTAAGCAGAGAAATTTAGCACCGGTACTAGAAATTTATTTGTGATTCTAAAAGATTAGCTGCTATAGGGAAATCTTTAGCAATGTGCCTAAAAAGTATGCACCTACTAGAAAAATCTTTAGGTCACACGTTCAGTTCGAGGCCTATTATTCGAAATTGTGTTGAGCAAAATTTCAAGTGCCCGCAGTAAGGTTCGTCAGAAAACCGCGATATCGCACTGCTCAGCGAAGCGAGTAGCGAGTCCGCAATAACCACCGGCACAGCGCGCGCACAGAGATAGATAGAGAGAGAGAGAGAGAGAGAGAGAGAGACGCACCACACAGGAACAGAATAAAGCACACGGTATGAAAAATAATACTACTAAAGAGCCCGACTGGCGCGGAGGCACAGAAGCAGAACGGGCTGCGGCAGACGAGGATCGAGGGACAAAATAAAAGGTGAGGACAAATCAAAGAGCCTTATTAGATGAACAGAAAGAGAGTACTTGAGAGGAAAAAAAAAGGGCGAATTAGAGAGAGACAAAAAGAGAGACAGGGGAACGGCGAGGGCGGGGCTTTTGGTTAGGCCGCCTGGTGGGTGCACCTTCCAATTTTATTCCTTCCATTCGGACGACGCAACCACCCCGGAGCAGACAGACTATATTCCTGTCGTGCTTTTCCCCTGCTAGCCACCCCTATGAACGCCACGGGACGATAAATCACGCACACACACACAGAGAGAGAGAGAGAGAGAGAGAGAGAGAGAGAGAGAGAGAGAGAGAGAGAGAGAGAGAGAGGACATGCACGCACATGCACTGGACAGGGATGATCAGGGCGGGGCGCCTACAACCTAACACACGTTGCAGTGCACGTGCTGTAATTGATGGTGGCGAAATCGAATTTCCCTGGCCACGTGCGCGCTGTTGTTGTTTTTGCTGTTGTCGTTACTAGTGCTGTTTTTGTTGTTGAGCGGCCCTTTAATGAGGAACCACGTGTTGATCGGCCTCTGGTATTCACAGTGGATCCGCCTGGGGCTCCAAATGCCTTTTGGCGGAAACTTGGATTGCGTGCACTAGATTTTAGATTTCGCGATAGAGACCGATCCTTCCTCGAACAACTTCGGACACACAGAGATAGACCTAACTTCACCTCCTGGCAGTTTATCGAAGATGGACTGGATGGACCCTACCTTACCTCTTACGTTTGAGAAGACCTAACCTCACCTCCTGGACGCGTATCCAAGACATAGACCTAACCTCACCTCCTGGACGCGTATCTAAGATGACCTAACCTCACCTCCTGGACGCGTATCCAAGACATAGACCTAACCTCACCTCCCGGGCATGTATCTAAGATAGACCTGTGAGCGAAATATGGACGCCCTTCCCTCATGTCCCCTCTCGGAGAAGGCGGGGTGCGGCGCCGTGCACCGAGCGGGGGAGGATGGTAGCGGGGCGGAAAGACTGCCGCGGGCGGCCCACGCTCTGTCTCTCTCGCACCCGTGCGGCACGCTCCTCGAGTGCAAGAGAGACAGAGCGACGATAGCGCTACTATTTGAAGTCAGCTTTCTGCTCCCCCAGCGTGCAGTGTGCTGCCGACGACGCGATATTTGCTGCAATTCGGAAAGTTACTTGCCTGAATGTGCGCCAGTCGAAAGATTCGTCCTGCGGGAGGGGAGAGGAAGTGCGAGAGAGGGGGAGGGGAGGAGAGGGGAGAAACGCACTGGAAACTCAACTACTGGAAGTTGGCGCGGCTGGTGAGAAGATCCTGTCGCCGCCAATTGCCTAGCTCATCACTCCGAAGAGATTGCCTGGCAGCCACTAGGACTGTGGAGGCGGCGCGGTGCACAGTGGCGGCCAGAGGACCGGCGCAAGGCGGCCACAACGCTACACGCGTTTTGAGCTCCAGAGTCGCTAAACAGGACTCGAACCAAACGAGTGACCCCACCAATGTATTCCTCGTTCGAAGAGCAGTCCATTGCTGGGGTCACGCGTCCGGTTCGAGTCCCATTCAGCGACTCTGGACCTCAAAACGCGAGTTTCGGCCGCCTGCATCGGGCTTC
>CM060101.1:7706683-7826683 GCA_030522485.1 Stenchaetothrips biformis
TTCCCGCTACTCTCTGCTCTCTCAAAAGTTGTCAAACTATCCTGGGACCTCGAGGGCTTTTACCGTGTGGCATCGACAAAAGAATTTTAGTTGCTGGCAGTACTCAATCAATGGAGTTCAACTTGGAAGGAAAGAACCTGTGCGCGCTGCCAAGTCAGAGCACAATAACTGTTGCGCTCAAATAGAGCAGTATCGAATATGGAGAGTCCGAGTCCTTAAAGATGAAGTTGTACGCCTTCCCTCTACTACCGTTGACCATTGTTTCCGATTGTTTCCTCCAACTCCAGATCAAAGTTGCACCTTCCGTCGGTGCTTCCTGACCTGACAGCTTGTCGGTCTGACCGACCGGTTTTGGTGGACCACTGACCGGCAGTGACCGCAGCCATGCCGGCAGTGTACTCGCGGCATGTCGGTGTTCTCCGCCGATAATAAATCCGTTTATGAATCGTATCGCCCGCCGACCGGTCTGCCTTGTAAGGTTGCAGTGTCTTTCTCGGGCAGGTCATTGAAATCCAGGTACCCGTCCGGTCGGGCTTATCCAGTTACAGTGCTGCGCCGGGCCCCTGGCGCACAGCGGGCCAGAAGACCGGCGCAGCCGGCCGAAACTCTGGACGCGTCTTGAGCTCCAGACTCGCTAGGTAGGACTCGATCCAAACGCATGACACCACCAATGGATTGCTCTCCGAACGAGGAATCCATCAGCGTGGTCACACGTTCGATTCGAGTCCCATTCTGCGACTCTGGAGCTCAAAACGCGTCCAAGATTCTGACCACACGGTAAAAACGGTTCCTGGTTTTCCCAGGAAGCCTGTAGAAAAGACATAGGGATTTCCAGGGAGTTCCTGGGAAAACCAGGAATCGTTTTTACCTCGCCACCTCGCCACCGGTCTTCTGGTCCACTGTGCCCTGGCGGGCCCCTGGCGGGCCTCTTGCGGGCGAGCCGCTCTAACAAGGGCCTGCTCCGGCCGAGGCCCCGCCGGGCCCCGCGTCCCCGCCGTCCAGCACAGCGAGCGTCAGATTCAAAAAGGAAGAGTGCTCTGTCTTCCTGAGAATACCCGAGCGAGAGGAGAAGGGGGAGCGTTGAAGATGAGACGCCAAGCGGCGCGCTCGCAGTGTGGTACACCGTGCGTAACAGCGCGGTGTGAATCTTGTCGAAGCAGGTTTTTAGCATCACACGCATACGTACACTCTCTGACTCGTACTGACTTTTTCTTTGATAACGTAATGACGTTTGTGCACATGAATGAGCGTATTAACATATTTATTTGTGCTATAAACTATTTTATCAATTTTGTCTTGACAAATCTGTTAAGCTTCTTGACAGCCTTGACCAGAAATCTTCACCGGGTTTCCAGTATTTGGCGTTCCGGCCGCCTGGAACCCCAAATTTTGGTAAAAATTGAGTAGTTTTCCAGGACCAGGCTTGCCAATTTTTGGCCTTCACAACCGCTCGCCAGTTTTGTGGCGAGCAAACTTGCCTGCCATGCTAGTCATTCGCTGTGGCAAAATGTTTTCCGCCGTAAACCGAGCAAACTTGCTACAGTGGGCAGGACGTCCAAATCGTATACGGCGACTCTGAAACCAGTCCCGTTTCGCTCTTTTCGCCCTTTTCCGTTTTACTGCTTGTGGTGTACCAGCGATCGGCGTCCGTGATTCACCGAGCCCCGCTCACCTCAGCGGCCATGTGGTTACCCCTTCCACAGCCCAGGACCGGGGAGGACGAGAGGGGGAGGGGGAGAAACAGTGGGAAAGGGGAGCGGGGGGGGGGACGACGCTACTGGGATGGACGCATGCGTGGTACCCACCACACAGTAGGCCAGAAGACCGGCCCAGCCGGCCGAAACTCAAGACGCGTTGTGAGCTCCAGGCAGAGTCGCTATACAGAACTCGAACCAAACGTGTGACCCCACCAATGGCTTTCTCGTTCGAAGAGCAATCCGTTGGTGGGGTCACACGTCCGGTTCGAGTCCCATCAGCGGCACCGGAGCTCAAAAGGCGCCTCCACCTGCTCTGGTCTTCTGGCCCACTGTGCTCCGCCGCGCACAGCTCCAGTTTGACCGAACATTCCTCAGTCAACCAGCACGAAACCTCTGCTCTCTTGGTCCCTTTTTGCAGGCGCTCGACCTTATGCGGCTTGAATTTTCTCTCCTCGCCTTGAGTATTTGATTGGGTTTCTCAACTACTCTGACTTGCTCATTGACCACCCGTTTCCGCCTCCGTGCCTATCGCTGAACTGCGTCGCCTCTCATCACCCAGTCGAAAGGAAAGCACGAATAATATTGCCCAAGTTGGTCCAAGTTTGTCTAATGGCCACCCGAGGCGGAGGCGCCCCACAGTGGGTCAGAAGGCGGCCAAAACTCTTGACGCGTTTTGAGCTCCAGAGTCACTTTGTGGGACTGGAGCCGAACGTGTTACTCCACCAATGGATTGCTCTCCGAACGAAGAATCCATTGGTGGAGTCACAGAATCCGGTATGAGTCTTGTTTCCCGTGATTTGAGCTCCAGAGTCGCTATAGCGCCTCTGCAGCTCAAATCGCGTCTAGAGTTTTGGCCGCCTACGCCGGTCTTCTGGCCCACTGTGCGCTCGGATCGCCATAACTTTCACGCCTTGCAAATAATAATCTCAACTCGCGAACAAGCAATGAATCGCGTGGCCGGTGATTAATTATTTCTCCAAAAGTGTTCCTTAGATTATTTGGCGTGGGAATTGATTTCTCCCGGCCGTCCGGCTTCGCAGTCCCTCTCTCCCCGGGGATTACGACTCTCTTGTTTGACGTCACCTCATCAGGGACTTACTTTGTGCCGTTTAAAATAATCGGCCAAATGCAATTTGCGAGGGGACTCGCTGCCTTCTCCTGTTGCCGCTCCAGCGACACTGCTGAAACTTTGTCTCGAAAACGAGTCAGAGCGTCTTTTAGAACGTCGCACAGTGGGTCAGAAGACGGCGTCGCTAGTGGCAAAAACTTTAGACGCGTTTTGAGCTCCAGAGTCGCTGAATGACACTCGAACGGAACGTGTGACCCCACCCATGGCTTCCTCGTGGGGTCACACGTTCGGTTCGAGATCCATGTAGCGCCTCCAGAGCTCAAGACGCGTTCGGGATTTTGACAGCGTGCGCCGGTCTTCCGGCCGACTGTGCGTCGCGAGCATTCTTTTCGCCGAACGGGGCAAATCCCTATGGAGCGACCGGGCCGGGGCGTACGTTTCAAGTGTTTTTGTTTTTATTTTCGCTGTCGCTGTGCGATTCATTCGTGCACAATGGCGTGGCGGTTGTCGCGTGTGGCGTAGATGATGGTGCGTGTCTTTGTGTCCCGCGGGAGCACAAAGGGATCCGGACTGTCGGGCGCCGCAGGGCGCAGGGCTCACCTCACCTCACCTCGGCTCGGCTCAGCTCACAGTGGGCCAGAAGACCGGCGCAGGCGGACGAAACTCTAGACCTGTTTTTAGCTCCAGAGTCGCTAAACAGGACTCGAACGGAACGTGTGACCCCACCAATGGCTTCCTCGTTCGAAGAGCAATCCGTTGGTGGGGTCACTCGTCCGGTTCGAGTCCTGCTAAGCGACTCTGGAGCTCAAAACGCGTCTAGAGTTTTGGCCCGCCTGCGCTGGTCTTCTGGCCCACTGTGCAGCTCAGCTCGGCTCGGTTCGGATGAGCTCGGCGGCTCGTCACAGCAGCGTGGCGTTGTGTTTCAAAATGACTCCTTGCGGATCAGCCTCGCGCCTTCGGGGGAACAAAATGCTTTCGCGCTTTTGCCGATCCCGGACAAATCATTTCTTGCCGCGTCGTCCCTCAGGCCCGGAGCCTGAAGGGCGTGTTGGCAAGCCAAGCGTGGCATTGAAAAAGAAAATGAAAACGAAAAAAGGGAGAAGGGGGGATTTCGCGCGATGGAACTGGAATCGTTTGGGGTGAAAATTTGTAGAGGGTCATGAGAAGTCTGGGTAGCGGGGACGAGATTGGTGTGAGTTGCACAGTCTAGAAGACCTGCGCAGTTGGCCCTAATTCTAGACGCATTTTGAGGTCCAGAATCGCTTTATGGGACTCGGACCGAACGTGTGACATAGATTCCTGGTTCAGAGAGCAACCCATTGGTGAGGTTATACATTCGTTTCGAGTACTGTTTAGCGACTCTGGAGCTCAAAACAGGTTTAAATAGGGTTTTTTTTTCGCCTGTACCTGTCTTCTGGCCCACTGTGCGCTGGGAGGTGTTGATGGGGAAGGGTGTGGCGAGTGTCCGTGCTTGCGGGTTTCACGCGGATTTGACAGCGAAGGGGGCTGGTTGGTCCATCACTAAATGCATCAACTGGGGCGTTCGCTGGCACGAGATGAACATTAATCTGCACCCGTGGGGGCGTGGCGTGGCAGAATGGGGCGGGTTGGGGTGGGTTGGATCTCCCTGGAAGTTTGGTCGGAGGAAGCGCTTAGATTAAAGGCAGGGATGACTAAGCGAGGCTCCATTGTGGCGGGTATCCGTCATTTACGTTGATTATGCAATGCGTGCCGTGCCCAGGGTGCCCCCGACCCCCAACCGCCAAGTTACCCCCTAAGAGGAATCACGGCCCCAGTTACCCTCAGAGTAACCCAAGAGACTCAAGTTACACCGAGTTCTCCCAGTTTTCTGGTAACACCCCTTTGTTGTTTCCCCTGGTACACGGTAAAAGCGGTTCTTGATTGTCTCTGGTAGCCCATAGTAACGACATACAGGCGATTTCCAGGGAGTTCCTGGGGAAAAGCTGGATCTGTTTTTGCCGTGCAAAGGTAACCCTGGAGGCCGGCCGAGTTGCCTTAGAGGTTCCTGAGTTACCCCGAAAAGGCCCGGAGTTACCCCGAGTTGGGCCTGCCCCACCCTATTTGTTGCCACTTAAGCCGCCGCCCTCCGCCCCTTTAATTCCGTAGATTGATGGCCGGGGATTATATCTCTGTTGTGCTGCTTGCAGTTGCCGCCGGCAGTCCCGGGGACGAGATTATATTTTGATTCCGGAATTTTCACCCCCACCCCCCAACCCCTCTTGCGATGTTTGATACGCGGGCCGTCGGGGCTGCGCGCGAAACGCCGGCCGCATTCCCTTCCCGCCGCCGAGAACAGTGGGCCGGAAGACCAGCGCAGGCGGCCGAAACTCAGCTAGACATTGTTTTGAACTCCAGAGTCGCCAAAAAGGACTCAAACGAGGAATCCATGGGTGGAATCACAGGTTTGGTTCGAGTCCCATTTAGCGACTCTGGAGCTCAAAACGCGGCCGGGGTTTTGACCGCCTCCTACGGTCTTCCGGCCCACTGTGCGTCGTCCTCGCAGCCCCCTAACGAGGACTAGCGGCAACTCTATAGTGTGAATACAGTGGCGCGCGCTGGCAACGATCACCCTCCGCTCCCTTTTCTACTTTCACTTTCACCCCCGAGGAGGTCGTGGACTTGAATCAACGAAATGGCGGTACCCACCCTCCTCTGCCTGCCACCTTCCTCTCATCGGAGCACCCCCCCCTACCCCCCCCCCAACCCCCTCCCCATCCCCACCCTTAACCTGCCTTGTCGCCGGTCCATACCACACAAAAATAAATGAGCGACGAACGGAAGCGAGTGCTTTCCTCTGTGTGCTGAGCTGCCGCGCTCGACTGTGGCGTGGTGAATCGAGGAAGACCCTTTCTTGATCAAACGTTTTGAGCACTGCCCCAATTGCCCAATTAGTGAGAAAACCCCAGTCTTAGAACAAATAAGAAACCCCAATTCACTTACTACTCGCGTTCTAATCCATGTCGTTTCTTCTTGTTCCAGGTGAGGTGACCCTCCGCGTGACGCTCGGCCGGTCCCGTGCGACATCTCGAGCTCGTAAGTCTTGCTCGTGACTGCGCACTGTGTGCGTGGGTGCGCGCCTGCGTCTGTTTCTGGGGTGCACAGTGGGCCAGAAGACCGTTGGAGGTGGTACGTAATCCCGGAGTCATTTTGAGCTCAAGAGTCGCTAAATGAGACTCGAACCGAATACGTTTGAACCCACCACTGGATTGCTCTCCGAACGAGGAATCCTTTAGTGGGGTCACACGTACGGTT
Source organism: Stenchaetothrips biformis (assembly GCA_030522485.1). NCBI lineage: Eukaryota > Metazoa > Arthropoda > Insecta > Thysanoptera > Thripidae > Stenchaetothrips > Stenchaetothrips biformis. The sequence goes on from CM060101.1 coordinate 7,712,723, forward strand.
CGAGTCCTGTTTAGCGACTCAGGATCTCAAAACGCGTCGACAGTTTTATCCACCTGCGCCGGTCTTCTGTCCCACTGTGGGGGTGGAGGTCTTGTGCCGCCAGGGGCGCCCCAGGTTTAGTGAAACTGCTTACGTATCAAAAGGCACGCGCCTGCCTTGCTGCTCCTTCGGGGTCTTTGTCCCGCTCTACTTTGCCTGCTCCCTAGGCCCATATCTTTCGCCACCTGCGCCGTCATCTGCTTTATTTATTTCATAACTTGGAAGCGAGGGTCCGAGGTGGCCCCTCTCTCTATCCGTCCTTCTCCTTCTTTCTGGTAAACGCGTCTTGGCGTTTGACAGGCCCTGCTGGACAGTGGGCCAGAAGACCGGCGAAGGCGGCGCAAACTCTAGACGCGTTTTGAGCTGCAGAGTCGCCAAGCAGGACTGGAACATCACCAGTGAATACCTCGTTTGGAGAGCAATCAACTGGTGGGGTCTCACGGTCGCTTCGAGTCCCATATAGCGAAGCGACCCTAGAGCTCCAAACGCGTCTAGGTTTTGGCCGCCTGCACTGGTCCTCCGGCCCACTGTGTGCTGTCCTTCTCTCGCTGGGGTGAAATGCCACGGTGGCTGGGGTGAGGGAGGGGAGAGAGAGAGAGAGAGAGAGAGAGAGAAAGGTGCCGTATGCGCACCTCGACTGGAAGGAACGTGATTTCACGACTTGCTGTAAACGTTCGGATGTGAGGGTTTGGCGGCGTAGCGGACCGAACCGGGAAAGTTTGGGAAAAGCCTTACCTTCCCCTATTCCCTCCTTCCTTCCTCTTGCCTCCCCCTCCACCTTTTCTGGCCTTCCCTCCACTGAAGGCGTGTTCTGGCGGTGTCCTCGAACAGGGGCCTAAGCCCGTGCAGGTGGAGCGGCAGTTACGTCATTCTTCGCCTCGATTAAATGAAAAGGGTCGCCTTGTGACGGCGGCACCGTTCGCCCCGAGTCGTTAAAAGTGCCAAACATGGAACGTGTGCTGGAAAATGAACTTTGCAAGTTTTTTTTTTCCTCCGCCTATGCAGTGAGCTTCCCTTCCATTGGCAAAAGGTTACGTAACGGTGGGGTGGGGGTGGAGGATTTTTTTGGAGGATATGAGGGTCTTTCGCGGAAGTAACCTTATTCAAAATTCGATTTTAAATTTAAGTTATGCATCGAATAAATAAAATTCTAAATTAAATGTTTCATTTCATTTACCCTGCGCGTTAGTCGTTTGCAAGATTTAGGCGCCCCACAATGTCTATAAATGTTAAGTTTGCGCGCCTTTGCTGCCCTCTGATTAAATATACCTTATCAGCTCACCATAAATAGTGTTTTTGAAGCTTTTTACCCCCTTTTTTCTTCAAAGCACAAAAATAAAGAAGCCACACTGCATTTGTGTAAGAACTTTATGCGTTATGTATCTACCTGATGAATACAAACCAAGTTCACAAAACTGTTTGTCTTAAATAATCATATTTGTCTTTACTGTCTCTTCGACCTTCTCCTCATCTGCATTTAAGACCCTGTAGTCTGAGACCAATTGATTCCTCGTGCGGAGAGCAATCTATTGGTGGGGTCACTTGCTAGGTTCGAGTGCCATATATTCAGCGACTGTGGAGCTCAAAACATGTCCGGGATTTTTGACCGCCCTGACCGATCCTTAGGCCCACTGAGATCCGCGTGTGCGCCCGCGCATAATTCAGCCCCAACTTTCGTTATTTATCTGTATGTGTTTGCTTTGCGGTCCCCCTCTGCACCGGTGCAATCGAAAGTTTTACCGATGCAGTAATCAAACGCTCCCGATTGTTTGACTGCTTCGTTTTCGTTTGCCAGCGTGTGCCGGAGCACAGAGGGCCACTCACGACAGCGCCCCGCCTCGATTGACTTTCGCATTCGCCTCTTTGTCGTTCTGTGGGCCCGGCCCGGCCACCCGTTGTGCAGATTTTTGGAATTAAACGCCTTTTACTGATTTAGGTCGTTCTGCTGGTCACACCTTGGACCCTTTATAAACCTTTCCAAATATTTTGAGCTCATGAAAAGTGCGAACCACTAGGTGTGTTATGCGAAAAACTCGTTTGTAAATTACGAAGTATTTTCTGTGGCATCTTATGCATGCTCAAAAGAATTCGTAATTAGAAACTACATTTGCCGTGAGGCCTCAAATAGTTGGTAAGTTTCCGGGAGTGGAGCTTCCAAAGGTTTCAGTATCCTTTTCACCCGGGTTGGAGGTGTTTTTGCAACTCTTAGGGCTCTCTTTTCTCTCTGTAAAACGAGCAAATAGCTGTTTGCGAGAAAAAGTAAGTCACGTCCGCAATAAAATAAAATGCAAACATGGATCTCGTTCTGCGCGCTCTCGACTCGCACTGTCTTTGCCCGAGAATTGTACGCGCTGCCCGTCGTAAATCTGACCGAAAAGGCTCCACGTGTCGTTATCATTGGGGTAGTTTACGTCTGGGGCGTGGTGGGGCGTGGTGGGGCGTGGCTGTGGCGGGGTGGGGCAATGCAGGACAACTTGGAGCTGTTGTTTGGCTAATGAGGAGAAAGTGAGCTACACTGTCATGTGCTTCTTCCTTCCGCCTCATTCCGAAGGGGACGCTTTTCTTCGGTCTGTCTCTCTCGCACCCCTACGCACAGTGGACCAGAAGACCGGCGCAGGCGGACGAAACTCTACACGCTTTTCGAGCTCCTGAGTCTTTTAACAGGATTCGAAATAAACGTGTGACTCAACCTGTGGATTCCTCGTTTGGAGAGCAACCCATTGGTGGGGTCACACGTTCGGTTCTAGTTCCCTTTAGCGACTCGAGCTCAAAACCCGTCTAGAATTTTAGACACCTGGGCCGGTTTTCTGACCCACGATGCAACGCGGTAAAAGCCGCGGTGTCAATATTGTCTGTTTTCTCTCGAACTAGCTGCATCCTTGTCTAACCTTGCCACTTGTCTGTGTGTTGCAGGTACGGCTGAGACTTCCGGGTATTCGTCTCAACAAACACGCCAAGCGATGGGCTGGTCGTTCGGCAACGCTCTCAAACGGATTCCTCGTTCGGAGAGCAATCCATTGGTGGGGTCACACGTTCGGTTCGAGTCCCATTTAGTGACTGTGGAGCTGGAAACCCGTCCGAGATTTTGATCGCCCCCACCAGTCTTCTGGCCCACTGTGCCTTGAAGCAAACCCCCGTCCAGGATTTTGACCGCACCCTCCGGTCTTCTGGCCCACTGTGCCCGGCCCGCCCCGGCCTACCCCTGCAGGTGGGCTGCGTTCTTTGGCACCCCCGCTGCCCAATTCGGACGCAGCCCCGTCGTGTGCGCCCCGCGTCCGGCAGCCGGTCATAAAAAACAGAATTCCCGAAGTTGGCCTGCCTCCCCTGCGGCCCACTGTGCCACCCCTTTGCGCATTAGCCGCACTGTATGACCACCAACAGGTTTTACTGCGCACCGCTATCCGGGACGAGGTAGCCGTTGTAAAATGAAAGCGGAGCGCCATGTGTGCAGTGAGTGGCTTTCACCACGACTCCTGAAAGTCGTTAATGTGGAGACCGGTACTCGAGTACTTGGGGCATTCTTCACCTCTCAATACCGAAAAAAAAGAAAAAAAAAACGGGAAAGAGCAAGAAGAAGAAGTGGATAATGTTTTTCCGACTTCGTCTGGGATACCGGTGGCGTCTGGACTTCCTGGACTCCAGCGGGACAAGAGGTCTCTCTGCACAGGCGGTCAAAATCCCGGACGGGTTTGGAGCTCGGTAATCGCTAAATGGGACACGAACCGAACTTGTGACCCCACCGATGGATTGGTCTCCGAACGAGGAATCCATTGGAGGCGGTCACACGATCGGTTCTTGTCCCATTCAGCGACTCTGGAGCTCAAAACGCGTCTCGACTTTCGGCCACCTGTGCCGGTCTTCCGGCCCCCTGTGCTCTGGGGTCCTGGAAACAACCTCCGATCCCCGTCAAAGGGGACAACACGACTTGGGAACGTGGCCAGCCATGACAAAAACTCGTGGCCGACAGCCCGCTCAGCTCGCACCCCATCCGCCCCTACACGCTAATCTTGTTGTCATCTGCAACGACTCGTGCGCCCCAACACTCTCGGTGGAACAGAACCCGACGCGCAAAAAAACGAGGGACGCGGACAAAACGGATATTGCGAATAAGTCGTCTTCATTTGGACAACACGTCGCTGTGATTATTCTTCTTTTCCGGCGAGACAGCTCAGCTCCACCCTCGTCCCCGGCGCCCAGTGGGCCAGCAGACCGGCGGTGGCGCAGGAGGCCAATACTCTAGACGCGCTTTGAGCTAGAGAGTCGCTAAACAGGACTCAAACCGAACGAGTGGCCCCACCAATATGGAATTCTTCTTCGGAAAGCAGTCCATTGGTGGGGTCAAACGTTCGGTTCTAGTTCCATTTAGCGACTCTGCAGCTCGAAAGGCGTCAGTTTCGGCTGGCTGCGCCGGTCTTCTGGCCCACGTGCCGGGGTGCGAGAGAGCCTTCGGCATCGCTCGGCTATTGGTGCGCGTATTTCGCCCTGGATTAGCCTCTCTGATGGACGCGCGTCTGTCAGCGCTGTCCGTGTAGCATTGTGGAGGGATCAATGGCGAAAAGGGAGGAAAATCAAAAACAAAAAGAAAAACAAAACAAAAATACGATCGGAATGCAGTGGCGCTTTTACAATCCAGCGCGTCCTCACCCTGCCTGCTGCTTGCTCTTCATCGAACTTTTTCTGTTGTCTTTCATTTCTGGTGTTATTTCATTTTTCCCGCCCCTCCTGACTACAATAGCCGGATCGGGTGGGACAGACAAGGAGAGCGCGAGGTCAATGAATGCGCCCCGATCTAGGCCCCAAGTTTTACTACCGTGTTCCGCTGCTCTCTCTCTCTCTCTCTCTCTCTCTCTCTCTCTCTCTCTCTCTCTCTCTCTCTCTCTCTCTCTCTCTCTGGCCCCCGTATTATTTTTCAAAGAAATTAATTCGCCCTGATCATTGTTTCGGGTGGCAAGTTTTGGCCGGCGGAGGAGCAGGATCAGACTTTTAAGAAATAATAATATTTAAATTCAAGTTTAAGTTCAAGAGTTCAATTAAGTTGAAGAGAAATTTTTAAAAAATAACACAGGAAAAGTCCGTCTTGATAACTCTACGCAACATCAGTAAAATTATCGTGATGTAAAACAAATTTGAGTTGACTAGGCAAAGTGTGTGTGCATGTATACTAAAAAAATACGAAAAGTTGTTTTTTGTCTTATCTGAATGTGTAAGTAAGTCATTGATCCGCAAGGCAAACGATACAGCCCCTTCCTTCCGGGGAAAGAAGCCCTGTCTGTTTTTCGTCCGGCAGTCGGAGGGTTTTCGAAATCGTCACCGCGTCCCGCCGTGCCGCGCTGCGTGTGTGCGGAAGGGAGAGACAACATTGTGTTTGTCATGTCAATACTTTGCGTGCCAAACGAGACAACTGGTGTAGCGGGAGTAAACGGTCGTAAACGTCGCCTAGAGAGGGAAAAAAAGTACATGTTTACTCACATGGGCTAGGCGGATAAGCCGACTCGGATGTCCACGGAAAATCTATTATTTTTTTATACGCGTTCTTTTCTAAGTTTCAATTTGCTGTTTTGATGGAGCGCCTCTCGCTGCGCTTCCAGGCCCAGCCCCGCACAGTGAGCTAGAAGACCGGCGCAGGCGTTTTGAGCTCAAGAGTCGCTAAATGGGACTCGAACGAAGCGGGAGACACCACAAATGGATTCCTCTTTCGGAGAGAAATCCATTGGTAGGGTCACATGCTCGGCTCGAGTCCCATTTAGCGCCTTTGGAGCTCAAAAACCATCCGGAATTTTGACCGTTTCCACCAGTCTTCAGGCCCACTGTGCTCCGGGGATGATACGATGCCTCTTACCATCACACTCGCCCCGACGCTCCCCCATAGCAGACGACGACGTCAAAACTCAATTTTCGCGGATGTAAAACTGGGTCGCGGAATCGCACTAAAAGCGACCATAAAGCCTAGCCGGCTGCTCTCGAAACCTTGGACCTTCTCCTGCCTCCTCTGTTCCTCCCTCCTCTGTTCCTCCCTCCCTCTCTCTCTCTCTCTCTCTCTCTCTCTCTCTCTCTCTCTCTCTCTCTCTCTCTCTCTCTCTCTCTCTCTCTCTCTCTCTCTCTCTCTCTCTCTCTCTCTCCCTCTCCTCTCAATCTTTCTCTTTCACTATCCCGTCCACTCGGCAGACACAATAAATGCGGATTAATTCGCTCCGTTCGGCGACCACAATAATAATACTAATAGTGATCACGATAATGAGAGAGACAGAGAGAGAGAGAGAGAGAGAGAGAGAGAGAGAGAGAGAGAGAGAGAGAGAGAGAGAGAGAGGGGGGGGGGACTTGGGGTCCACGCACGCCTGTGGCCCTTTTGTCCAGAGCTATAAGAAGATCTGAGCAGTAAAGCGAGGGGGGAGGGGGCAACTCTAGCGTCGGCGGCGCGGCCCAGGGGCAACTCTAGCGGATGTTGTGCTGCGGGCTGCTGGCGCCATCGCCCCCTAAAAATCTACTACCACACCACCGCAAGCACAAAAGGGGGACGAGGAACAACAGTGTCGAGTACTATGCTGTAGTACACTGGTTCCGCTCAGCGTTTTGTCGCTCCGTCTCTCTCGCACCTTCCCGCGACGCGCCCATGCGTGCGAGAGAGACAAAGCAACGACGGCTGGTGAGGCGCCTGCGGCCGGCGGGGTAGGCCTGCCCGCGCGACCTTGCCGTCCGACGGGTTGCGTCTTCAGCGTGACGGGCGCTCGCTTTGAACTTGCCTGCGCGCGCGGTGGGCCTGTGGACTCAAACCGAACGTGCGTGACCCCACCAATGGGTTCCTCGTTCGGAGAGCATTCTACTGGTGGAGTCACACGTTCTGTTCGAGTCCCATGTAGCGACGCTGGAGCTCAAAACCCGTCCAGCATTTCGACCGCGTCAACCGGTCTTTCTTACTGTGCTGTTTAACTTTTGGTTGGTACTATACCTGCCTTGCAGTGTTGTTCCCTTTTTGTTGTAGCTTCCCTTTGTTGTTGTTCTTGATCTGACTCGGCGCTACCCCGTACTCCGACCGTACCCTTTGCCTATTCATGTGCTGTTGAAGAGCTGATAGGGTTCGTGCGGTGATGTGTGGTGGGCGCCCCGCACTGACCTGGCCGGCCGCTATGCGTCGTGGCCTTCAAGACCGTCCCCGCGGCCTATGCGTGCACGGCAGCGGGCGGACGTGAGTTTGTCCCGAGGGGAAAAAAGGGGTGTACTGCAAATTGGTAATCCGTAATCCGGATAACCAGAAATATCGAAGTAATCCGGTGGTAATCCGGGGAAATTCTGAGGTAATCCGGGGTAATCCGGCGTAATCCAATGGTAATCCGGGAAATTTTTCGATGTTACCCAGAGTTAATCCAGGGTAATCCCTGTCCGATGTAAACAAAATTTCTCAGTCGTTTCCCCCTCGGTTTGTCCAAGCAGTTGTCCCGCTCGGCCCCCGCGGTAGTATCTCTGTGCCCTTTAGCCTGCCATTGTTGTCGCCTCCCTGCCGGACTGCCTGCCTGTCTGCCTGGGGTGGCTGGGGCTCCGCGACAATGACTTTTACAATGCGGGCTCCCTCCCCTGTCCTTTCCCCGTCCGTGTGTCTGCCTCTCTGAATATTTGAATCTTGCCGCCGCCGCGCGCGCCCACCGCACCAGTCACCAAGTTTTACCCATGGCAGAGCAGCTCTCGCGATCCCATCCCGCAGAGTTCCGTCTCTGTTTTCCTCCGTCGGCGAGCAGCCCGCCTCTGCCTGCCGCTCTCCCGTAGTCTGAGTCTGACCGCACACTCACACACGCTCAACCAACCTCACACACACACACACACACACACACACACACATGCATTGACTCATACGCTCACATTCGCGAAGGACACAGTCAGGCAGGCAGACACACACGCATGTACTCACACGCCTACATTCGAAAGACACACGAGAGAGAGAGAGAGAGAGAGAGAGAGAGAGAGAGAGAGAGAGAGAGAGAGAGAGAGAGAGAGAGAGAGAGAGAGAGAGAGAGAAAGGGAGAGAGAGAGAGAGAGAGAGAGAGAGAGAGAGAGAGAGAGAGAGAGAGAGAGAGAGAGGGAGAGAGAGAGAGAGAGGGAGAGAGAGAGAGAGAGAGAGAGAGAGAGAGAGAGAGAGAGAGAGAGAGAGAGAGAGAGAGAGAGACCGCTGCTGTGCCCGTCCACACCGCTGTTCCGCTGATACTTGAGTGGATTCTGACGTATCGGCTTGCCCTATCACCATAAATATAAATCCAATCCTCGCTGCACTGCGCGCAGCTTCCGCTAAACCCCACCCTCGGCCCCCGCTTTACTCCCTTTTCCTGCTGTTCCCTGTTTCCGACCAGAGGTCCGTCTTCTTTTTGTTGCATCCCAAAGGCCCTGATGCGAGGGCGCAGTGGGCCGCAACTCTAGACGCGTGTTTAGCTCCAAAGTCGCTGAATGGGACTCGAACCGAATGTGTGACCCCATCAAATGGATTCCTCGTTCGGAGAGCAATCCATTGGTGGGGTCACATGTTCGGTTCGAGTCCCATTTAGCGAGTCTGCAGCTCAAAACCCGTTTGGGATTTTCACCACCTCCGGCCCACTGTGCGGCGGCACGCCCCCGTCCTCGACGGCGCGAACGCTTCAGGCAGGACCTCTGGTTGTAGGATTGTGTGGTGTTTCCCCAGACGACGCGATTTTTCAGGGTCTTTTTTGTCGCCAATGAATGGCCTTCTTATTGCGGGATGACGCAATAACTTGATCGCACGTGATGTACCGTCGCGAGGGGCCCCCTGCCCCTTCCGGCTGGCTTTGGCCCGGCTTGGTTTTTTTCCGGCTCGGCTCGACCCCTCCGCGCCGCCTTTTTGATTTGTGTGGACCCGTCTGGGATGCGATATGCTATAGGCTCAGGACGGCCGCCACACGCACTCTCTCTCTCTCTCTCTCTCTCTCTCTCTCTCTCTCTCTCTCTCTCTCTCTCTCTCTCTCTCTCTCTCTCTCTCTCTCTCTCTAAAACACACAAACACACAATTTTATGAAAAGATATTTTGCGTGTTTCCACGTGGATGACCTTAAGATAATGGACTGCAACTTTCTTCGTTTGGTTGTTGTTTTGTTGTTTTTCGCCGACTTTTTCCCTGTTTTCCCCGCCGGCGCGGTATAGTCCAGTGTCAGTGTGTATGCACGCGCGGGAAATAGTTTTGAAAGTTGATGCTCCTGCTGCACGCCTCGCCTGGCCTCCCCTGTCCCTGTGGCAGTGCTCTGTCCGGGTTTGCTGATGTTTTCCCACTATATAGCGGGTTCCACGAGTGGGTTTATTCATGCACGCTTAATGTTTTTGTACAAATAAGTCACATTTTTTGTGCACACGAACTTTTCGTACAAATTGTACGCAATTTCGTACTAAAAGGGGTAAATATGTGCAATTTTTTGTACAAAAATTGTACGAAAAGTTCATCTGAACAAAAAAAAAACTGTGATGTCTCGTACAAAATTGTACACAACATTTTGTGTGTGCGCGGTTTCATGTCTTGGTTACGTGCAGAGTGTTTTAGCGTCGAGACTGTTTCGTGAGTTCCGAAAGTGTACACGACTTATGGAGGAACTGCCCCAATGTCCGGACCCCGCTTTCTTGTTGTTTTTTTTTCCTTCTTGTTTTCTTTTCCGGGGCGTTGCTGTGCGTTGCTCGCTGCAGTATTGATGGTTTGGCCACGCATTTGCGCTGCATACAGGGGCCCGCGACCAGCGCTCTCCCCCATTGGGGCCTCGCGTGACGCGTCGTTGACGCTTCGGCCCGTGCGTAGTCCTGCGTAGCGCGGCGGGGCCCCAAATGGGGTCCGTCCTGGAGCGTCGACGTGCCACACAGTGGGCCAGAAGACCGCGGCGCAGGCGGTCAAAATCCCCGGATGCGTTTTGAGCTGCAGAGTCGCTAAACGGGACTCCAACCGAACGTTTCACCCCACCAAAGGAATGTCCTCCGAACGAGGAATCCGTTGCTGGAGTCACACGTTCGGTTTGAGTCCCACTTAGCGTCCCTGGAGGTAAAAACGCGTCTAGAACCCCTTGACTCGTTTTCTTATCAATCCATGCTTGGGGAAAGGCAGACTTTTATTTTCCTCCGCAGTGTCCATTTCCTTAGACACCTGTATTCTGCAAGTAGCGATTGAGCACGGAATACACGACGTTCTGTGCTGGATGTGCTGATGAATAGAAAATCGTGACTGGTCATATAGCAGGATCAACTTTCGACAATAGATTCCTGTTCTCATTTTTACGGGCAAGTTTTATCGTTTCTCTACAAGGTGCTATACGCCCTGCGCATCCTCGCTGTAAATCCAGTGTGTGTGTGTGTGTGTGTGTGTGTGTGTGTGTGTGTGTGTGTGTGTGTTTATGTGTTTATGTGTATGTGTCTGTCTGTCCTTCTGTATGTATGTCTGTCTGTCTTGGTGTCTTGGTCGTGCATCGACCTCGCAATAATATACACGGCGCCACTGCCCCTCTCTCTCTCTCTCTCTCTCTCTCTCTCTCTCTCTCTCTCTCTCTCTCTCTCTCTCTCTCTCTCTCTCTCTCTCTCTCTCTCTCTCTCTCTCTCTCTCTCTCTCACTCTCTCTAGCTGCGCGTCTCCGAGCTTCGCCTAGCTCCGCTTGGCTTTGCGTGCCCGGAGAACGCTCGACTCAAAGATGTAGTTCCTCACCCTGTCTATCTCTCTCGCTCGACGCAAAGATGTAGTCCCACTGTGTCTATCTCTCTCGCCCGACATAACGGGTCTGTCTGCAATTCATTCAATTATACAGGGTGTCCCGGGAGTCACGCGACGGGTTGCACGAACCGGCTGCGTGTGGGCATTAGTGAACGACTAGTGAGCGAGTGAGTGAGTGAGTGAGTGAGTGAGTGAGTGAGTGAGTGAGTGAGTGAGTGAGTGAGTGATTGAGGGAATGAGTGATTGAGTTAACTAGTGAGTGAGTGAGTGCTCGTCCGTGCGAGCGCGCTGAAACGGTGCACAGTGGGCCAGAAGTCCAGTGCAGGCGGCTAAAACTCTACACGTGTTTTGGGCTCCAGAGTCGCTAGATGGGACTCGAATCGAACGTGTGACATCCCCCCCCCTCTCCCAATGGATTGCTCTCCAAACGAGGAATCAATTCGAGTCCCGTTTAGCGACTCTGAAGTCAAACGCGTCTGGAGGTTTGTCCGCCTGCGGCCCACTGTGCAGTTTGGCGTTTTCTCGGTGTTTGGATACGCGGATGAGTTTGCCCGACCGAACAAGGCAGTCTGAATGCACTCCTGGTGGAGCGCAGCAATACTACCGGGAACTCCGGAGTCGCTTCGCGCGCAATAACAATGCACTCTATTGTCGTGGGGTCTCAGAGGACAGGGCGTTTCTGAGAGAGGAGCGAGAGGGAAAGTGAGAGAGAGAGAGAGAGAGAGAGAGAGAGAGAGAGAGAGAGAGAGAGAGAGAGAGAGAGAGAGAGAAAGAGAGAAAGAGAGAAAGAGAGAAAGAGAGAAAGAGAGAGAGAGAGAGAGAGAGAGAGAGAGAGAGAGAGAGAGAGAGAGAGAGAGAGAGAGAGAGAGAGGGGGGGGGGAACCGGGGAACCACCCCCAACCCCCAGACGGCGCCGCCGCCGGCACCGCCGTCCCGGGTCGGATGTTGAGCTTCCCAGTGCTCTCTCCTTTTTGAGTCCCGGGGGCGGGGTGGCGGCGGTGGCACGCAGGTGGAGCCGAGAACAATGACATTCTCCGCGAAAGCAAAACAAACTACTACAACGCGACACTTGGTGTGAGCGATGGTCGCCCAGAGTCGCTTGTACTTGACTTGCCCTAGGCCAGGCCGGGTCTGCGTGAGCGTGAGCTGAGCTGGCGGACGACACTTTGGGGGAATGTAGTTGTCGTGTTCCTCTTTAAAACGCAGGTACGACGCTCTTTCGATCTTTTGCTTCAGTTGGTGAAACTGGGAGACGAAATTCCCTAGCTCACTGTCCCTGAAGGCAACCTACCTTGAGTGTCACTGACCCTCCCGCCGCTCTGTCTGTCTGTATGTCTGTCTCTCTCATTCACTCTCCCTACTCTCTCTCTCTCTCTCTCTCTCTCTCTCTCTCTCTCTCTCTCTCTCTCTCTCTCTCTCTCTCTCTCTCTCTCTCTCTCTCTCTCTCTCTCTCTCTCTCTCTCTCTCTCTCTCTCTCTCTGTCTCTCTCTCTCTCGCCTCCGGGCCGAGCCTCCCTTCTTCATTTTTCAGTCGCAACCTTCCAACGCGGCGACGCTGTAAGGAAACTTGGGCGGGCATGTGTTGCGCGCCATCCATCACCAAGCGATAGTGGTGCTGCCCCCTGCACAGTGGGCCAGAAGACCGGCGCCAGCGGTCTGAACTCTAGACGCGTCTTGAGCTCCTGAGTCGCTAAATGGGACTCGAACCGATCGTGTGACTCCACCAATGGATTGCTCTCCGGACGCGGAATCCATTGGTGGGGTCACACGAGTCCTATTTCGCGACCCTGCAGCTCAAAACGCGTCACGCGCCGGTCTTCTGGCCCACTGCGCTCTGTTGGCGATAAGCCGCACTACGGTGTGCTAATTGCGCGTTCTCGGCACGCATGGCGAGTGGCGGCGAATAGCGTAGAGGTCCGTGCCGGAGTCAGTTCGGCGCCCTTTTCGGCCTTCAACCGCACGGTGGCCATGTCTGCGTCCTCCAACGTAACGTCGTAGTCGGAATTGCCTCCTCACACAACAACAACAACGACGACAACAACAATAATAATAATAATAATAATAATAATAATAATAATAATAATAATAATAATAATAATAATAATAATAATAATAATAATAATAATAATAATAATAATACTAATAATAATAATAATAATTTAAAAAAAAAAAAACTTTAAAGGCAACAAACAACAACACAGGAGGTGGTCGGTCACCAACAACGCTGTACCTGCCCAGCAGATGCGTGCCTACATCGCTCCTACACTTGCACATCCTCTGAGAGATTCATCACTGGCGCTATTTCGTGCAGGGCGTGCGGCGCGCAGAGTTGAAACGTTTGAACCGCACGCCTGCGGTGGCTGCGGAGCGGAGAGAGAGGGAGAGGAAAGGGGCAGGGGGGGGGAGTCCTTATTGAATCCTCTCCCGCGTGGTTTGGCCCGCCCAGAGCAGGCCCTTGCCCCGCTCCCTCCCCACCCTCGTGCACCTCAAGGTGTAAACCTTATTACCACATGCGAGCGAATCGAGTGCAACGAGGCGCGGAGCGACACCCCTCCTCTCATCAGGATTCTCTCTCTCTCTCTCTCTCTCTCTCTCTCTCTCTCTCTCTCTCTCTCTCTCTCTCTCTCTCTCTCTCTCTCTCTCTCTCTCTCTCTCTCTCTCTCTCTCTCTCTCCGCCCAGGTTTTTCATGAGAAACTGCACGCACCGCCGTTTTGGGTGAACAACGACACGCCCGCTCGGCACAGTGGGCCAGACGACCGGTAGGGGCGGCTACAACTCCGACCGCGTTTCGAGCTCTAGACTCGCTGACTCGAACCGGACGTGTGATCACACCAATGGATGCCTCGTTCGGAGAGCAATCCATTGGTGAGGTCACACGTTCGGTTCGAGTCCCATTTAACGACTTTGGAGCTCAAAATGCCGCCTGCGCCGGTCTTCTGGCCCACTGTGCTCGGCTCGGCTGTGCCCGGCGGCGCTGCAGTGCGGTGTGGAGATGAATTATAAGTATGTGCCGTCGGCTAGACTGCATAGAATGGGGAGGATCCCGTTTATGCAAAACTTATGCGTTTTTATTTCCGTGAAAGTTGTTGGTGCGTTGATTTGCTGTGCGGACCCTTCGCTAGTTGAGCGTGTTTTTATTTCATTTTTTCCCGTTTTTTTAAAATGCCTTCTTTTTCTTAAAATAAATTGGAATGCCTTCCGCTATTCTTTTTCGAAGACTTTACGTACGGCGTGAAAATGAGACAGATAGCGTGTCTTTGTACTCTATTTTTTATCCGACTCGTGGTGTCGTTTTGTTCGTCGTCGTTGTTGTTGTTGTTCTTGTTGTTGTCGTTTTTGTAGCTTTTCTTCTGCCATTCTTGTGCGCTCTTCCGTTTTAATTGCGTGCAAAACTGGATGCTGTGAGCAGCCCCCGGGTGCACATGCGCGGTCGGTCGGCCTCTTTGCCCTCGTTAGGATTTGTTTTTGTTGTTATTTTTGTTGTTTTTTTCCTGGCCAGATAATCGCTGATTATATGCGGCCTCAAAGACTCGGCGCCGCTATTGTGGAACCAGACGAAAAGGAAAGCAAAGCAACAACAATCGTTTTGGTTAACAAAAGTTTTGCTGCTCAAAAAATTTGCTGTCGGCACACTAATAACCTACGTGTGTACTACTGAGTGTGTCGTACGAAGGAACACTCTTTTAGTAAGAAATTAATGCACACTTTGGTTTTCGGTTCGGCTTTTTGTTCAGTTCCTTACAGTATTTTGTTTCTTTCTGAAAGTAATGTAACGGTACAGTAAACAGTGCACTATTTACTGTCCAAGGGTACATTCCTTGTTGTTGAATCACATCCCGGACCGGCCAGAGACGGGCTTTTTTTCAATCCCCCTGTATTTTTGATGCGCATCCGGTGCAGGTGGGGGGGGGGGATTTTACTTTAAACAGCCGTGGCTGCCCCGTAGGGCTGCGTTAGGGCCACCCCGCCCTCGAGGGCCGCGTTGCCTGGCAACAATCGGCCCTTTGCATCGGCCCGAGGCAGGCAGAGCAAGGCAGAGCAGTGGGCCAGAAGATCGACGCAGGCGGCCGAAAGTCTGGGTGCGTAGCTCTGGAGTCGCTAAATGGGACTCGAACCGGACGTGTGACTATCCACCAATGGATTGCTCTTCGAACTTGGGAATCAATTGGTGGGGTCCCACGTTGGAGTCGTGTCCCATTGAGTGACTCTGGAGCTATGCGACTAGAGTTTTGGCCGCTTCGTGCCGGTCTTCTGGCCCACTGTGCAGCGCCCTGGCTGTCCTTCGCCCCCGGGCGGTCCAACTTACACGTGTTGAATCCACTTGTGCCCCGGAGACGCCGCTAGTTTCAGTGACTCTCTGCAATTATTGCTGGACCCGAAGGCTTGCCCGCATGCACGCTCAGCCTACTCAGGACATGTAACATCCTCTGTGATTTGTTTCCCCTTTTATTTTAATTGAGTGCAGAAACTTAATAAGAAAACAAGTTTCAATCTACTTTGACTTGTAAACCTCAGGTTGTGAGCTCTCGTTGCATTGTAGCAATACAATTTTATTAAAAAAGTATATTTTTAACTATTTTTTTGAAAACGGTTTTAAATGTCTGTTGCCTATGAGGCCAAAATACCCGTGCACACCCACACGCGCGCACGCACGGGCATATCGTGTCGTGTCGGCCGGCCGCGTCCGGTTGCGTCCACCGTCCACCCCCTGCGCCGGTCCCCAGCACGCCAGCCGTGTTTTGGGTTCTTTACGACCGCCGGAGCCGGATGGCGGCTGGCGGGTGGCCGGGAGCACAGTGGGCCAGAAGACCGGCGCAAGCGGCCCAACAGTTTTAGATGCGTTTTGAGCTCCAGAGTCGCTAAATGGGACTCGAACCGAACGTGTGACCCCACTAATAGATTCCTCGTACGGAGAGTGACTCATTTGGTGGGGGTCACACGTTCGGTTCGAGTCCCATTTAGCGACTCTGGAGCTCAAAACGCGTCTATACTACCCGAGTTTTGGCCGCGTGCGCCGGTCTTCTGGCCCACTGTGCGGAGCAGGGCGACTCGCCACGGCCCGGCCCGGGGAGGCCGTGGAGGGCCTCTCGCTGCAGTCGGGCACTGAGATTTTCCGAAGCACTGAGCACGCTTTCGCTGCTTGCGCTGCTCTCGGCCCTCGTGCAATATTCAGGATGTAGCGGACGGTTATGAGGCGAAATGTGCGGGCGACGGAAAGTGGTTTCCTCGATAAGGGCGTCCGGTCGGTCTGTCTCTCTCGCACACATGCGGTACGCCCCGTGAGTGCGAGGGAGACAGAGGAACCACCCGAGAACGACGCGTCCTCGTTGGACGCTTTCTTGCGTGCTGAGGCCCACGAGACTAAAGTCTGCTCCAAAGTGGGCCCTAGGCCTATTTACCGCCACAGATTCAGACGAGGACACTTGAATTTTCCTTAGTTGACGCAGAGATATTTCCTTTTGTTTTCTTTTTTTTTTTTCTTTCTTCAGGCAACGCACAGTGGGCCAGAAGACCGGCGCATGCGGCCAGAGTCGCCGAACAGGACTCGAACGGAACGTGTGACCCCACCAATGGATTGCTCTTTGACGGAGGAATCCATTGTTGGGGTCAGACGTTCCGTTCGAGTCCCATTCAGCGACTCTGGAGCTCAAAACGCGTCCAGAATTTCGGCCACCTGCGCGCTGGTTTTCTGACCAAGTGTGCATCGCGGTAAAAGCCCTGGTCCCGACAATGTGTGTTCTCTCTCAAACTCGCTGCATCTTCGTCTAACTACGGCCCTTGTCTGTGTGTTGCAGGTATGGCTGGGGTGGCTGGGACTGCCGGTGCTGGGTATTTGTCTCAACGAACACGCCATGCGGTTGGCTGGTCGGTCGGCAACGCTCTCAAATGGCAATACCAACAGAGGTGCACTAAACCCGCTGTGGCTCTGGGCAATTCGGACCTCTCTCTCTCTCTCTCTCTCTCTCTCTCTCTCTCTCTCTCTCTCTCTCTCTCTCTCTCTCTCTCTCTCTCTCTCTCTCTCTCCCTCTCTCCCTCCCTCCCTCTCCCCCTCTCTCCCCCTCTCTCTCTCTCTCCCTCTCTCCCTCTCTCTCTCTCGCACCCCTGAGCGCACCGCCCTACGAGTGCGAGAGAGACAGAGCGGTCTGGATGCGGATATACGCGTCTGTTGCCGCGCCGCCTTCGGAACGGCCGGCCCGTCTGATCCGCCCTGAGCGGGCCACTTCCCTGAGGTGCCCTTTGGTCCAGTGGACCGAGCACGAGCCGCACGCGCACGGTGGGCCAGATGACCGGTGGGGAGGTCAAAATCCAGAACGCGTTTTGAGCTCCAGAGTCGCTACACGGGACTCGAACCGAACGTGTGACCCCATCAATGGATTGCTCCCCAAACGACGAATCCATCGGAGGGGTCATACGTTCGGTTCGAGTCGTGCTTAGCGACTCTGGAGCTCTAAACGCGTCTGAGTTTTGGCCGCCTGCGCCGGTCTTCTGTCCCACTGTGAGCCACTGAGCTGCAGCGGGAGGGGAGGGGGAAGGGAAGCGGATCGCAGGGGGAGGCTAAACCACCCTCCGGGGGAGTTGTTTTTCGTATGGGTCTGGGCGGGACGTAAGCCTGCTTCATACGAGGCAGGCGGACGGACAGACCACCAGGTATGGACAAACAGACAGACAGACAAACAGACATTATCAGCTATTGTGGCGCGCTATACAACCAAGTCTGGAAAATATAGGTGTTACTCAAAACAAAAGGAAAACAAGACTTATTAGTTTTGTCAGGTTTATGAAGTATCAACCGGTCTAAAAATTGTAAATTGTAAATCATCCGCTAGGCCTTTAGCGCTCTGTCATAATGCAACTTTGCAAAGTTCTTATATCTTCCATTTACTGTATATTCATTTTATGCGCAGTTTTGCGGAATCACATACACGCAACTTTGTCGATAACGTGGTCGAGAAGCCGCACAAAAGGATGGGATTCTGCCATCAAAGCGGAAGTTCCTGGTAGACGCTACGCTCGCCAAATCGGCCTGTCATGGCATGGCTGCGCTCTCAGCACCACTGGTCCTGGCCAATAAGCAGAGACTTCGACGTGAACAAGGGAACAAAGGCATATCTTCCTTGCACTTCTCCGTGATCTGTCTGGAGACCGCCCACCTACTCTGCGACTCTGCGTTATTCCGGCAGCGGGCGTCTCTCTCGCACCCTAACGGGACTTTCAATGAGAGAGAGAGAGAGAGAGAGAGAGAGAGAGAGAGAGAGACAAGGAGACAAGGAGACAGAGAGAGAAACAGAGAGAGAGACAGAGAGAGAGAGACAGAGAGAGACGAGGAAGCTCTGTTCGGAGCGTGCCGCCGATGATATATATTCCTCTCTCTAACGGCCCCGGCGTCGTCCTCGCATATTGGAACGAGTTAGCTCCGCCGCATCGGCCCGCCGGCACCAGGTGTCGCTCACTGCCGTCTGCTAAAGGCCGGCAATGGGTGGGCCGTCTGGGCCAGCGCTTCTGGGCAGCCTTTTACTTTCGATTAAAAAGACATCGCGCATTGCATTTGGCCCATCTGGCCCGTGCCGTCTTCTTGGGCCAGCGCTAAAATCCATAGGTCCGTCTGGGCCACACAGGTCCGCCCGTGGGTCGGCTGGGTCGGGCTCGGTTTAGACGGGCCGGCTGGGCCGCGCGCGTATCAGCCGGACCACCGTAGCCTAGCCCCTGGAAGGTAGGCAAACGCACTCCCCCGCTTCCCCCCTTGCCTGCGGCAGTGGTGTCAGCAGCCGAGACAGACCGGGGCCGCCTGGGCCGGGTCGGGAGGGCCAGCCGAATGAAGTTCGGGCCGACTGGGCCAGCGTTTGTCTGACCGGGTCGTGCAGGCCAGCGCTTGGATCGTTGGGCCAGGGCGACCCAAAAATGTACCAACGGGTCGCATTGGCCCATGCAGCGACACGTTTGGGCGGGTAGGGCGGGTCAAAGCGTTGAAATAGCTCTGGGTCAGAATTTTGCTTTCGGCCCACCCATTGCCGGCCTTTACCGTCTGCCAGGATCACAGTGGGCCAGAAGACCGGCGGCGCAGGCGGCCAAAACTCTAGACGCGTTTTGAGCTTCAGAATCGCTAAATGCGACTCGAACCGAACGTGTGACACGTTGCTCAGAGAGCAAATCCATTGGTGGGGTCACATGATCCCCCACCAATGGATCGGTCTCCGAACGAGAAATCCATTGGTGGGGTCACACGTTCGGTTCGAGTCCCATTTAGCGACTCTGAAGCTAAAAACTCGCCTAGAGTTTAGGGATGCCAAGGCCGTTTTCAGGCCCACTGTGAGACGGCCACTCCGGATAAAGTCAGCCGGGCCCTCAACGAGCTCGGCCACGGCCGGGGCCGAGGCGGGGCGGGGGCCGCGCAGAGGGGTGCGATAACTGTCGCGACTCCCCGCCGCGCGGCACGACACTGAGAGAGAGAGAGAGAGAGAGAGAGAGAGAGAGAGAGAGAGAGAGAGAGAGAGAGAGATGCGCGCGATAGTGTGATGGCCCCTGCGGGGGGCGAAAGAGAGAGAGAGAGAGAGAGAGAGAGAGAGAGAGAGAGAGAGAGAGAGAGAGAGAGAGAGAGAGAGAGAGAGAGAGAGAGACAGAGAGAGGCTCTTAGGGTGCGGCAGACGACCGGCGTGCACGCGCCGCCACTGCGATACGTCTCGATCTGGGTAATTAAGGTGTCGGCTTTACTGCCACGCCAGCTGCTGTCAGGCAGGAGGGGTCCCGGGTTCGATACCCGCCACAGGCCGGTGCTTTTTTTTTTTTCTGTTTGCTTGGCGGGACACTCTCGTACTGCTTTGAAAAGTGTGAATGCGGGGGGTCGCACGGTAGGCCAAAAGACCGTGGAGGCTGTCGAAATCACGGTCGGGTTTTGATCTCCAAAGTCGCTTAATATGGTACTCGAAGCGAACCTGTGAACCCTCTCCCCCCCTCTCTCCCCAATAGATTGCTCTCCGAACGAGGAATCCTTTGGTAGGGTCACACGTTGGGATCGAGTCCTGTTCAGCGACTGAAGCGCTCAAAACGCGTCTAGAGTTTTGGCCGCCTGCGCTGGTTTTCTGGCCCACTGTGAGTCGTTGGTCCCCCTGGAAACGGCCGCTCTGATGACGCCGGCGGGGGCGCAGCGGGCCGAGTCTAGCCTCTCTGTCTCTCTCGCACTCACGAGGCGGCCCGCAGGGGTGCGAGAGAGACAGAGCGTGTTCGGAATGAGCCTTGCTCCCCCGCCAAGTCGCGCGCGCATCCCGCAGCTCTGACTCTCTTTAGCGGGGCGCGGCGCCCCACGAGGGGCAGGGCGGCGGCGAGGAGGCACACAGTGGGCCAGAAGAACCGAAGGAGACGGTCGAAAACCTCGACGCGTTTTGAGCTCCAGAGTCGCTGAATAGGACTCGCACTGAACGTTGTGACCCTACCAATGGATTCCTCGTTCGGTGAGCAATCCATCGGTGGGGTCATACGTACGGTTCGAGTCCCATTGAGTGACTCTGGTGCTCATAACGCGTCTGGAGTTTTGGCCGCCTGCGCCAATCCTCTGGCCCACTGTGCTCCGCGACCCGAACACGACCCCCGGCTCCACCCTCCGCGCCTTGCTGCTCCTCCCTGCCAGGCCTGCCACTCCCGCCTGATAATTCACTTTTGAATCAGAACGGACGTCTCCCTCGCTTTCTTCCAGCGCGGGCCCCCTTTCTCCTCCGCCGCTCAATCTTCACCTTCGCGCCCTTCGCCGTCCTTTCATCATACTCTCTATTCAGCTACCCTTCTGTAAACCTTCAGCAACCCTGCAGTATCCCTTTTATCAACCCTTCAACCTTTCAGCAACCTTTCAGCAACTCATCACCGCAACCCTTTAGCAACCCTTCAGCATCCCTTCAGCCTAATTCAGTAATCCTTCAGCATCCCTTCACCAATCCTTCACCCAACCTTCAAACCTTCACCAATCGTTCAGCAACTCATCACCACGGCTCTTTAGCAACCTTCTAGCATCCCTTCAGCATCCCTAACTCAGCAACCCTTCACTCACCCTTCACCAACCCATCGGCAACCCTTCAGCATCTTTGCAGCATTTTAAATTCAGGACCCCTTCACCAACCCGTCAGCAACCCTTTGGAAATCCTTCATCAACGACCCTGCATCAACCCTTCGCCAACCCGTCACGAACCCGTCATCCAACCTTTTCACCACTCCCCTCTCTCCGCGGGTGTCAATGCGCACATCTGATTGTGCCTCGCAGGCAGAACGAGGAAAGCTAGCCACCTATCCCCGTGAGATAGAGAGAGAGAGGGGGGGAGAGATGGAGAGAGAGAGAGAGAGAGAGAGAGAGAGAGAGAGAGAGAGAGAGAGAGAGAGAGAGAGAGAGAGAGAGAGAGAGAGAGAGAGAGAGAGAGAGAAAGGCGCGCGGCCCGAGACGAGCGCGCCTGTGAAGTCGACGATAGGCAACGCGCTCCTCTGGCACGAGGAGCCGGAGGCCCAGCACCGTCTGACGGGGCGCTGGAGAGGGAGCTGGAGGGAGGTGTTGCAGAGCGCCGGGCACAGTGGGAGTTGCAGACTTCCGGTGTGTGTATCGGAACGGCTCGTAGGGCGAAAGGCAACTGAAAGTGAACGTCTCGCCGTTGCCGAGGCAGATAAGTTCCTCCAGAACGACGCGTGCATCGCGGGCGGCGACCCGCCTGTTCCCCTTGCAGTGTCATGGCCGGGAAACAGATAGCGGCCCTTACCGCACACACGACGCTCTCTCTCTCTCTCTCTCTCTCTCTCTCTCTCTCTCTCTCTCTCTCTCTCTCTCTCTCTCTCTCTCTCTGTCTCTCTCTCTCTCTGTCTCTCTCTCTCTCTCTCACACACACACACACACGCACACAAACGTACGTGCGTACACGCACGCAACACCATACACTCACACATCTTTCTGTCGCCAGCACCTGCAGCCGTTGGGGCCATCGCATGTAACAACTGCGCAGCGCTCCCGCAGGTCTGCGCTCTCTCTGTCTCTCTCTCTCTCTCTCTGTCTCTCTCTCTCTCTGTCTCTCTCTCTCTCTGTCTCTCTCTCTCTCTCAGCCCCCCCCCCCCCTCGTCCTGTGTTTGCCTTTCGGCACGCCAAACCGCGGCACCCGCGGCACCGGCACTTCAAAGACGCCCATTCTCATAATTCGCGCGTTTTTTTTTTGTGGTTTTTGTCTTTATCTTTATTTTGCTCTGAAAAGTATTTTACTGCTGTTTTTTTTCTTTCGCTCTGGTGCTGCGGCGCGCCGTGACAGGATTCACTGCACCAAAAGGAGCACACACGTTTATGCAGCAAATTCGCATTTAACCGTTTTTATTTTTGGTCGGTTTTATTTATTTATTTATTTATTTTCTTTTATTTCCTGCTATCGAATCACGCAGAGCAGTGCTGCGAGTTTCCTACGGGTCCGATCCGTTTTGTTAAAGTTTCGAGTGGTATAGTCACCGGGGCAGGGGAAGAAAAAAACAGGGAACGGAAGGGCTAGGTAATCTTGGCGCCTTCAGAGAGAGAGAGAGAGAGAGAGAGAGAGAGAGAGAGAGAGAGAGAGAGAGAGAGAGAGAGAGAGAGAGAGAGAGAGAGAGAGAGAGAGAGAAAGTATTTTCAAGCAAGGCTGACCGGATGTACGCCGGCTGGGAGGGCGGAAATGGGAACGCGTCCACCTCCGATGAGAAGCCGGGTTTTCGTGACACCCCCGCCTCTCTCTCGCCCTCTCACTCTCTCTCTCTCTCT
Source organism: Stenchaetothrips biformis (assembly GCA_030522485.1). Lineage (NCBI taxonomy): Eukaryota > Metazoa > Arthropoda > Insecta > Thysanoptera > Thripidae > Stenchaetothrips > Stenchaetothrips biformis. The sequence continues at coordinate 7,735,179 of CM060101.1, forward strand.
CTTTCTCTCTCTCACACACACACCATCACATGAAGTAAAAGACACACACTGGTCCCTACGGAAACTTTACGGCTGACTGGAAAGGAAAGAGAGACAGCACCTGCTCATTTCTGTTGCTCATTCAGCTACGTCCTATGACAAAGATGAGAGAAAGAGAGTCGTGTTGTTCTGTGAACTTTAGAGTTGAAAGTAGTCCTGAACAGCCGCTGTTGGCGATCACCGCCTCCGCTTTAGACCGCCTGAAACGAAAACAGCGGCAAAAATGTCAACAATCCGTAAAGTAACTGGCGTGTGAAAAGTCGGTTCCGTTTCTCCTTTATCTGCGGAAGCCTAATGAAATTACGACCGGAATAACTATCTCAATAACAAAAGGGCAAAAGTTTGGAGCGAGCGGCTATCTCTGACGTTCCACCATTGTGCCGCCCCTTGTACATTGGCCGCGCCTGCGCCGCTGCTGCCCACTGTGTGCGCCGCGCCCCTTCCGCATCCGACGGCCAGCCGGCCCGGAATCCCAGCATTTGTTTAATGAATTAAACCTTGTTGTTTATGGATTTTGTGTCTTTTGTTTTTTGTTGTTGTTGTTTTTTTGCTTTCGCGCGGCGTCAGCCCGCTCAGCGGGCGGGGGCGCTAGACTGATGGCGAGTCCGGGGGAGGAGGGGAGGGGAGGGGGGAAGGAGGGGAGGGGAGGGGGGAAGGAGGGGAGGGGAGGGGAGAAAGGCGCGCGGCGCCGCTTCGTGGTTTTGTTTCCGCTGGGTGTGGGCATTGTGGGGGTGTTAGCGGCCTCACTTGACGAACAAAGTGCAAAAAAAGAGAGAGAGAGAGAGAGAGAGAGAGAGAGAGAGAGAGAGAGAGAGAGAGAGAGAGAAGGGGGGGTGAGAAAAAAGGAAACAGCTCGCGCAGGGAAAGTAATGTAGCGTGCCCTCTACTATCACAAAAAGGCGAGAAATATGTAGCCTATGTGTGTGAGACAAAGTGATGCATAAAACGGAAAACGCAACAGCCCTTGCGGCGGTGGAGTGGGGCGGTGATGGAGAGAGACAGAGAATGAGTAGGTCAGCGACCCTCCTCCTGGTAAGGTCATATGGCTCACAGTGGGCCATATGACCGGCACAGGCGGCCAAAACTGTAGACGCGTTTTGAACTCTAGAGTCGCAAACGAATCTCCAACCGAACGTGTGACCCCGCCAATTGATTCCTTGTTCGCGGAGCGATCCATTAGTAGGGTCATCAGCTCGGTTTGAGTCCCATTTAGCGACTCTGGAGCTCAAATCGCGCGCGTCGACGGGATTTTGGACCTCTCCACTGATTGCGGTTGGGAAAAATGTGACGCGACGCTTTATCGGTCGCCAGGGAAACGTGAACCCGATCCGCCGCTGTTGTCGAATCCGGAATCTTGATTAAAGCTTCCCGCAGGGTCGCTCTGTCTCTCTCGCACCCTTGCGGGACGCCCCGCGGGTGCGAGAGAGACACAGAGCGACACGGACCGCTGACGGTTTCGCTCGCCAGCCCGCCGCACTTTTGGGCGGCCACCTCCGCTGATTTAATTTGCCGTAATTTGGCTGAGGCAGACGACAGAAATAATTTTATTATTCTATTCCGTCTTTTTTTTTATCTTTTTTTTTCCTCTTGTCTGTGTGCTTTCTGCTGCGTGCGTCCGCCCGGGCGTTGTGTCCAGAATGATGGAGCGAACCGCCTCACGGAACTCTTGCGAGTGTGTGTGTGTGTGTGTGTGTGTGTGTGTGTGTGTGTGTGTGTGTGTGCGCGCGTGGGTGTGTGTTGGTGGTTGTGTGTGTGTGTGCGTGGGTGTGTGTTGGTGGGTGTGTGTGTTGGCGCGCGCGTGACTGTTTGTGTCGTATGCTTAAATGCTACACTGAAAAGTTAAGTGTTTACTGAGTACAGTGTTCAAGGTTTGCAGAGTTCACAGTTTTTGGTAACATCGGAGTCGTTCTAGAAATAAGGAATGGCACAAGGATTGAATGACAAATTTACGACTGATATTCAAACCGCTTTTTAGCTGTCTCGGAAAAAAACAATTTGCGCCATCTGTATTCGAGAAATATTCCTCTTTGGGTTTTTTTTTAGCCTATTCGTCTGTTCCTTTAAATTTGCGCGTGTCCCCGCCCCGGGGTCCGCTTACTCGGCGCGCACGAGGGGTCGTCAACTCACATCCCGCATGTACGAAGTAATACAGTAATATATGGTAATATACGTCCTATATTACCGACTTTTGGCTGCTTTTTCGTTCTAACGTTGCTTAAAGCAGTTTAATTGGTAATATTTATGGATTTTTAACGGTAATATATGAGTAATATACAAGTAATATGCAGCCTGTGTACGAAGTAATATGCGAGTTGACGACCCCGGGCGCGCATCTTTCTTTATCTTTCCGCGCCGCGTTCTCTTTCTCCCTCGCTGCTTCCTTTCACCGCCGCGTCCGAGTCCGGCGTCCCTATCCCCGAACGCATAGCGCCCGCCGCGGCCACAGTCGCTCCGAAAAGTTTGTTTGTCGTTCCTATTTCTGCCGAAAGGTGGCGCTTGGTGCGCTGAGGCGCCGCCGCCGTCGTCGCACAGCGGGCCGGAAAATCGCTGCAGGCGGACAAAACTCTGGACGCGTTTTGAGCTCTGTCGCTTGCTGGGACTCGAACCCAGCGTGTCACCCCACCAATGCATTGCTCTCCGCACGAGGAATCCGTTGGTGGGGTCACACGTTTGGTTCGAACCCCTTCAGCGACTCTGGAGCTCAAAACGCGTCTCGAGCTTGGCCGCGCCTGCGCCGGTCTTCTGGCCCACTGTGCGTCGTACGAGACGGGACTCATTCCGTCCGCACCTTGCGCGCTCCGTATAGCAACGCGCGCGTGCCGCGTTCCGACGCGCTTTAGTGTAATTATGGCTGTTTTGGGAGCACGCGTGGAGGGGAGGGGAGGAGAAGGGAAAGGGAGGGGAATGGGAGAGAGGGGAGGGGAGGGGGAGAGGAGGGAGGGTGAGGGGGCAGAGAGGGGAGGGGGAGGGGGCAGAGAGGGGAGGGTGAGGGGGCAGAGAGGGGAGGGGGAAGGGGGCAGAGAGGGGAGGGTGAGGGGGCAGAGAGGGGAGGGGGAGGGGGGGAGAGAGAGGAGAGGGTGAGGGGGGAGAGAGAGGAGAGGGTGAGGATGGAAGAGAGGGGAGGGCGAGGAGGGGAGAGGGGGGGGGGCTTGCGAGTCACTAGGGCCAAAAAGCGAGCCCGTGGGAGGGCCTGCGGTGTCTTGACTGCTTCCCGGAAGGCGACATAGGAACGCAGCGGGGTGCGATGGGGTGAGGCGGGGCGGGGCGGGGTGGGGTGGGGTGGGGTGAGGCGGGGTGCCCCCGGCCGTTGCCAGAGTTCGTACATTCTCAGCCTCTGAGAGTATCGGCTTGTGGACAGCAGGGCTGCTGCTGCTGCCACTGTCGACAGTGCGGCTCTTTTCGAGATCTCGAAGAGCAATAGGAGGAAGTTGCCCCGACGGCCGCGGTGCTGGAAGTGTGGAAAGCCAGGCGGGAAGCTGGCGCACAGTGGGCCAGAGGACCGGCAAAGCCAGGCGGGAAGCTGGCGCACAGTGGGCCAGAGGACCGGCGCAGGCGGCCAAAGCTCTAGACGCGTTTAGAGCTCCAGAGTCGCTAAATGGGTCTGAAACTGAACGTGTGACCCCACCAATAGATTGCTCTCCGAACGAGGAATCCATTGGTGGGGTTGCATGGTGTGGTTTGAGTCCCATTCAGCGACTCCAGAGCTCAAAACGCGTCTTGAGTTTCGGCCGCCTGCGCCGGTCCTCTGGCCCACTGTGAGGCGGGGGAAGCCGGCAGCGGGGCAGCAGGGGCCCCTCTAGGGGGCGCGACCGAGACGGGGCGCTGTAATACTTCTCTAATCTTTCCTTCCACCCGAATTCAGAGTCAGGCCCCCTCCTCCCCCACCCTCCTTCTCTGGCTGCTCGCTGTTGGGAGTGTTGGGGTTGCGGCCCTTCGGCCTGGCCGGCCTGTCACTTCGGTCGCCCCTCAGGAAGCCTGCTATGTGAGGGGCTCGTATGCGCGCCTCAAGATGGAGGGGGCGCACAGTGGGCCAGAAGACCAGGAGGCCAAAACTCAAGACGCTTTTCGATATGTCTAGCTAGAGTCGCTAAACAGGACTCGAACGGACCTATGAATTCCTCGTTCCGACGGGAGAGCTAATCATTGGTGGGGTGGCACGTTCGGTTCGAGTCCTGTTTAGCGACTCTGGAGCTCAAAACGCGTCAACAGTTTTTGCTGCCTGCGAAGGTCCTCTGGCCCACTGTGAGTTGGGGGTGGCAGCAGCGAGCAGCGCGCAGGGGAGAAAGGGGTACAAAGAGAGGATCGACGACGATCGCTCCCAGACCGCCGAATTTCGTGTTTTTGCCCCCAAGCCTGAAAGAGCGTGATATCAGTGCTGTCGATTACCTTCGCGCGGGTGTTCGCCGTACCCTGTTCGTTTCGTTTTATTTCTATTTTTGTTTTTGTTTTGTTTGCCGTTTGAAACAAAATTAAATAAGCTTTTGCCAGAAGGGGAGCGCGCGTGTGCGCGTAAAAACGCGAAACAATAACTTCCGCCGTGGCAGCGGCACTCATTTTCTTCAGCGTTGCACCGAGAGCAAAAAAAAAAAAACAAAAAAAAAAAACACGCAAACAAAAGTCATAGCGGTCGCTCGTTTGAACCGAACGGCAGCCACGGAGCGTTCGTTTGACTTATTTCAGCGCTTAGCGTCCTAGTGTGTAGAGCGTGTGTGTGTGTGCGTGCGTGCGTGACTGCCTGTCTGTCTGTCTGTGTCTGTGTGTGTCCAGGAGGAGGAGGATGGATAGGGTTGCCGTTGCGTCCGACTAAGTCGGTCACGGTGGTGGTAATTTCAGCCGCTGTATATTTATTATGGTGCACCCAACTTTGTATTTACACTTGGAAACTTGGAGGAGAGCGTCTCTCCCGCCGCAGAGAGAGAGAGAGAGAGAGAGAGAGAGAGAGAGAGAGAGAGAGAGAGAGAGAGAGAGAGAGAGAGAGAGAGAGAGAGAGAGAGAGAGAGAGAGAGAGAGAGAGAGAGAGAGAGAGAGCGATTCGTCTTCCTTATGCGTCTCCGTCCGTGCGTCTCCTGGCCGTCTTTGTTGTGCTTTTGTGTCTTGAAGCAACAGTAGCAGCGTGGTTCGAAGCAGCAAGCGGCTCAGACCTCCCTTAATGGGATTGCAGTGATGCTGGCCCGCCTCCTCGCTCACCGCCAAGACAACCCCGGTTGTCTAGGGTCTAGGATGTTGCTGTCTGTCTGCCTGCCTGTGTATCCTGTCCCTGTCGGCCAGTCATGCACCACTGTGCAAACGCCATACCCCTCTTATGCAATAAGCTTCTCTCTCTCTCTCTCTCTCTCTCTCTCTCTCTCTCTCTCTCTCTCTCTCTCTCTCTCTCTCCTTCCCTCTCGCTCCTCTCTCTCTTATGTGTGTGTGAGTGTGTGTGTGTACTCTCCTGCGAGGCGAATAGACGTTGCTGTTGTTGTCTGGAGCAACAACCCCGAGGCGTGGCTGAGACCGTCCAATGACAGCCAATGGCATGGCGAGCCACCGAGTTCACTCTGCGAGTCCCGTGGTGCTCTGGCTGTGTCTTGGCACCGCTCGACGGGGCTGGACACAGTGGGCCAGAAGACCGGCCCAGGCGGGCATAACTCTAGACGCGTTTTGAATTCCAGAGTCGCCGAATGGGACCCGAACCGAACGTGTGACCCCGCCAATGGATTGCTCTCCGAACGATAACCCAACGGTGGTGTCACACGTCCGGTTCGTGTATCGTTTAGCGACTCTGGAGCTCAAGACGCGTCTAGACTTCTGACCGCCCTCACCGGTCTTCTGGCCCACTGTGCTCGGCAGGGGTCGCTAGGCCTGGCGGCAAGTCTATGGAGGTGTGCGTCCTCATTCGCTATTCCCTCTGAAGCGACCCCCAGATTAGACGTGCTTCGCAATGCTTCGCCTGGCCTGCCTTCCCGGCACCTGTAATGGCAATGTCACAGAGCGCGAACCGGCCCGCCCGCCAGTCGATTCGCCGCTCTGTCTCTGTCGCACCCCTGCGGTACGCGCTGCAAGTGCGACAGAGACAGAGCGACGCGAGGACGCTTCGGTGGAGCGCCTAGCCGTGTAGGCCGCCACGACGCAGCCGCGCTGGGCGGGCTGGCCCACCCTGCCGTGTGCAGGCGCTAGACTGACTCGCGCGCCCTTCTCTTTCCATCTTCCATCTTTCTGTCTGAATCAACTCTCTCACTCACTCTTCATACTTTCCTCTCTCTCTCTCTCTCTCTCTCTCTCTCTCTCTCTCTCTCTCTCTCTCTCTCTCTCTCTCTCTCTCTCTCTCTCTCTCTCTCTCTCTCTCTCTCTCTTTCCATTTTCCTTCTCCCCCTCTTGAATTCCGTTTGCTTCCACAGGTAGGCGAAGAATCCGCCGCCAACATTAACACAGCGCGGTGGCAGCGTGGGCTTTTCGTCCGGGTCTGGGGAGTGAAGTGCAAAGAGAGAGAGAGAGAGAGAGAGAGAGAGAGAGAGAGAGAGAGAGAGAGAGAGAGAGAGCGCTTGGATGTTGCGCGCCGAACTCTCTCAAACGGCCGGATGAAAGGCAAACAGTGAAACTCTGGCCTGCCTCTCTCTCTCTCTCTCTCTCTCTCTCTCTCTCTCTCTCTCTCTCTCTCTCTCTCTCTCTCTCTCTCTCTCTCTCTCTCTCTCTCCCTGCCTCTCGTTCTTCATCTCTTTGATGATGATCTCTGGGCGCTCGACACGATGTGGGCAGTGACACTTACATTGTTGTTCTCCTTCTTTATTTTCGCAGACCGAGCTGTCACAGAATCTCCAACAGCTATCCGAAAAGGCCAAAACGACAACCGAGTTCATCCAGAGGCTCAAAGGCATGGGCGACAAAGTGAATGTAAGCACTTACACCTTATTTTCATCACAACAGTAAAACTGGATCATCTTCATTACTCTGCAACCGGTCTATTTTTTTAGAAAATAAAAGAAAACTTTGCATGGTTGTTTTTTTTTTGGTTTAATGATTTAAATGATTAATCTTGTTGTTTATTCCAGGAGAACTGCTCCGAGCTGGAGTCGCAGGTGGACGCGCAGGTGCGCGCGCTCGTGCTGGCGCTGGAGGAGCGTCGGGCCGCGCTGCTGGACTTCGTGAAGGCGGACCGCGACGTGCGGCTGCGCGCCCTCAAGGAGCAGGTGGCGCAGTGCACCGCCAAGCTGCAGCAGACCACCGGCCTCATGCAGTTCTGCATCGAGGCCCTCAAGGAGACCGACCCGCCCGCCTTCCTGCAGGTACTTACAATAATGAAAACCTAATAAGTGTGTACACGGTGAAAGTACCGGACCGCCATTTACTTCAAGCTTCAACCTAACCTCAAATCAAAATAAATTTTTGAAAGAAAAAAATTCATTTTTTGTTCTGCTTTTTATTTTGAGTCCGTCTACCTTTCAGATCGGCTCGATGCTCATCAGCAGGGTGGCAAACGCGGACCTGACGTGGTACAAGGACGTGGCGACGCAGGCGAGGATATCGCCGCACGCCGACCTCACGCTGGACGACCAGTCGGCGCGGCGGGCCATCCAGCACCTTAACTTCATCCAGATGAAACGTGAGTACCGCACAGTGGGCCAGAAGACCGGCGCAGGCGGCCAAAACTCTAGACGCGTTTTGAGCTCCAGAGTCGCTCAATGGGACCAGAACCGAACGTGTGACCCCACCAATGGATGGCTCTCCGAACGAGGAAGGAGGGAGACAAGGCGATTGGAATGCGACAGGAAGAAAGAGCGAAACACTGTTTAGAAAAGCCTTCCGGATTATCCCGGGAAATTTGTTGGGAAAAAAAAAGTTGCGAACATTTCAAAACCTCCGGTGATTTTATTTTGTGCGAGTTCGTATAGCACAAAAAAAAATTAATACACCGTCTCTTGAAATTCCGGACTGAGCTTCAAAATACACTTTCCAAGGATTTTCCAATTTATTTATTTTTAACAGAGTATTATTCACTCACGCATTATTGAGAGCGGTCCCGCTGCGAATTCTCGTCAGGGGCCAATGCCCGTGTGGCAGGTAACTACTGGTACCTCCCCCCCCCCCACCTCCCCCCCAACCCCCTCTCCCCTGCTGCTGTCAGTTGGTGGTCCACCGTGACCACGGCGGTCGTCTGCAATTTTTAGCACCGACCCGAAGTGGTTGTCGGAGAGAGAGAGAGAGAGAGAGAGAGAGAGAGAGAGAGAGAGAGAGAGAGAGAGAGAGAGAGAGAGTGAGAGAGAGAGAGGGGGGGGAAGGGGGTACAACAGCAGGAAAGGCAGGGCCGCGAACGGAAGTTGTCGTCAACTCAATGAACACGCTACTCACCGCAACTTTGTTTCGCTGTGAGCTTATTGTGGCTCGCGGCGTTTTTCGGCTGAATCGCTGACTTTCCCCTTCCCTTCCCTCCCCTTTCCCTCCCCCGCCCAACTTCCCCAGCAAAACAGCGTCAGCGAGCACCCTAAATGTTTTTGTACAAATTTTGTACGAGACATCACAGTTTTTTGTGCAGATGAACTTTTCGTACAATTTTGTACGAGATTTTGTACAAAAAGGGGGAAATTTGTGCAGATTTTCGTACAAAAATTGTACGAAAAGCTCATCTGCACAAAAAACTGTGATGTCTCGTACAAAATTGTACATAAGATTTAGTGTGAGATAGACGTGAGCGGAGCGCGTGGCCCTGTGAGTCGTCGCGGCCTGATCACATCGAGCCCCTCCTTCTGTCTTTCTGTCCCTGCTCCGCCCCTTTCTTCCCGTATTAAATTTAAAAGACGAGTTTCCGCCCGACCGGGCGTGCTGTGGTCTTACCGCACTGTTTAAAATAAATTGGAAAATCCCGAAAAGTGCGCTCTAAAGCATTTCAAAAAGTTTTTTTTTTTTTTTTATTAATTTATTTTGGGTGCTACTATTCCTGTTAGAAACTGAATTGTGATAGAAACTCAAGAGGTTTTGGGATTTTCCGAAGGTGTGAGTCAATTTGTTTTCCTTCGGGAATTTGCAAGATTTTTTTAAACTGTGCATGGTGTGACTCGGATGAAATGGACGAAGACAGACTTTTATTTCGATCGACTTAGCGCGTGGGACGGACTTAGGCGAAGTTGGTGGTTAGGGGCTCTCAAAGTTTTATTTTAAAAACAAAATAATCGAGAGTCTTTTATTCTCTTAATCGCCATGATCGTTTTGTTTTACTGGAGCTAAGATTTCGCGCTTTAAGGAGGCCAATCCATTGCGTTTCGCCGACTCGTGTTCTCCTCCTTTGTTTACCAGTTTTTGTGGGGGTTTCTTTTCAAACCGAGGTGTTTTCGCGTAAAAGATAAAAATGTAATTAATATTTTAATTAGCTTTCAACCCGACTTCAGGCTGTGTAACATTTACCGCTTGTAGAGAACGCCTCCTTGAAACATAACAATACCTTGAGTAACGTTGTCTTGCTTCTGTAGTGTTGTTAGTTAACCCAGCCCCGAAGCAGAATAGGAAGTGTCAATCTGGTCGAAATGATGTCAAATGATGTCATTTTAACAGCAAAATGGACTATATTTTGACAAAAATCTTTCACTTTGAGGTCATGTTGACGTAATTTGGACTTTTTTGTTCTCCCCGGGAGGTAAATTGCCCGTTGAATCCACCCCGGTCAAAGAGAGCTGCAAAGACGCCGTTGTCACCAGTCATGTTTTCAACATTTAATTGTTTATTTTTCCAAATTCTTCGCACGATTGAAAAAAAAAGAAACTTTTTTCGTGTTGTTTGCCTTTTTTGTTTTTGTTTTTCGTCGTTTTTTTTCTTTCGATCGCGAGATTCTAACGGTAACGACGTCGTTCCGCGGGCGGCCCGCATTCGGATCGAACCGGTGATGCCTTATTGTCATGCGATAACGACAGAGATACTAATGGCTTCCCCTCCCACTCCCCCCACAGCGGGCCAGAAGACCGTCGCATGCGGCCAAAATTCTAAACGCGTTTTGCGCTCCAGAGTCGTTAAACAAGACTCGAACCGAACGTGTGGCCCCACCAATGGATTCCTCGTTCAGAGAGGAATCTATTGGTGGGGTCACACGTTCGGTTCGAGTCCTGTTCATCGACTCTGGAGCTCAAAACGCGTCTAGAGTTTTGGCCGCCTGCTGGTCTTCCGGCCCACTGTGCCCCGGTCCCCTATTTTCCCCTCCTAATAGCAGTTTTACAACGTATGCTAGTGCAGTAATCGATTGTCTGTCTCTTTCCGCCGCTAACCGCAGCAGCCAAAGACGGAGAGGAAAGACGGCCTGCAGGTAAAACACGTAGTGCCTTGTGGTAGAAGTTGTTTCTCTTCTTTCCATATCGTGCTTTTGTTGTTTTTGTTGTTGTTTTCTTTCTCTGTCCGGGTTTAAGTTGAGTATCCGGTGTGCGAGTTTCAAATAAGCAACAGTCTATCGATTAAGCCGACCCAAGGCTGTGCGAGTGGGACCCCTACCTTCAAAATTGACCTTGAACTGCCGCAGTTTCCATGCCATTTTATTTTCGAAATGATTCAGGATGGGTTTTAGAAATCGCTACACTAGTCTAGGCTTTGTTTCAAGAACGCTGGCGGTACATATCTGTTCGATTTCATATATATTCGTAGTGCATGCTTCAGTAGTCAAACGTCGCAGTCGCAGGTATCGAGTCTACCTGCCAATAACTATGGTAAAATTGTTGTTATCGGAGACATCCACCCTTTCGTTTGCAAGAAGAAATTTCATTGTAAAATTATTTGTTTTTTTGTCACTTTACTCACAACTTGTAACAAGGAACCTACACGCTTAAAACCTTACGAAGTATTTTGAGCATACATAATACAAACTAATTTACTTTGATATACGAAGAAATAGTTCGTAATTTACCAACAATTTTCTTTGTAAGCTTACGTATGCTCAAAATACTTTGTTATATGAGGCTACTTTACTTCGTAAGGCTTAAAAAGTTTGTAAGGTTTTCGGAGTCTATCCGTTTTTGTTTCGTTCTTTTCAGCAGCAAAAAAAAAATGTTCAGCAACTTTTTGCGCCCTTTTTTTTCCAACTCTCTGATGATGTAAGGTTTCGAAACCTTTCCCTGTCGTCTTACACTGCTTGGCGTTCTGCAGCTCCCGGCGCGCCGACCATCATCCCCGAGGAGTGCTCGGCCGAGAACAACTCGGTGACGGTGGCGTGGCAGCCGCCGACCACATCCTGCGTGCAGGGCTACGTCCTGGAGCTCGACGACGGCCACGGCGGTGACTTCCGGGTGAGTTCCTCCTCTTCCTGCTTCGTATCCTTCTTCTTTCTTCTTTTCCTTCTACCTTCCTCCTTTTTCCTTCTACCATCTCCTTCTCCTTTATCCTTCCACCTTCTCCTTCTTCTTATCCGTATTCTACCCTCTCCCTCTGATCCTTTCACCTTCTCCTTTTTATCCTGATTCTACCCTCTCCTTCTTCTTCTCCTTCTACCGTTCCCTTCTTCTTATCCTTCTTCCCTTGCTTCTACGTTCTCCTTCTACTTCTTCTCCTCCTTCTCCTTTTGAGTCACACAGAGGGCCAGGAGACCGATGGAGGCGGTCAAAATTCCGAACGCGTTGTGAGCTCCAGAGTCTCTAGATGGGACTCGAACCGAACGTGTGACCTCACCAATGGATTCCTCGTTCGGAGAGCAATCCATTGGTGGGGTGCGGTTCGAGTCCCATTTAGCGACTCAGGAGCTCAAAACGCGTCTAGAGGTTTGGCCGCCTGCGACGGTTCTCTGGCCTACTGTATGTCACTAGCCGCGACACGCGAGAAATATGCGGCGCCGTGTGTGTGGGACAGGTTACGTCGAAGTGCGTTGTGTGTCAAACCGACGCGTCCGCCAGTCGAACTGCCATCTTGCAATAGATAAGTGATTGCCATCCCCTTTTCCCAGTGGGCCACAGACCGGGTCCACGGACTAGTCCACAGAGGCGGGTGGGCGGCCCGGAAGTGTCCCGGAGCGGCGGAGCTTCGAATGCAACTGGAAGAACTGGAGCCAAAGAATGCCGGCCGGGGGGCATCCCGCGGAGAGATGTTTGTGTCTCTCCTGGGGAGAGAGAGGGGGGGTGAGAGAGAGAGAGAGAGAGAGAGAGAGAGAGAGAGAGAGAGAGAGAGAGAGAGAGAGAGAGAGAAAGAGAAAGAGAAAGAGAAAGAGAGAGAGAGAGAGAGAGAGAGAGAGAGAGAGAGAGAGAGAGAGAGAGAGAGAGAGAGAGAGAGAGAGAGAGAGAGAGAGAGAGAGAGAGAGAGAGAGAGAGAGACTAGAGGATCCCACGCAAACTTGGGCGCGGGAACAATGCCTCCTCTATTTTTCCGAGGCCATGGCGCCGTGCCGGCTCGTCAGGGCCTCGGCTTCTCCGGCCTCGCACAGTGGGCCAGAAAACGGCGCAGGCGGCCAAAACTCTACACGCGTTTTGAGCTACAGAGTCGCTGAATGGGACTCGAACGTGTGACCCCACCAATGGATTCCTCGTGTGGAGAGCAATCCATTGGTGTGGTCACACGGTCGTTTCGAGTCCCATTGAGCGACTCTGGAGCTCGAAACGCGTCTTGAGTTTCGGCTGGTTTCGGCCGCCTCCGCTGTCTTCTAGCCTTGCTCGTTTCACAGTGTGGCAAAGTGTCCGAGGGTCGAGAGGTCCGTCGCGTCATGGGTCAGTTTGGCTGCGCCGGGCCGGGGGCCTCGGGAGTCAAAGGGCGACTTCGGGCGGCCAATGTTGGCCCCAACTAAGAGCTTGTTCACGGTTGGCTACGGACTACCCCTTGCCCCTTCACCCCCTGTCCTCCCCCCTTCCCTGCCCTTTCCCCCTCAAGTCCTTCCAACGAGCAGTCCACACCGCTTGAACCGATTGGTCCTGACCGCAGCGGCGGCGTCTGTTTGAAGTGCTCCGGGTTGCGCGCCGGCCGGGCCCTTTAAGTGTCACGCATCGCTGTGTCCGTTTCGTTTTCGAGAAATATGCATCGTTTTTTCGACAGTCTGCTGTGCACCCTAAATGTTTATGCACTTCTGTTGTGGATATCTTTGGCCATATTTGTGCATGTTCATATGTAAGCTATGTACAATTTAAAACATAAATTGAGGACAATGTTTTCATATTGTTCTTAAGTATTTATAAAATTGAACCTAAATTGTGAACAAATTTGTACATAACTTCTATATGCAAAAATATTACAATAGTTGTGTACCCGTTTCGTATTCGACAGTATGCACACTAAATCCTTATGTACTTTTTTGTACATAGTTATGCACGATTTTGCACATGCGTTTGTTATGCATAATATTATACGTTGTTATGCATAATTTATTCATAACTATGTATAAATTATACGTTGTTATGCATAATATTATACAGAAGCATACGCATGTGCAAAATCGTTCATAACTATGTACAAAAAAGTTCATAAGGATCGACTGTGCATTTCGTTTCGGACAGTGTGCAAGTTCGAAACACGGGGGTTGACGTCAGCAACAGAGGCCGTGCTGTCGTCGAGTCGCGCGCCCTTTTCAAACTTTCACTTCATAATTATCGTGTCCACTTGGACAGGAAGCCCCTCTCGGGGGATAGTTTCGGACCTGAGCGCGGAAAAGAGAAAGAGGGGGAGGGGGAGCGTGCTCAGTGGGTCAGAAGACCGTTAAGGCGGCCAAAATCCCGGACGCGTTTTGAGCTTCAGAGTCGCTAAATGGGACTCGAATCGAACGTGTGACCCCCACCAATGGATTCCTCGTTCAGAGAGCAATCCATTGGTGGGGTCACACGTTCGATTCGAGTCCCATTGAGCGACTCTGGAGCTCGAAAAGCGTCTCTAATTTTGGCCGCCTCAACGGTCTTCTGGCCCACTGTGGAGTAAGTTGTCGGCAGCTTAAGGCAAGCAGGATCCAGGGGGTGCCGAGAAGGGGGCTGGGGAGGGGGAAACTAGTGTAAAGTTTCTCGTTAGTAAGCGGACCGTCAGCCTTTGCCGCGCTCAGCCATAAAAGGATGATGATGTCCTGGAGCGGCCCAAGGACGTCCCCAAGGACGTTTCCCCGAAGACGCACAGTGGGCCGAAAGACCGGCACAGGCGGCCAAAACTCCAGTCGCGTTACCCAGAGTCGCTATAAATGCGACTGGAACCGAATGTGTGACCCTACCAATGGATTCCTCTTTCGGAGAGCAATCCGAACGAGGAATCCATTGGTGGGGTCACACGTTTGGTTCGAGCCCTGTTTAGCGACTCTGGACCTCAAAGCAAGTCCGGTATTTTCACCGCCTCTGGCCCACTGTGCGTCGGGTGCCCTTGACCGGACGGACCTTGTCCCAAACTTAAGCGCCTTCAGTCGCTGAAGGCGAATTCCTCCCCCAACTTGAATTGATAGAACTTCCACCTTCCACCCACTCACAGACTAACAATGAAAAAATTGTTTTTTTGTCGCAATGGTTCAGTTCTGTTGATCAAACCTCCCTAAAGTACTTACTCACGTCAGCAAAATATGTTATACCAAGGCAATCAACAAATTTGCAGTCGATCTGGCGTATTTTTTGCAGTGTGTGCTTATCCGGCTTATCCTTTGTGTTCGAGGTTTTGACTAAGACAGTGTCCTGATTTCTCTCTTTATGTATTTGCCTTTTGTCTGACCTCGTCATGGTGGTTTCCAGGACGTGTACTGCGGCAAAGAGACCATCTGCACGGTGGACGGCCTGCACTTCAACTCGATGTACAACGCGCGCGTCAAGGCCTTCAACTCGTCCGGCGAGGGCGAGTACAGCGAACTCATCGGCCTGCAGACCGCTGAAGGTGAGTTGTTTGCCATTTTCTTTGTTTCTATTTCAAAACGCGAAATATCCGTTATTTTTTTATTTTTTTTTTCAAGTTAGGGGTCGTACCCATACTACGTGACCAGTTTTAGGCCACTTTTTGACCCCCTCCACCCTCATAGTGACTATGGGATAACCTAACCTTCCTATGTACTTCAGATAGGGCGTAGTATTTGGCTAAACTCCCCACCTCCCCCCAAAATGGTCACGTAGTATGACTACGGCCCCTTAGGGTCGGAATTGTTGTTTTCATTGCAATGCTTGACTTATCAGCGAAACATGCATGCGAAGAGAGAAGCCTCAGACGCATTAGCGAAACCAGAAAATTAGAAAATTAACTTCGCGACTCTCGGGATCTCGTGAAATCATCGCGGAAATCGCATTGTTTTCCATTGTTTGTTTGTGTAACTTGTCAAGCGCCAGATCGCATCGCTTTCCCCCCGATATTTTTTTTTTGTTTGCTTCGTACATATTTCTCGACGATACGGTCGGGCCTCCAGTGACGCGCACCGCTCTTGAAACTTTTTTTTTTTCTTTCTTTAAGTGGAGTGAGTGAGCCAGGGTGTCCCCCTGCTTCCTGCGCGCTGCGACACGCTGCGAGTTTGGAGTCGTTGACCGTGTCCGTCCGTCCGTCTGTCTGTCTGTCCGTCTGTCTGTCTGTCTGTCTGCCTGTCCGTCCGTCCGCTCGCCTTTCCTCTCATCCCCCGTGATTGGCAAACTTTCGCAAGCCAAAGGAGGATTGATTTGTGACCATGTATCTGCCAGCCAGACGACAGGGCGAAGAGGGGGAGAGAGAGAGAGAGAGAGAGAGAGAGAGAGAGAGAGAGAGAGAGAGAGAGAGAGAGAGAGAGAGAGAGAGAGAAGGGGGCGAGGGGGAACTGGAGCAGCGACCGTCCCACAGAGATTCCGGCTGTCTCGACCAAACAATTTTTGGCGGTCGTCATGTTGCCTGTGTCGCTCCATCCGTCTCTCTTGCTCTTCCATGCGACGCCCCGTGAGTGCGAGAGAGACAGATAGCCCTCTGCAGCTCCCCCTCCTCTCTGCTCGTCGGTCAACATTCGCAGCCCGAGGCAAGCAGTGCAGATTACGGCACAATGCCACTGGACCCAGCACTGCACCGGCAGAACCGTTGCGGAAAGACAGGCAGGGTTGCAGGCCGCTTCGCTCTGTCTCCAGGCGCGGATCCAGAGGGGGGGGAGGCAAAAGGATAATTGCCCCCCCCCCCTTTTGGCCCCTAGATAGCCGCCTAAGAGGTAGGCAAAAAGCACCACTTTACCCCTGTAAGTAGGCAAAAAGTGCTACTTTGCCGCGCGCCCCCCACCTTGGGCCGACTCTGGATCCGCCACTGTCTGTCTCTGGTGGCACTCACGAAGCGTCCCTGTGGGGTGCGAGAGAGACAGAGGGACGAACCGCGAGTTCAGCGACCCCATGCACCGGGAAATTACCAGCGGTTTGGCGCCAGGGGTCGAGGGAAGTCCCACAGAATCCCACGGTCCATGGATTCGGGATTAGAGCGAGACAGAGAGAGAGAGAGATTTAGCGCGCTGTGCTGCCGCAGGTATGCAGCCGCACCTGTACAGCGATTATGCACAGCGTTCTATTCATCGCTCTGTCTCTCTCGCAACCCTGCGGGACGCCCGACAGTGGGCCAGAAGACCTGCTCAGGCGGCCAAAACTCTAGATGCATTTTGAGCTCCAGGAGTCGCTTAATGGGACTCGAACCGAACGTGTGACCCCACCAATGCATTGCTCTCCGAACGAAGAATCCATTGGTGGGGTCACACGTTCGGTTGAGTCCCATTTAACGACTCCGGAGCTCAGAACGCGTCCGCGATTTTGACCGCCTCCAGCCCACTGTGCGACGAAACCACCGTGTTACCAGGCCGCTGCATGTGGGGATGCCCACCTTGCTGACCAAGGGGGTGTGCGTGTACGCCTACACTAGGCCACGTAATTTGTGGACAGCCTGAGTGATGGCGAGCTAGCACAGGGATGGGGTGGATGGGGTTAAGGGCGCGGCGCCGCGCAGCGGGACGTGGAAGACTTCAAAGACCCCGGGGCGGCGGGGCGGGGCGGGGCAGGGCGGGGCAGGGCGGGGCAGGGCGGGGCAGGGCGGGGCAGGGCGGGGCGGGGCAGCACAGCAGACTCATTCCGAGAGTCCTTTTCGTCGCTCTGTCTCTCTCGCACTCACGGGGAGTCCCGAGTAGTAGCGAGAGAGGCACAGCCTGCGCTGCTGCCGTGGGCGTTGCAATAGGCGAACCCTAAGAAGGCATCCGCCCCGGCCTGTGAGCCCCGCCGGTCGGGCGCAGACCACCCTTATCTAATAATTAAGATCGCCAGAGCTTTACATCGCGGAATGATCTAATTCCACGCGGCTCTAATGAAAGCCCAGCTCTCTTTTGAGATTTTTCCCTTCTTGAATTATGGAGACGGACGGGACGGGCAGTGCGTTGGGCCCACTGGGCGGCCGAGTCACAGACGCTGCCCCTTCCAACGCCCCCCGCCGTCCCGCCCCCGCCTTCACTCTTCACTGCGATAAGGCGGAAGTGCATCTCGGCGCGAAAGGGAATTTTTAAAATCGCCCCGTCTTCTTTCGAACGGCACGTGGCGCGCCCCACAGTGGGCCAGATGACCGGCGGCGCAGGCGGTCGTAACTCTAAACGCGTTTTGAGCTCCAGAGTCGCTGAATAGGACTCGAACCGAACGTGTGACCCCCCACCAATGGATTCCTCGTTCGGAGAGCAATCCATTGGTGGAGTCGCACCTTCGGTTCGAGTCCTATTTAGCTACTCTAGAGCTCAAAAGGCGTCTAGCTAGAGTTTTGACCGCCTGCGCTGGTCTTCTGGCCCACTGTGCGCCGTCCTCACTGGAACGGCACGTGGCGCCCCGGAGAATCATCTCGAGAAAAATCGCGGTGAAAGTCGCGACAGCCAGAAATAATGGAAAGTTTCTGTGTTATTCGTCACAAATTGTCTGGAAAAAAAGAGAAGGGAAAGGGGAGAGAAAAATTGTGTGGACGTGTCCAAATACGCGTCGCGAAATCACGCCGCCTCGGTGCCGTCGTCCGCGGAATAGGAAAATGGTGGGGAAAAGTCGCGGAGCGGAAGCCTGATTGTGTGTGTGCACGCCGCACCCCTTCTGCGAGCGTCCCCTCTTCACAGTGGGCCAGAAAACCGGCGTGCAGGCGGACGAAATTCTTGACGCGTTTTGAGCTCCAGAGTCGCTAAACGGGACTCGAACGGAACGTGTGACCCCACCAATGGATTGCTCTCCGAACGGGGAATCCATTGGTGGGGTCACACGTTCGGTTCGAGTCCTATTTAGCGACTCTGAAGCTCAAGCCCGTCCGGAATTTTGACTACTTCCACCGGTCTTCTGTCCCACTGTGCGCACCCCTTCAGCGAGCCTCCCCCTCCCCCCTCCTTTTCCCCTTCCCTCCTCTTCGCGCCCTACACCGACCTCCCCGCTCCAGTCTTGGAAGATCCTTTGAGATTCAAAACACCGCCCGGCTGTGAAGCTTGCTGGACTTCCCCCTGTTCCCACTGTGCAGAGGGGCGATGCAGGGGTGAGCGCTTCGCCCGCTAATCCCGTGAACCGGATTGAACAATAGCGCGTGAAAACGGTCGGCGGCCCCGATAGGCCGCGGTCGCGCAGGGCGTGCGCGGCCTGTGGCGGGGCGGGGTGGGGCGAGGTGGGGCGCGGCGGGGGGGGGGGGGGGGACCGCAGGACGTGTCAGTTTGACGTGTCGCGTTGTTGGGCGCGAGGGGGCGGGGATGGGGCGGGGCGGGGCGCCCGCTTCTTTGACTTCGGAATCTCGGGCCCCGCCCCGCCCCGCCCCGCCCCCCGGGGCGGCGAGTCCGGCTGCTCGGTCTGGCCGGCGGCGCCCCTTTCCATCAAAATGCAAATAGTAATGAATGAGAGGCGGGAAAAAGAAAAACAAAGAGAGGAAGGGCCGAAAGGAGATCGAGCCACGCACAGTGTGTGTGTGAGAGAGAGAGAGAGAGAGAGAGAGAGAGAGAGAGAGAGAGAGAGAGAGAGAGAGAGAGAGAGAGAGAGAGAGAGAGAGAGAGAGAGAGAGAGAGAGAGAGAGAGAGAGAGAGAGAGAGAGAGAGAGAGAGAGAGAGAGAGAGAGAGAGAGAGCAGCGCTCGGCCCCGAGACCTCATTAGAAGGCACGCGTCACACGAGAGCCTTTCCTGTACTACCTCTCCCCCTGCACTCGTGGTATCCCTTCACCTCCTACCCCTCCCTTCCTTCCCTCCCCTCCCTCCTTGTGCCTCGCGATGCCCGCGCGCAGAGAGCGGCTGCAGAGAGTCGCCCCGAGCGGGACGCGCGCACGACACTGGAAAAACATGAATGAAAATGAAGTCAAAGTCAAGAAAAAATAAACACGAAACAAAAAAAAAGAAGCAAAGGGGGAAACTTTGGACGACGTGCGTGAGCACGACATCATCTTGGCTGTGAAGGCCTGCGGACTGATTCCAATAGAGTCGTCGTTTCCGTCGCTCTGTCTCTCTCGCACTCATGGGGCGTTCCGCATGGGTGCGAGAGAGACAGAGCGACGGAAACGACTCTCGGAATCAGTCTGCTGGAAGGAGGACGCGGCGGACGTTCCGACGAGATGACGAGGTACACGGAGTGGAGCTCACGGCGAAAGCACAGCGCGAAGCTGCAAAGGGACGGTGCAGTGGACTGACTCCACATCACTCTGTCTCTCTCGCACCCTTACGAGACGCCCCATGAGTGCGAGAGAGACAGAGTGACGAAAACGACTCGCGCGGAATCATAGCCACAGAGCGTCGGGCGGCTGAAGCGCCGTGCTGGGTAGACAGTCCCGCTCCACGCGGGTGCCCGTCGTCCGCGTGGTTGTCTACCCTGGAGTTCGCAGGCGCGCCGCCGGGCGCAGAGCCGAGTCGCCTCACTGCCTTGTCTCTCTGTCGCACTCAACGTGGCGGCCCGTACAGGTGGGAGAGAGACATAGCGACGGGACGAATATTATGTTGGAATCGTTTGACGGAAAACGTTTATGGTTTCTTCTTGCTCACAACGGTCCATGGTTTTTCTACGTTACTTTCCTGTCCGTGCTGCTCTTCTTCTCCCACTCCAATATCCCACTCCCTCCTTCTTCCACTTTCCACTCCCACCTCCCACTCCCTCCCACTTTCCCACTCAGCCGACGAGGCGCTGCCAAAGATCGCGTCGCCTCTCTCTCTCTCTCTCTCTCTCTCTCTCTCTCTCTCTCTCTCTCTCTCTCTCTCTCTCTCTCTCTCTCTCTCTCTCTCTCTCTCTCTCTCTCTCTCTCGTAGTCCGGGGGAATTCATTGCCGGACATTGCTGAGACTGGCACGGCCACGGAGGGAAAAGGAACACACAGTCGAAGCGAACTGTATGCCCCTCTCGTGTGTGTAAGGGGGAAGCGACCGAGCGTGTGTGTGTGTGTGTGTGTGCGTGCGTGTGTGTGTTGTGTGTGCGCGTGTGCGTGTTAGTGACATTCGCCCACTTCCCGCTCCTCCCCCGGAGCGCAATCAGAATAAATGTTTCCTACTGGCGAAAAAGGGCCAGCTTAGGCAGCAGGCCGGCCGGGCGGCCGTCGTAGTGTCTCCAGACTCCAACGTGTGTCCAGTGGGCTTTTAAGGGGGAGCCTCCCGTCATACTTCCGGCCATACTTCTCGCCACACTTCCGGTTTTCCGGCAAGACTTCTGTTCTGGTCTGGTTGCACTTCCGGTCTGGTTGCATATCCGTTCCGGTTACATTTCTGGTCTGGTCACACTTTCAGTATGGTTACATTGGTGACTCTTCCTCGTTACACTAGTGGCACTTCTTGTATAGTTGCACTTCCGGTGTGGTTACACTTCCTGTATAGTAACACTTCCGGTCTGGTCTGTGTACTTTCTCGCGCAGACTTCCAGTCAGAGCTCCGGTCAGACTCCGAGAACTTTTGCGAGACTTTGAAACCGCTTTCTTATTGTCACTCCAGCAAGGTTCGACTGATCAGCTAGCCGGTCTGGCCGTCCGCCGAGGGGGCAACCACTTAGTATGTTTGAGGACACAAGATTTCTTAAGGGAAGAGATTTTTACGGATATCGCAAGATTTCGACCGATTTTACGCCCAAAATGTGCTTGTGCCTAAAAGTCCTATACCATTCACGCCCATCCCAACGGCATTAAACTATTCACGCCCTTAAAGGGCGTGAAAGACCGTTAATGCCCTTAAGGGCGTAGTTTTCACGCCTTTGTTTTACCAGTGTAACGACTCACTCTAACGACGTGCTTTTCTCCGTGTCTGTTTGCAGTGGCCTGGTTCACCTTCGACCCCAACCTGTCGCCGGGGCTGCAGTTCTCGGCGGACCACTGCGCGCTGTCGTGCCCGGGCTACGAGCACCGCGTCGCGCTCGGCTCCGTGGGCTTCAGCCGCGGCGTGCACTACTGGGAGTTCAGCGTGGACCGCTACGACTCGGACACGGACCCCAGCTTCGGCGTGGCCAGGATCGACGTCGCCAAGGACCAGATGCTGGGTGAGTGCGTGCGACGGGAGGGAGGGAGGGAGGGAGGGAGGGAGAGGGGGAGAGAGAGAGAGAGAGAGAGAGAGAGAGAGAGAGAGAGAGAGAGAGAGAGAGAGAGAGAGAGAGAGAGAGAGAGAGAGAGAGAGAGAGAGAGAGAGAGAGAGAGAGAGAGGGAGAGAGAGAGAAAGTTCCATGGTGGGCCAGGAGACCGGCGGTGGAGGTGGTCAAACGCCCGGACGCGTTTTGAGCTCCTGAGTCAATAGGACTCGAACCGAACGTGGCACCCTACCAATGGATTCCTCGTTCTGAGATCAATCCATTGGTGGGGTCACACGTTCGGATCGAGTCCCATTTAGCGACTCTCGAGCTCAAAGCGCGTCTAGAGTTTTTGCCGTCAGCGCCGATCTTCTTGCCCACTGTGCGTCCTTCGTCCTTGTTTTTGTTTCTTTTTTTTACGGTGTGGTTTGATGAGGCGATAAAATAAAGGTTCTTGTATGATGATTGCCCTCTTTGTGCAATGTCGCAGGCAAGGACGACAAGGGCTGGGCGATGTACATCGACCGGCAGCGGTCCTGGTTCCTGCACGGCGACGGCCATTTGCAGCGCTGCGAGGGTGGCATCCAGACCGGCGCCACCGTCGGCGTGCTGCTGGACCTGGACCGCCACCAGCTCAGCTTCTACGTCAACGAGGAGCCGCAGGTGGGTTCATTACAGTGTAAATATGAGTCACTTATGCTCAGTGGAGGTGGTCAACGTCCCGGACACGTATTGAGCTCTGGAGCTAAATAGGACCCGAAGCGAACGTGTGACCCCACCAATGGATTCCTCGTTCAAAGAGCAATCGATTGGTGGGGTCACGCGTTCGGTTCGAGTCCTGCTTAGCGACTCTGGAGCTCAAAACGCGTCTGCTGGCCCACTGTGCGGGCGTTGCTGCGCACCGGAACTGACTGACTGACTGACACTCTGCTTGCCGCAGGGCCCCATCGCCTTCCACGACCTGTACGGCGTGTTCTACCCGGCCGTGAGCGTGAACCGCGGCGTGTCGGTGACCCTGCACACCGCCCTGGACCCGCCGGCGGACGGCGACGACACCTGAGGCATGCCGGGGCTGGGCGGGGGTCTCACCGACCTGCTCGTCCGCCCCCAGCACCGCCAAGGACTCCTCCCGGCCGGCGACGGCGACCCCCGCGCCGCAAGCGCCGTGCTCCGGCCGTCAACCTGCGCGTCGGCCCCCGGCACCGCCCCCGGCACCGCCCCCGGCACCGCCCCCGGCCTCGGCTGTCGTGGGGATACTGCTGGCGCCAAGCACGGCGTGCTCCCCGGGGAACTCCCTCCGCAAACACATATCTCGACTCGGGTCTCCGCCCCCGACGCGCCGCCCCCGGCCTAGGCAAATGCCAACCCCAGTTCCCCCGCACAGTGGGCCGGGAGACCGGCGCAGGCGGCCGAAACTCTAGACGCGTTTTGAGCTCCAGAGTCGCTAAATGGGACTCGAACCGAACGTGTGAGCCCACCAATCCATTGCCCTCCGAACGAGGATTCCATTGGTGAGGTCACACGTTCGGTTCGAGTCCTGTTTAGCGACTCTGGAGCCCAAAACCCGTCCGGGATTTAGACCACCTGTCCCACTGTGCCCTGGCCCCCATGCCACGGCATCCTCACCGTGGGACCCATGGCATGGGGTCCACTTGGTGGGACCCGTCCCAAAGAACACGTTTTGAGTGGTCTAGTTGTCAAAACTACGTTGTTCTTGTTTGGTTTGAATCTTGACTGACATGAAAATGACTTTGTTATGAGTTTTGTGTGTTCATGGGGAAGCCGCTCAGGAGAATGATGATGATTGGTCTCGCTTTGGCGCGGACTCGGGTCCATGTCCTGAAACGAAATACGTAACAGGATATTACTTTGAACTAGTCATCCAATGTGACCACTGTATGTATTTTAATGAAATTAAAACTACTAAGTGTCCGTTGACAGATATTCCGTTACTGTTCAGTTTTAGTGGCTGAATTTCTTAGAGACCATAATATGACTGATTGTATATATCTAGTGATGATAATGTGGCACTGTACTTGTTTTTATTTGATACTGTTTGTATGTTTACTTAGTTTGTTATGAGTATTCTCTACTGTTATAGAATCTTGAAAATTGATTTGAGTGTAACATGCCATAGCATTACTCTTTGAAAGGGAACATTTTAAACGGAGTCCAAAGACTGTTCTGCCACGTTCCGAGCCAAGTTAGAAACTCCGTGTACAATAACATATTGTTTTTATATCGTTCGGGAGTATGAGGAGAGGAGCTGCTCAGGGTTTCTACTTATCTGGGAACATATTAGATGCAAAATAAATGGTCCTGATTTTGAGTCAGTGAAATCGTCTTTGCTGAGCCTAGCCTATATTAAATTCCAAAACTGTACAACAAATGTGAACATGTATTATGATATTTTTTGTTGCTTTTTAATTGTTATTATTCATAGCCTATCCAAGCTTTTTGTCAGCACCTATGGAAAAGACTACCCAAAATAGATTAATTGCATGATGTTTTAAGCCATTCAGTATTCAGTATCAATGTGGTAGGATGATAATCTTGGAAATTCCACTGGCAACAGTTTTTTTTTAAGTAGTACTTAGTTCAGCTGTTATGTGTATTTCAAACTGCTATTGCATCTAATTGTATCCTCTGCATTGGTTTGCATCTCTCTAAAAGTGTTTCGATGGCACATAGCATGCGCTTCCAAGGCTATCTGTGCGGTGCTAATGCACAGTGAGCATTCATATCCTGTACAGTATTAATATTGGTCCTAACTTTGTAAATTTACCTACCGTATGTTTGTTTACATCTACTATTTAATTAATGATAATAATAAAAATATAAGTATAATTAATTTATTCTGAACCTACCAATGTAAATTGTTATATAATTGTAAATACTTACACTATGTGTATTGTTAATATTTGCTTTTGATTACAGTGTGTATCTACTTTCTTTGAAAATAAAATGAACCAGTACAATCCTGGGTATTTTTCTTCCCTCAAAATCTCACATGCACATGTAATGAGTAAAAATGGGTACAAGACGTTACCCTTCAGTATACGAATTTTACAAACAAACACTCATGGAAAGGTATCATGGACTGATTGAAGACTTCCTTTAGCTATCACATCTAAAATCCTCCTCGCTTTGGTCCGCCTACCGGATGCGGATAGGTAAACCTTCGCACAGAGGGCCAGTTTCTACTCGAGCTGTCCCATAAGCGGAATAAGCGGCTGTGTTTGAAAATGCCGCTCTGCCGCTCCCCAACCAGCTAGTGCTGCCCCCTAGCGGTCTGTGATCCATATACGTGGTGTTTACAGTGCGCAGAGCAACAAAAGAACAAATATTTTATTCTTTGGACGATGCTGTCGGATATCAGCAGTGTCAGTATGCAATTTTTTATTTAGCAACTTTTATATCCGACCCGAGAGAGTTTTAATCGGCTTTCGTGCAAGGATCTGCATTCTATCTTGAACTTTTAGCGGTGTTCTGCAAGCCCCGTCATTCTGGGGTGTTCCATGTTATTTCCTGCCTTGCCACCTTTATGCAACTTTCACTTATTTTATCAGCCGCGGTTTTTGGTTCGTATAGTTATTTTTAGCGACTTGTCAGTGAAATGATGTGATTTTACACAAGGAACTTACACATCGGTATAGGTTATATCCCGGTCTGAGACCTTTGACAGTAGTTCATATTTCCATTATTATTTTGGCCTCTGCTTCATTCTTGGAAGCATTTTGCTCTTTGTTAACTGCTGTTCAACTTTTCAATGCCTTCACGTATTTGTAGATGCTATCGCATGTTCAGTGTGAAGTTTACTGAGTGAATGCATATCTGCTTTGAACTGTTTCATGTTCAAGGACACATGAGTAAATGTGTATGAATCCTACACAAATCAAGCTATTCTTTTCACAGTGTACTCCTATTTCTTACTGTTTTTCAAATTACTTTACTATGATTGTTTCAGATGAACTCTCTGATGGTCTCAACCCTGTGAACAAGCCTGACCACGATGACGAATGTAGACGATGAAACGTCTAGAATCCACAAAAACACAGACATGGTTTTAATACTTGACTCCAAATCCGAGAGTTTTCTTTGTAAGTTCTTTGTTTAAGCATTAGTGTTCTAGTTTTGTTTTGGGAAATTGCTATAGCACCATGACATTTGGTACAGCGGATCAGACTCCAACACCCATTAGATTAATTCAGAAATGTGAAGAAATTGGCATTTTCAAAGATTTCCAAAATGTCAATCCATTTGAGGAGACTTTTCGCAAAGCAGCAGAAGATATACGGTCTGGCACAACACCGTTGGAAGTATGTTTTTGGTTTTTATTTCTTTCTGACTAATCAACTTTTATATGCTCTTTCACACCTTCAAATTTCTCTCTTGATTTCAGATGTCAAGTCTGTCACTTCCAAATAATGCAGACGATTCCTTGCACACTCCACATGTTATATTCCCACTTCCAAATGAATTGAATGGAAGGAAAGCTCTTTCTCCCAGAGATGATCTTTCCATTTCTGGTACAGATGAATAATAGTAAATTTGTGGTATTTCCTACCTCAGCTTCATATTTTTATGACAATTTGTAATGATTTCAGATCCACTTTGTTTATCTTTGGACAATGACGAGGGAGACAAAATGGTTGTTCAACAAGAGGCTGACACGTCTGAGGAGGCACAGATGTAAGTCAATAAATGTAAATTCACAGAGGCAATAACTTGACTTTTCCATCATTCCAGTAAATATTCTCACTTTGTATTTTGCCATTTCAGGTCCAATTTAAATGTAATTGGTTCCAGTGGAGATGAAGAATCATCATTTGGAGGATCTATCCAGTTTCTTTTGCGAATGCCAAATGGCAAAATGCTACAACTTTCTTCACATCCTGTTGAACAGATGGATAACATCCCCCAAACTAGCTCTAAAGAAAAAGACATTCCATTAATTAAGGTGTGCTATGGGCTTAGTTATTGTCATCACTATTGTGTATGAAGGCATCTATAAACGCCTGCTTAATTTTCACAGGTTGATTCCTCTTTTCTCAAGGCTGTAGAGGCAGGTGCGAAAGAAGATGGTCATAATCTAAGCTCTGCTGTGAATGTTTTG
Source organism: Stenchaetothrips biformis (assembly GCA_030522485.1). Lineage (NCBI taxonomy): Eukaryota > Metazoa > Arthropoda > Insecta > Thysanoptera > Thripidae > Stenchaetothrips > Stenchaetothrips biformis. Next base: position 7,761,648 of record CM060101.1, read on the forward strand.
GATAGCAGTGCTACTGGAGTGGCTCATTATGGAACCTCTGTTCAAAATACAGCAAGCAAGATTTCAAGTATTAGCTCAAACCAACCTAAGCATAACTCCTTAAGAATTTCTGATGCTCAAGAAACAGATCAAATTTCTAAAATGTCCCTTGCTAAGCAGGTAAATCTCTTCTAAGATTTCAATAAGTAGTTGAGTATGAGTTGACTTGTTATGTTTGTGTGTAACTGGCCAATTTTCTTTGTCGTCTTTAGAAATTAAAACAAGCATTAATGAAAAATACCTGTCCAGCCACATCAAGTGTAACATCAAGTACTGTTCCTCCCCCTCTCATTATGCTTCCTGAACATGAGCCTCAGGTAATGAAGACCATAAATGAAGTCAATATTTTGCATAATGTATGTTTAGTCAACCAAATAATAATATGCAGCAGATTTTAATTTATTAATTTCACTTTTCAGGCAATACAGAGCAGAAGACCATCCAGTCCATCAGACGATGGAACCAGTCAAGATAACATAGGTCATGATCTGAGTTCTATGGATGAAAAGCGAAGAAGAAACAGGTAACTATTCTTGTGAGGTTGTGATTTTCAAATAGGCCAGAGCAGACCGAATCAATCTACATATTTCCAATTCCATGTTCTCTCTCTTTAGGGCAGCAGCAATGCGTTGCAGGGAGAAGCGGAAAACCTGGGTGAAAGAACTAGAACGAAAAGCAAATGATATGATGAGAACAAATGGACAGTTACAGCACGAAGTTTCAATGCTGCGAGATGAAGTCGCTCAACTCAAAACTTTACTTCTTGCTCATCGAGATTGCCCTGTTACTCAGGCACTTGTGGAAGGAAAAGCTTCTCTTCCCTTAAGCATACCAGGTGAGTGTCAACCTCATGTAACTCCTGTCTCCTCTGGCCTTTGAGTGTTCAGCAGGACTCCTTTCTTATTGCTCATGGAAATCTATGGCCTCTTCTGGCTAAATTGTCAAACAGCAAACCCATTAAATAATTATTTTTGCCCTAGGTACTTATGTGGCTACATCCATTTCAGAGGCATCATCACAAAACTCAAACCAATCTCCAAGCAAGGAGCAGAAATATTCACCTTCTACTGTGGTCCTCCAGTCGTCTGGCCTTGGCAATGCAGTCAAACCACGAATTCTGCTTAGTGATCCTCCAGTTAAGCGGAAACGATTAAACTCTTCCACATCTGTTAGTTCTCCTACTGCTGTTTCTGTCGTCACTTCTCCTCCTGCGGCATCTACAGTTCATACTGTGGTCCTTCCCCCGAAGGGCTCAAATATTCTGAATCCCGGTTATGTAAATTTGCTTCCAAGCGTGGTTGTTGCTAATCCTACAAATTCATCTGGCAGCACCTTAGGACAGCAGGTCATTTATCCACAACTTCTTACATGCCTGCCTGCTATTGCTCCAAAGCCTACCCTTAATGTTGTAACATCACAGCAACCCTACATTTTACCAAAGGGGAAGACAACAAACCTTCAATCCAAAATAGCCCTTAACTTACTGGGTAAACCTACTGTCCTAAAACAAGTAAAACCTGAGAAAAAGTTGCGCTCAACTCACTTATTATCTACAAATGTCATAAAAATTAACCCAAATGTAGTTGATCGTGACACAAATGATAGTGATATAGAGATCCTTGATGTCAAGTAGATCCTGGATTGTAGCTCAATTCATTCAAAAGGCTGAAATGTACAGAGAGAGCACTTCTGTAGTGTAATTTTGTGCCAATAGTTCTCTTCTTCCTGGTTTATTCTTAGAAATAGAGCATCTGTCAGCTTTGTTTCAAATTTAATAGATATCAATAGTACAGCTGTCTTTTCAATTGTAGTAAAAATGATAGAAAATATTAATGATTTAAGCTACATCAAGTTAAGGAAGGAAAACGTTTGGCGCCAGCGCTGGCGCTGGCGCTGGAGGGTGAGGGGCAGGGAGGCGGTCAAGCTCAAGCCAGACGCAGCTATCCCCCTCCCTGCCCCTCACCTTCCAGCGCTAGCGCTGGCGCAAAACCTTATCCTTTCTTAACTTGATATAGCTTTAGATTAATTATGTGATTGTAACTTTGAATTTTGTGATTGTGGGCTCTACTTTTATTCTGAGTACGGGTTCCACTGATAATTGTAAGAGTTGCCTCTTAAACAACTTTCCAAACAAAACAGAAAACTTACTATCCTTTTAGTTTTATGAGGTGCTGAATAATCTATTATTCTGTATTCCATGGCTAGTGATTTTGTGGTTTAGATGTGTAATATTTACTTTCTAATAATGTATATTGTGAAGGTGCGTTCACGCTCGTGTCGCGACGGGCGACGTAGGATAGCCATTGCTGACTCAACAAAAGCCACCTAGATTAACTTTCAAAACACAAAAATCTGTAAGATTTTTGTCTTGTTGCGACACGACCGAAAACACCAGTACCCATGGCCTTTCTAAAATGTTTTATGTCAGAACACATATCTGTCTTTCACTTCCTTTCTTAATTTTTGTTTTCATTTGAAATTTTTCATTCATATACTGTATGTATGTGTCAGTGCTCTGTCCTCGAATGCCTAGGAACAAATATTCACCATATGATTTATCTCAAAGTATAGAATAGATTCTTTATGCTTTTAAGAATCGATGGAACTATCTTACTATATTTTGATTTTTTATTTAGTTTTAACAAATGATGTTTTGTTCTGTGTTGTCTTGTGATAGGGACTGTTAAACCTACACAAGTGTTTTTCCTCCTTTCATTATGTGGAAGAATCACGACAAAGTATAATTTGTGAGTGAAGCAAAATTATTTCATCTTTGGCATAATGCTGAAGAGTAAGTAGTTTTGATGTGACAGAAACCTTTGCTGGTAGTTTAGGTTCCATTAGTCACATCTTAAAACAAGTAGTATTTATTTTATTTTTTTAAAGTGATATTTTGGTAATGAAGAAGGTATATTTGTTTTCCCCAATTTTGTTAACTTGTTTTTTATTTAGCATTTTTGTGATTTAAAAATCCTTTATTTTAGGACCAACTAACTTCTGGTTTGTTTTTTGTCTTTTGTCATGAGTTACATTTGTTGTTACAAATTGATTACTTTTTGTGTCGTCATGGCTTCTGTGGCTTATCCTGGATATATCTACTGTTAACTGTTACTTGTCAGATAATAAAAAGATTTTATTTGGACGTATCTATAATTCTCAGGACCTCTTTGAACTTTTCTTGAGCCCAAGCATTCATTCAAACACCGGCGGCGGTGGCTCCCGAGCTAAATGGGCATTCCACTAGAGCTTCCCACTGTGCCCAACAGGTGGCGCTTTACGCTAATACTGACCGTGGACGCCATATTGGAAAATAAAAAAGTGCGCATCTCGAAGGCCTACGTTATGTCCTGTCTGCGTTCGCAAAAGTTGTTTTCTTCGCATCTTTTATGTTTCTCCTTTTGTAAACACGTCGAGTGCGGTGTTTCTATGCGCTAGTCAGTCGAGATACTAAGAGTCGTGCTGACATGTCCATTCCAACAGGTGGCACAGAAATATTCTTCGGGGAAAGGGAAACTTTTCCCTGAGAGGACCTTTTGACAACTAGCCTTCACATGGCCCGTGCTACTTTTCTGAGAGTTGTGACCCACTTAAATGTTTTTCTCTCGGCAAGTGTATCCATGTGAGCGATGCCCTAGCCCATGTGCTGATGTTATGTTAAAACGGCGAAGGTGCCATACGCCCGTTCTACCTGTTGAGTGATGCCAGACTGTGGATCTTAAGGAGAACATGTCCAGTAAGAAACCAGCATTCATCAACAAAGCTCCCCCAGCCCATGCTGAAGTGGTGGGCCCCCCTGCGGCAGCTCCTCCAAGATACCAGCCGCCTCCTCAAGTCAGCCAAGCCCCTCCAGGGCCTGTCCCTGGCCCCGTCCCAGGGAATGGGCAGAGCGTTCAGGGCCCAGGCATTCTCAAGCACTACCACACTCAGGCGACACCACCTGCGCAACCCTCTCCAATCCCCCAGCCGCCTCCTCCCATCCCCAAAGATGCCATCAAGCCTGGCTCCCTTGAAGGGAACGGAAAGCAGCCGCTCATGAGAGCTCCGTCTTATCCGCATCCGCCTCAGTACCCTGCACCTCCTGCCGTGTCAGGACGGCGACCAAATCCGATTGTGGGTCTGCCCGTGCCGCAGCGACCAAATGACGAAGAACTTCTGCGACTTGGCCCTGTTGAGATGCTTAAATTTGTCCGCAAATCAGAGAGTGAGGCTGCAAGAGCAGCTGCGGAACAGGGCCAAGCTGCAAGGGTTGCCGCAGAACAAGGCCAGGCCGCAAGAGAAGCTGGGCGACACATGCAAGGTAAGTCCCCGTTTTAACAACGAAACTGCCTGTTTAGTTTTCTCTTTTATTTATATGTTTTTCTTTGTCCCCAGGCTTGGCATCAGAAGTTAGGACCCTGAAAGAAGCTAATCAACGATTGAGTGATGACAACCAGGAACTGCGTGACTTGTGCTGCTTCCTTGATGATGATCGTCAAAAAGGAAGAAAGCTTGCCAGAGAATGGCAGCGCTTTGGTCGCTACACTGCTAGTGTTATGAGGCAAGAAGTTTCTGCTTATCAAAATAAACTTCGGGAGCTGGACACAAAACAACATGAACTAATAAAAGACAATTTAGAGTTGAAGGTGAGTAGATTGATGTTTTTCTCCATGTCATGTAACTGACAACATGAATTTTTATGTTACTTTTCTAATCCTATGTATCTGCTTTGATCGGTAGGAACTTTGTTTATATCTTGACGAAGAGCGTAATCAGCATCAAGTGTGCCCCCATTGTGGAACCGGCTTGAGGCCATCTCAAGCATTACGTGACGATGGTGATGGAAGCAGCTCAAGTACGAATGCGGATGAGCCTGCTATCCCATCTCAGTTTGTTGCCCCAAATACGAATCAGTCGTTTGGCTCTGCTCCGGGAAGTGCACCTGTCATTGGAGTCCCTTTCAACGGTCCTGTCACTCCTACGCCTAGTAACATGAGTGTGAGAAGAACCGAAAGCAGAGAGAGACTTCTTGAGGAGAGTATACAGCGTCAAAGAACTGTATTCAATGGTATGTTTTTTCAATCTTTGTCCAATGGTTCATATGATCTAGGCCTTCTTGTGTGCTTACTTATTGTTGAATTCTTCTCCAACAGATCAAATGATGCAATATGTCCGAAGCCTTGAACAAAGAGTGAAAACACTGGAAGAGGAGAAGAGAATTCTTTGCCAGACACTGTGCAGTGCTGGCCTTAGTCCAGAAACGGAGCGTCCATCAGGATGGGATTTAGTTGACCCGGTATGATTATTTTTCCATCGGTTTCAAGAATTTTTCTTGAGACGGACATTAAGTGCAGTCCACAATCACCTACAGATGTTCTCACATTTTCTATCTTATTGCAGAGTTCGCGTCCAGAAGCTGTGGTGCAAGCTCTTCAAGTGTTAGAGGTTCGGGAGCAAGTTGAGCGGATTGTCCCCCCTGGAACCCCCACTTTAAGCAGCTCTGTATCATCGGTCTCCAATGGTGTTGAGGGACCAGTTCTGGATATGGATGACGGAGAAAAAGCTCTTGTGAGAGAAATGTGCAATGTAAGTCATTGATGAGAGAACCACCTATGCCATCCTTAACATATTTCATTAGAGCATCATCTTATTGTTTCCTTCAATATTCTCAGGTTGTCTGGAGGAAATTAGAGGAAGGACCTCCTGTAAGGAGATAATAGCAATGTGGCAGGGTCTGAAGAAATGAAAAGTCCGCACTTTTAACCTGAAGTGTAGTGAAAGAAAAACAGATTTTTGTGGATGTGCTTTGTATCAAGAATGTGAAAGAATTGGAGAGCACTATTTCATTTTTATAACTTTTGTATAGTTGGAGATTTTATCTAATTATTCATAACTACTTGTACTGTTCTTTGTGAACAAATTAGTTAGAACAAGATAAGTTAATTTCTTGTTGTGCATTACACTTTTACCTGTGCAGGTTGTTATTTTAGTTTTTATACCATGTGTAGAAGTCCTCCTGTTACTATTGAGTCCTATGTTGTAACAATTCCAACTAGATTCTCGAAACATTTTGTTTCAGTGATCTTTCAGGTATGAAGCTGTAGAGCTTCATTATTTTTGTCTAATTTGTGTATGTGTTGTGGCAATATTATGAAACTCTTCTGAGCTGCATGACTGAGATCTCACTATTTTATTTACTTTTGTGTATTCTTGCCAATTTTAACAGTAGTATAGAAGATATTTTCATACTTTCTTTATACAGTGAAACCCGGATATAACGAACCCGCACATAACGAAATCCCGCCTATAACGAATGTTTCCGCCGGTCCCTTGGATGAATAATGGTTACCCGCATATTGCGAATTCCTGCGTACAACGAATTTTCTCCCCGGTCCCCTGGAATTCGTTATATCCGGGTTTCACTGTACATGTTTTTCTACTCTGTGCCTCTCTTAAAAACTTGACTGTTTTGTACATAACTTGTTGTGAGGATGGTGTAAAGTTTCTGTTGATTATTGTCTGAAGCTAGCCCACCAATTATTTTTCCTAGCAGTTCATATACTTGTACTATGTACTGTCTACACAGTACAGTTGTTATATTTTGTAATAGGCTGTACAAAGCCGTATGTTTTTCTTCAGATGTGTTTATTTTTTCTTGTATCGATGTTTTGTACAAATAATATTTATTACATAACTTGCCATTGTAATGACCCCTGTAAGAAATGTTACTTTTATGCTGTCACTCTAATTATTGTTGTAGAATGCCTTCTTTTGTTACCTGTGACAAAAATTTCACTGTTAGAGCCATGGTAAGTATGGCTTGGTGGTATTTCGGATTGTGATACCTGTGTGCCAATATTGCAGTATTGCTAATTTATCTGTTCCATCATGAAATGAGGGCACCCTCGTCTCATGCTTCCATCTCATGTTTTTTGTTTTTGTGGCTTTTGCTTCTGAACATAAATATCCCAAGTTAACTTCTCCCACTGAGTTGAGTGAAAATTGTGTTTTGTATCATTTAAGAAGTAAAAGTAAGTGTGATCAGTACAAATGTAAGACAATCCTCACTGAAAGATAACCTGTCATAGGTCAGAATGTACCGTAATTATCATCACTGCATGTTGTAACTTATCCAAAATACATGCTGTATTTCTCACTTTATTTTTTGTAAAATTAAATTGTTATTATCATTCTTGTTTTACCTCAATTCACCTTGCAACCCAATGTTAAGCGCTTAGTTTCATACTGTTACATGAAGACTACAGTCATAAGGCATTTTGACTCAAAGTTAAAGTCTACACCAAGCTTGAGGAATTCCCAATTAGCCCAACCCAACCACTGGAAAATCCAAACTGAACAGAGCAGAGCGTCCTGTGTCCTGTGGGGTGAGCCTATTTGTTCCAGACAAGTATGTATGTGTTTGTTGTGTGTTGGCCTTCAGTTCAGGCACAAGGATACAAAATAGTATCACAAAAAGTTAATGTAGAGTAATGTAAGGTTTATTAGTGAACTCCAAACCATCAGTCAAATAGATATAATTGAACAGGATATATATTTGATTCTTGAATGCTTAAAAGGGATACTGAACAAATAAAATATTTCCAATGATACAAAACTTAATCTAATGAACATACATTATGAACGACAAAGAAAAGTAATCACTCCCTCACCTAAATGATTAATAGAAACAAAAACCGGTGGAACTGGGCCGCCCAGCAAATGCCAGATGACCAAGTAAAAAACTGGAATGGTAAAAGGCATGAATGTATAATGTGAACCACAAAATAAACGTGTAAAAACAAAACCTACATTGTATTTTTATTTTTTTGGATTTTCTTTATTTTTATATTTTTTTTTCATACGCATGAGGAATCATACGCGTGTTTAGCATTTAGGTGTCACTTCCACTCAGCACAAGAGACAGAATTGAATCGAAAATCGGAGTTAGGTTAACTAGTTTGAGGCACTGTAATGGTTTGCTTAAATCTAGTGAATACAACCAGACAAATAATTTTGTGCAAATTTTAAAGTATGGATTGATGAAAATTTGAGTGCCCCAAACTGCCACTTAATTAACAGACCTCTGATTCTTTATCAAATGCCCCTCTCTCACTAGAACCAACGTGGGGAAATCGAGCATCTCTAGAGAATGATAACTTGACTTGAACAAACTTTAAAATGTCTTAAAATGGTTACTAAAGAATCAGAGAAAGTCAGAAACACAATAACACCTAAGAACCTGACAGCTGTTCGGCCCTGAAAAGATTTCACCGGTGGTAAAGAGAAGACATAGTTAAATTTATTACTACAGATCAAAACAACCCTATCACATGCTTGCCATCAGACCAGATACATAAATACAAGTGCAATACCTAAGTCATTTCTAAAGCTGATAAATATTGAAGCAAATATCTCCAAACAGCTACATCAAAACATACGGTTATTCAGCTACAACAAAGTGTGAGCCACAGCATACAACTAAGACAGCAGGGGTGAGGAGAAAATAGAGTATAACAACCCCAAGAAAAAGGTCCTACAGTGTTTTCAAGAGTTAAAGTATGTTAAAAGAAACTAAAACATTAGCAACACAGATTAAAATTTTTCATAACATATACAATGGGGACATAGTGCTAAATTGGTCTGAGGCAAGTCATAGTGGATTAATTACTCGATGGTGTAGAGCATGTAGAGGTTGCCTGGATCTGCCTTGCGGGGGACAAGAGAGTTGCCAGGGGCTAGGGGAGCGAATCCCAGGAACATGAAGGTACGCACAAGAAGAGCTGCAAAAAAATTTTTGAGTCAGTAACAATTAGCACCAGTCAATTCTATCAGGTATCAGCCCTATATCACTACAATACCCCCAAACATTTAAAAATACTTCTTGAAGCAAAAAGATTTATTATGAAAAATAAGTGAATAGCTTACCTCTATCTGAGCGATCTTTCTTGAAGCACAGAATGATGTGACTGCACTTGAGCACTTCCTCCGCATATTCCAACAAGGAGACGAAGCCCTCCTTGGATCCTTCCGGCAGTATGCATGACGGCAACTGGATGTACAGCCGTCCTTGCCACAACACCGTTTCCCATAGCACCTGGCTGCTCTCAGTCAACTGGAGTACGAATGTTAGACGCAAAGACTCCAGCGACCTCGCTGCTTTTAGTAGTTCATTCTCCTGTAAACAAAGAGAAATTCAAATTGAGTAAGATGAAATAGAATATAGAATAATGCTTAGGAGAACAAGTGGAAACAAGGACCTTCTTAGGGTCTTGTTTCCAACAAGCAAGGCTAAAATCCCTAATATCAGTTTCACATTTCTCAAGTAGAGAAAAATTCTTCAAGCAAGTGAAAGGTGTGCTTGAAAGAGCCATGAACTTGTGACTTGGGTTGTTGGGTGGAGACTAAACACAGGTCAGCCCCAACAACAGGCTCCCCCACCCCCACTTGGGAGCACCAAGAATAAAAGTTGGCAATAGTCCCCCATTGGACAGTTCTCTCTAACCCAGCTTTGACAAGAACACAGAATCAGTAAAAAGAATTACCTGCACAACATTGCAGTTACGCAGTGCGCTCACAGAGAGCTCCTTAGATTTCCCCACGCCGCTGCCCTCTGTGCTGAGTGACGGCGACACAATTGTGAAGGCGGTGTGGGGGCCATCAGGACCAAGACTGAGGCCCGGCGCCCAACGTTATACAGTACTGAGGCACGGCCTCAACTTCGGAAGAGCTGAAACATAACAAACACAAGCAATCAGAGTATGCCAGGGAATGAAACATTTCGCCCCTCCCTGCATCACAATAGACAGAAGAGAGGAAGCGCGATAGTTTGGCAGAGTTCTGTCACCTTTGCTGGCACCGATATCATCATTTGCTACGCAGTGGGCATTAGTTCAGCCAGTCTATTTTTAGATTGAAGTACACTGCACTGTACAGGGGGGGGGGGGGGACCACCACAACAAGAGAGAAAAAAAACTACAGCAGAAGTTTATTGGCAAGCTCATTAATTGATGCAGAACTCATCAATGACATAACATTAGAAAGTAAAGTGAGATAGGTAAAATGCAAGGACACTGCTGCTTATTGGCAAAGTGCCAAGTCTAAGAAAAGATTGCATCTGCTTCTAAAGCAAGTCAACAAGAGCCTGTGGCAGCTAAAAATAGCAGCTCAGTACAAGGTAGGAAGTAAACAAGGACCAGGTAACCTTTGTGACTAGTGAAGACCAATTATTGTGAGTTTAAATAATGTAACAAACTAAAAACAACTGAAATACTAAAATTTTGTGCAATTTAACATCTTGTTATTGATTAGAATTATGGCACAGTTAGAAATTTGAAAAATATTCACAACAAAAGAAAATACTCCAATTTTGCATCTTCATTTTTGAATTGCATAATAATAGTGTATTCAGCATCATGGGCTGAGTCAAGGGAAGCGTAACCTAAGCAACAATAACAAACTAATGCAGAGAGATAGAACAACAGCAAAGTATGCAAATGCAAATGATTTCAGCAGAAGTACTCATCAGCAATACCCAGGAATCATACAGATATGAATTGGCCTGACAATAGTTACATAAGAGCCACTACAGGATAAAGTACTATTTCAATTTTTGAGATATGAAGTTTTTGTTTTGTTGTTGAGCCCATGTCATATTTCATTTCAACAACATCTTCATCCGGGGGTGTATTGACGTCCGAGCATGCTAGCACAAAAATAACCTCCCAGATTCAAAGCGCCCCAGATAATGGGGGCCAGCAAGTGGCTCTGTGACGGTGTACTATCACTCGCAAAAGAATTGAGCCGTAGATACCCCATGCGCAAGAGACTTTCAATGCTGGATGTATGGGAGATCTCTTGGGCATGGAGTATCTAAGGCTCAATTTTTTTGCGAGTGATAGTACACAGTCAAAACGGTCCAAACAAAGAACGCCCAAAGAGAGGCCTAAAAATTACGTTCAAGACACGGCATAGGCGGTGGCTGGCACAGCTCCAAAAGACATAACCGGGCAAATATCGCAGCAGGAGTCCACGACAGGGAGAAAAATCGCTACAAGTGAAATGGGGTGACAAGGTAACCCTCATCTGCCCTCATCCAGCAGTCTCCACTGCGGTCCTGAGAACAAGTAGGCGAGATGGCGCAGTAGCAGAGGTACGCATATTCCCGTCAAAACCAATCGTCTTCAGGAATTTCGTCGAAAGTGCATGACGGCATTGGGACCTAGGCCGGGGGGACGTTTAGATTTATTGCGTCACGAAGCAAATTTTAAAAAAATGACTGCCAAAGATCAGATAAGTCAACGAGACAGGCCATGGCAAAGAAATAGCAAGTGCGGACCGGTCATTGGAAATCATGACAGGAATCTGACAAGGTCTAATCATCGAAAGGCGATTGCGAAATGAGTAAGAATGCGGAAGAGTGCGAATTTTTCTAAAAGTAGACGACGGACGTGATGTTGGAGCAATCCAACATGGCGGACCTCTGCGAAACCAGAGCAGCCCACCGTGACGAAAAACTCACCAGTAGTTGGAACTTAAGGCAGGCATGGCTTCTAACAATTCTTCTTTACTGCTTTCGGGGTTACTTAAGGCCAAAAGGGCACTAATACTCATAATTCTCAAGTGATAGAAACGCTTCTGAACTCTTTCCGCTACGAGCACAAACCATCAGTGACCTATTCCTTCTCTTGTTTGATCACATATACAAAGACGGGGGCACTGCAGCCAACACCAGGGAGACAAAAGTTCAGAATCTAGGGCTCTGGCAGATTGCTTTGCAGGGTCACTCAATTCAGTTTCAGAACCAAAAGGAAAATGTCAAGCTATCCTTGGGTTCTGCATTCGAAACAGGCCGAACGACGAAACTCTGGTACACGAATGTCTCGTGCGGGAAGGTTGGCAGCGGTTTCCTCGGTCGCGACGCCTGGTGACGTCAGAGTGAGAGAGCGGAGGTGGGGTGAGTGGGAGAAAGGTGGGGGTGCGAGTGAGTGCGAACGGCACAGTGGGCAGCACCGACCCTGCCTGCGTTGTGCGTCCGGGTCGCTCCACTTTCTGTCTCTTTCTTTTCTCGTTTCCGAACACAACGCCCCCCCTCCCGGCCGCCTCCTGTAAAGACCGAAACCGAAAACAAGGGAGACGATTTCTGGCTGCGATTTCCCCCGTGGCGAGGCACACCGCTTCTTGTTGACGTGTCAAGGCGGTCCCCCCTCCCCGCCTCTATCTCTCCTTCCCGCTTTTTTTGCCCACCACGGTCTCCATTCTGTCCATCGATCACTAGCGACAAAGTTGCAGGACAAGTGCTAATGGTGTAACCAGGCGCATGGAGATTGCGAGGAGGGGGGGCTGTGGCAGCGGTGGCAGTGCCTCGGACAGTGGGACAGAAGACGGGCGCAGGCGGCCACAACTCGAGACGCGTTTTGTGCTCCAGAGTCACTAAACAGGACTCAAACCGAGTGTGTGACCCCACCAATGGATTCCTCTTTCGGAGACCAATCCAATTATTGGGGTATCACACCGGTGGTATCACTCCGTTTGCTTCGAGCTTCGAGTCTCATGTATAGCAACTTTGGAGCTCAAACTACGTCCGGGATTTTGACCGCTCTTCCTGGTCTTCTGGCCCACTGTGCCTCGTGCTCTGTATGAGCGGCTCGGCGGCTCGCGAGTTCAATTGAAAAGCCCCAGGCTGGTAAAAATAGCGCGCGCCGGGCCATGGAGGGCGGTGGTGCACGCAGCGGGGGTGCCGGCGCAGACTGATTCCGAGAGTCGTTTTCGTCGCTCTGTCTCTCTCGTACTCATGGGGCGTCCCGTGCAGGTGCGAGAGAGACAGAGCGACGAAAACGACTGGCCTGATGTTGCGCGTTCCCAGGCGGCGGCTCACGTTTTAGGCAGGCGCGATTTAGGCGCGGCCCCGACGCGGCGGACCGATTCCGAGAGCCGTTTTCGTGGCGCCGTCTCCCTCGCACCCACGGGCCGCCCCTCGAGGTGCGAGAGAGACAGCGCGACGAAAACGGCGCACAGTGGGTCAGAAGACCGTGGAGGCGGCCAAACTCCCGGACGCGCTTTGAGCTCCAGAGTCGCTAAATGGGACTCAAATGGAACGAGTGACCCCACCAATGGATTGCTCACCAAACGAGGTGTCCATTGGTGGGGTCACACGTTCGATTCGAGTCCCATTTAGCGACTCTGGAGCTCAAAACGCGTCTAGAATTTTGGCTGCCTCAGCGGTCTTCTGACCCACTGTGCGGAGCTCGGCATCAGTCCGCAGATAGGCTACTCTTGGGCAGATAAACAGAAGAATCTCGCGCGCCGCACCGCCGCGCTCTGTAACACGTGCCGCCAGGGTGGCGGCGCGGCACAGCGCCAGCCTTTTGCCGACTTTCGCGCTGTTTCTCTCGCACACCCCCGCCGGGGCGCCCCGCCCCACGAGTGCGAGAGAGACTGAGCGACGCACAGTGGGCCATGAGGCCGGCGCAAGGCGCAGGCGGCCAAAACTCTAGACGCGTTTAGTGCTCCAGGGTCGCTAAATAAGACTCGAATCGAACGTGTGGCCTGACCAATGGATTGTGGATTGCTCTCCGAACGAGGAGTCCATTGGTGGGGGCGGGTGGGGGCCACACGTTCGATTCGAGTCTCATTTAGCGACTCTGGAGCTCAAAACGCGTCCGGGTCTTCTGGCCCACTGTGTGACGTAGCACGTGTTTGGTCGGACGCGGTCCGCGGTCCGCGGCGGTCGCGCGGGCGAAAACGTGACGGGACGCGAGATGACGTCACGCAGCGCATCGCGATCGGCGAATCGACGCGTTATGCCGTGTTTGCGAAACGTAACTTGTTTTGTTTCATCCAGCTCTCTCTCTCTCTCTCTCTCTCTCTCTCTCTCTCTCTCTCTCTCTCTCTCTCTCTCTCTCTCTCTCTCTCTCTCTCTCTCTCTCTCTCTCTCTCTCTCTCTCTCTCTCTCTCTCTCTCTCAGGTTGAAGGTTCATCTCGTCTCTCTGTTTCTCTCGCGCCCCTACGAGACGCCCCATGAGTGCGAGAGAGACAGGACGACGAAGCGACGCTCACCGGATTGAGTCTGCCTGCCTAGGTGTCCGCTTTCCGAGGCCAGCCAAGCTTCGGCTAGCCTACAGCTGTCTTGGACTGGAGACAGGGGCGGATCCAGGGGCGAGGCAAAGGGTTTGTAGTTTTTGATGTAGGCACGGCGGTGTCAATTTGGCCATTTGGTTAACAGGTACAAGGTGCATCCCGCGCATTGGGAGGTGATGTCTTTCTTACCCAAATTCGGTTGATTAAATAGTCCGTAGCAAAAGGAGATATAAAGCCCTCAGTCAGGGCCCCTCACCCATTGGGCGGCGTGCAAATATGACGTCTCGTAGGACAATTTTTCAAACACCCCCCACCCCCACCCCCCGCTCCGTCATCGGTTTATCCTTACCTTACGCCGCCTTATGGCCCTGATCGTGACACACGTGTACATTCCGAGTGATCGACGTGACCTGGTTTCGGCGGTTTCTGTTTAATCACAGCAGGGCTCCAAGGTTTCATCGTAATTAGTGGACGCTTATCGAGCCCTTGGCTGGCTGCTCGGTCTGGACAGCTGCTTGCCTGGCTCGGCCTGCCTGGCTGGCTGCCTGTCTGGCCGCCTGCATGGCTGCAATGGGCCATGAATGGAACCTTCCTCGTGCCATGTCGCATTGTGCGCGCCGCACTCGCCGCTTCTTGTTCTTATCTAAAGCAATCGACAAGCAGGATCGCGCCGCTCTGTCTCTCTCGCACCCTTACGGGACGTCCGCGTGAGTGCGAGAGAGACAGAGCGACGAAAGCATCGTTCGGAATAAGCCTGGTGTGTACTGGGCGCTCTCAGCCGCGCCTCGCAGCGACCGTCTTGGTTTCGTGCCACCCTGCCTGCCCCTCCCGCCTCCCGCCTCTCGCCAGACAACCTTGGCTACCTCGGCTGTGCATCGGCACGAAGGGACACGCTGCGTTTTGGAACCGCGGTCGCACAGTGGGTCAGAAGACGACGCAGGCGGCCAAAGTTCTGGACGCGTTTTGAGCTCCAGAGTCGCTAGACAGGACTCGAAACGAACCTGTGACCCCGATTTCTCGTTCGGAGAGTAAACCGTTGATGGGGTCATTCGGTCGGTTCGAGTCCTAGCGACTCTGGAGCTCAAAACGCGTCTAGAATTTTGGCCGCACGCGCCGTCTTCTGGCCCACTGTCGGCCGCCTCCCATTCTCTCATACTCTCCCCTTTTCCCCGCTTTGACGTGCAGGTGGCCTGGAGACCTGTTTTGGCAGACATATATTATGCCTCTGCTATCACTTTCGCACTCTGTAAGGAAAAAACCGTGGAATTTCCCGGAAAACCCGTTGGGCAAAAAAATCATCTCCGAGTTTTGGAATTTTCCAAAGCCTCTGTTTCTATTTCGTGAGAGCCTTTGGTAATTTGGGGTCCACTGGTATCGCCGTCCGTGCGATTCGTAGTCCTGCTTCACGTGTTGCCGACGGTTGCCTTTTTTACCGCCTGAATGTGTGGAATTCGTCTATCTTTCGTACAAAGAATGCAAGAAAAAGTTATTCCGTCTCGTGGAAAATGCCATCCGCGTCTTAAAGTGGCAGCAAACTTTGTAGAGTGATGCTGATGCGCGGTGATGCACTTGCTGAGGTCATCAGACTCTCCGCACCTCAATAATGCGGTCCATAGCTGAGGCCCCCTATCCTGTTGCACGGCAGCGGCCGCACAGTGGGCCAGTGGGCCAGGGCCTCTTTTCCGTTCCATTTTCTCAATTCTGATGATGTACGGTGGAAAAATTGTGCCGTTGCAGCGAGCACAGGCTTTGACCCCTTGTTACTGGCCGTCACAGACGACTCATGATTCTATCATCGAGGAATTTTCCGGAACTCTTCATTGCGCACCATGAACCCCGTGTCCGCGTCAGCGGTTCACAATAAACGAAAGTTTTAATCATCCGCACGATAACGTGAAAAATATCGAAGAAACCTGCGCGCTCCGACAGAAAATTCGCAACAAAAACTCTATTGTTTCATCTAGAACAAAGTCAATGGAAAAATAATAATTGGAAATTTCCAGAAAATTCCGTCGGAGAAACCTAACCTAACATCAAAATTGGCTCCGATCTTCGGAAAATTACAGAACCTCTTATGTTTATATTTTGCCTGAGTTTCCGGCAGGTATCGTACAATGCAATTTTTTTTTAGCAGATGATACCTTCACACTTTAAACCATACCTTATTTATAAAAAAAAAACACATTGGGGAAAAACGAAGTTATAGGAAATTTTTGACAGACGTATAAAACGCTTTTTGCGGAGTTTTCCAACAATTTATTTTTAACAGTGATACGGTGTGCGCCTGCGGTGTCGCGTGCGTCGTGCCGCGTCGTGCCCGATTGTATGCCTGACGCCTTTACACTCATCTGGTGAAAAAAAAAAACAACAAAAAAAAAAATTCCAATGCTCATGCATTGCGTGGTGTTCCGCTAATTTAAAAAATAGTTGCGAAAGTAGTTTTTTATTGCCAACCAGGCATGGGCAGGAAAGTAAAGTAAAGTACCGCGGTACCAGGTGGTACAGGTGGTATAGGCGTCGGTTCCCGGTACCGGGGTCGACGGATCGAGTCCCACTTTTTCTCAACATTTTTCGAATGACCCGCTCACTGCGGCTCCATCTCTGCCGCGTCTAGAGCCCGGCTGACGCCGTATCTACCATGAGCCGTGTTGGCTGAGATCGCTAAGGCGTCGGACTTGAACAGTAAGGTCCGGGGATCGAATCCCAACATTTCAATACATGTTACGACTGCCTCCCTCATCCCAATACGACTCAAACCCGTCGTCCGACACTCGGCAGACGTGCAGTCGTGATAGCGTAGTGGTCTGGATCATTTGTCGTCCACTATGCTTGGGTGTCTAAAAAGCAGTCCGCTTCGGCGGATTGGCCTCGGCACTGGTTCGATCCCCGGTCGTTCCAGCCACTCGCAATTGGTCGCGAGTGGGTCCATTCTGATTCGTCGGTTTGGAGTTGATAAGTCCTTTGAAGCTGGCCCTTCACACTGCATGTTCGGTAGAGAGCGCCGGACAGCGGGGGTACCACTGTGGGTACCACTGACCACCCCGCGAAAACCAAAGGCTCTCAACCCCCGCCCTTCACCCGGCCCACATCAGATGAGAACCCCTGGGGTCGCCGCCTGGAATGCACCGGTTCCCCCGATCCACCGAAGTTGCAGGCGGTCCTCCCTACTGTGTGGGGAGGTGGGAGAAGGGCCCCCATTTTTTCTTCTTTTTTTTCCCTCCAAGTTCTTTTGTTGGATGCGCCGCTGTACAGCGGTTTGCAGCGCATGGAGTCCGTGGTACCCGTGGGTACGTCAAGTACCGTCGGTACTTTCGAAGGTACCTGTAAAGTACCGCGGCACCGAACGATAGTATCGTTGAGGTCAACGATAATATCGTTGTGACATGTCACGAACATGTCACTGACATGTCACGAACATGTCACTGACATGTCACGAATATGTCACTGACATGTCGTAAGTCACGACGGTGGAATAAAAAAAAGAAATTTCGGTCAAATGCAATAGGGGCTCCTGTCGGAACCCCTAAAAACTAGACGCTGAAAGCACAGGTGGCACCCGGAAGGGTGCACACTGATTTCGCGAGCCCACGTCAGAGGGTACCCCCCCCCTCCCCCCGCCACGCCGCGTCCGCATGGCCAAAAGAAAGAAGAAAGATAAGAGAACTCTTGCGCGAATGCAGCGAGACTTGCCGCGGCGCGGGTACGATAACACTTTGAGACGGGGCGGGATTTAGTTGGTCTAAAATCGAAAAATCAGGAAATTGAGTAAAATCTTTCAGAAAGTTTGTGCGTGTGTGTGGGGGGGGGGGGGTTGTGAGGGGGACGACGGGAGAGATCGAGAGAAGGAGAGAGAGAGAGAGAGAGAGAGAGAGAGAGAGAGAGAGAGAGAGAGAGAGAGAGAGAGAGAGAGAGCGCAACAATAGTGTGACCCCTTGGGTACACACGGAAAGGTCAAACCACTGAGGGTGACCGCCCCGCGAAAGTGTTTCTAAATGGCTATGGCTGCCCTGACGCTGACGGCGGCGGCAGTGTGACGGCGTCCTCCCCCGGCGCGCCTGTTCTGCCGGCCCACTGGGTTTATCTCGACCTCAGCCGAATTGCGACGCGCACTTGGTCCTTTCTTTCCACGCCCCGCACAGTGCGCCAGAAGTCCGGTGGCGGCGGTCAAAATCCCGGACGCGTTTTGAGCTCCAGTGTCGCTACATGGGACTCGAACCGAACGTGTGACCCCACCAATGGATTGCTCTCCGAACGAGGAATCCCTTGGTGGGGTCACACGTTCGGTTCGAGTCCCATTTAGCGACTCTGGAGCTCTAAATGCGTCTGGAGTTTTGGCCGCCTGCGATGCCGGTCTGCCCCGCTCCGCTTACACCACTGCAGCGAAACAGTATGGGCTCGCTAGCACGTTCCTACACTAGAGACCTGACGCGCTCGGTCAGGCCTCAGACACTTCCAGCGTTGTTGACAAACATTCCCCGCGTCCGCTGCCGTCCGCTTTTTCGAAAGCCGCGGGGATTCCTTGGCAGTGCTGCTATTTTGGTGTGGCCGTGCTCAAGGCATCCATCCCCAAAGTCCCCAAATGAAGCTGCTGCTATCCGCGGGGTGGCCCTATCTTATCTATCGGCCGAACGGGAAACGTCTCTATATGTCGTTGAAAAAACGAGCTATTCAGTCTCAGTCCGGCCTCGTGGCAGATTTACTGGCAGTCAGTGTTGCCATCCAAAGTGAGCGAAAATTCCCTCAGTGTCAAAAGGGATACCAGCCTCAGCCTGCCTGCGCCCACTATGCAGTATCTTCGCTCCCCCTAGTACTGTAGGCAGGCTGAGGCAAGTGGCCGCACTTGCTGGCAGTGTAAAATGCCCCCCCCCCTCCCCCCGCCTCTTCGTTTTCCATGTTGCACAGTTTGTTCTCGGAAGACAACGCCCTACAGAGGGCCAGAAGACCGGTGGAGGCGGTCGACATCCCGGACGCGTTTTGAGCCCCGGAGTCGCTAACCTAACCGAACGTGTGACGTCACCAACGTGTTGCTCTCCGAACGAGGAATCCATTGGTGGGGGGTCTCACGTTCTGTTCGAGTCCTGGCCAGCGACTCTGGGGCCCAAAACGCGTCTAGGAGTTTTAGCCGCGCCTGCGCCGCCGGTCTTCTGGCCCACTGTGCGACCGGACGGCCGTTTGACCGGCGCGTTTTGGCCGCCGCGCGGTGTTTGTTTGCGCAGTGTGCCTATATGCCAGGGGCGGCTTTGGGGGAGGGGGTGAGGGGAAGGGGGAGGGGAGAGGGAGGGAGGAAGGAAGGAGGAGGAGGAGGAAGAGGAGAAGGAGGAGGAGGGGTAGGTGGGGGAGGGGTAGGTGGGGGAGGGGAGGAGGAGGAAGGGAGAGGGAGGGAGGGGGGAAAGAAGGAGGAGGGGGAGGAGGAGGAGGGGGAGGAGGAGGAGGGGGAGGAGGAGGAGGGGGGAGGAGGGGGAGGAGGAGGAGGGGGAGAGGGAGGGAGGGGGAGAGGAGGGGGAGGAGGAGGAGGGAGGAGGAGGAGGGGGAGGAGGAGGAGGGGGAGGAGGAGGAGGGGGAGGAGGAGGAGGGGGAGGAGGAGGAGGGGGAGAGGGAGGGAGGGGAAGGAAGGAGGGGGCGTTGTTTATATGCCCCGCTGTGCTGCGCCATCGCCCTCCGCCTGTGTCATCCGCTATCGTGCTTCATACTTTGTGGCTGCGTCTGGAAAAACCCTCGCCTTTCTCGCACCGTCTCGTCGTCCGCCGCGTCAACGCTTATCACCGCGGGGAGGCGTGTGAAGCGTCGTCCGAGACAAAAGCGTCCTGGATCGCATTGCAATAAGTTTTCAAGGTGGACCAAAAAGTATCGGGAGTGAAGCGACGCACGAACCGAGCCCCTCTGTCACAGATATTCTTCTGACTCACTGCTTGGGTGCCTCGCAACCTGAGAGTGCTCCCGTGCTCGCATGCTGACACATTCACTCGTGTAAATTTTGTCAGAATGTCAGAAACCTGTCTGAAATCCTGATCAAAAAGTCGCGCACCTTTGAAAGCTGCTCGGAAAGCTGAAAACTTACTCTGACATTCTGTAGGACTCAGACCGTCAACATTCATGTTGACAGAAAAGTTTTCAAAATCCCAGCTCTCAGAGGTGCGCGAATTTTGATCGGGATCAGGACATTCTGACGAAATTCACTCGAGTGTTATCCATACTATTATTTTTCATTTGTTTATGATTATGTATAATACTATCATCTGCTAAAAATTCTGTGTGGTAATCAACGTTGTTCGGTAGGCTGAGGTCGATATAGTTGCAATTGAAAATCCGGTAAACCCACAATCATATGCTAGCCGAAGACGGAGACAAGACGGCACTATGGAATGAACGGTACCCGAACTCCGCTCCGCAGCGCCTGCGGGCTTTTCGTCAGGCACACAGACCCGTCCGTCCGATAGTGATAACTCCGCGTGCAATGACACGACGGCAAGGCATCCAATGCCGTTTCAGCGGTCCCTGTCAGAGCCTCTCGACCCCGCAGCCCCAAAGCCCCACAGGGCGTAAGCCGGCACGCCGCGCCCCGCCCCACCCCACCCCACCGCGCCCCGCCAGAGGCCCAGCGTCAGCAGCAGGTCACACCACTTTTCGACACCCGACACGTTTCGAGACGTCTGCTGGGCGGATTTAAGGTGCCTCGTTCGCTCTGTAAAAGATGAATTGGAGAATCCCCGCTCAAAGTCCAAAGCTCAAAACACGTCTAGTGTTTTGGCCGCCTGCGCCGGTCACTGTGCTTCGCTTATGTACTGTACCTGTTGAAAGCTCATACAATATAGGAACATTGGAGGTTTTGAAATTTTCCGAAGATCGGAGACAGAACGAAGAAGTCGAGAAGCATACGGAAACTTATTGCTGCGTGGAAACAGAACCCTCCTCTTACTTATCTGTTGAAAAATAAAGAACCCGAACCCCTCTGCAATTTTTAAAGACTGTCTGTCCGGTCCGGCCGTGTGCGCTCTAGAAGTAACGACTGGCTCTCGCGTCACGCCCACTCCTCTCTGAAAGAAGTAGACTCATCCCTGTCACATCTTGTAAAATCAAACGCCTTGTTAAAACGAATGGAATCAAGATATTCACACTAAACTCTTGTGGACTTTTTAAATGCATAATTTTGCACTTTTTATGCATAGTTATGCATGCACAGATACATACGTAAGGTGTGTATAATATTATGCATCATTTGTACATTTTGTGCATCTTCTTGCATGAAATGTACACAGTGATGCATAATATTATACACACCTTACGTACGTTTCTGTGCATGCATAATTATGCATTAAAAACTCCACAAGATTTTAGTGTGTTGATAATAAAAATATCCAGCGAGGCTCTTTGCTTGGGGAGTGTGGGTGGGGCTTTTCCGCTAAGAGCAGGTCGAACCATGAGCGAGCACCTGGTGTCCAGTTCGCCGTCCTCGCCGCGTGCAGGTGCACAGTGCAGGTATATATACCGAGAGGCGCGCGTGCCCCCACCGTAGCAGTCAGTAAACCGTTGAAGCGGCAAAAATTCTAGACGGGTTTTTAGCTCCAGAGTCGCTAAATGGGACGCGAATCGAACGTGTGACCCCATCAGTGAATTCCTCGTTCGGAGAGCAATCCATTGGTAGGGTCACACGTTCGATTCGAGTCCCATTTAGCGACTCTGGAGCTTAAAACGCGTCCAGAGTTTTGGCTGCCTCCACGGTCTCCTGACCCACTGTGCAGTGCAGGTATACACACCGAGAGGCGCGCGCGCCTCCACCGTAGTAGTATTTGAACGGCAGGAAAGCGGCCACCTTTAGACTTGGGCCAAAAAAAAATTAAGAAAATACAATCGCACAAGAACGCGACGCGCGGCCATTCCGCGCCACGGGAGTAGAGAGAGACTATCATCCGGCACCGTGTTGTTGTTGTTGCTGTTGATGTTGTCTTCACCAGACGCCTGCAGAGTAGGCAGACCAACCGACGCCGCTGCCGGGTGGGTGGCTTGTAGCTTGCAGCAGCCTGCTGCCCGCCGGAGAGGGGAGAGAGAGAGAGAGAGAGAGAGAGAGAGAGAGAGAGAGAGAGAGAGAGAGAGAGAGAGAGTCGTTTTCACCGCTCTGTCCCTCTCGTACCTGTACGGGGCGCCCCACGGGTGCGAGAGAGACAGAGCGACGAAAACGACTCTCGGAATCATCATCATCAACGCTGGGTCTGCTGTAAAAGCCGCCATCCGGCGCGTCATGGGCGGCATTGAACTTTACCGGTTCGGGCAAGTTCAACAAGGGAGTGTCAACACTTGCGCGGCTCAATAGCTGCGCCGCCGGGCCGGCCGACCCACAGTGGGCCAGAGGACCGCGCAGGCGGCCAAAACTAGACGTGTTTTGAGCGACTCCAGAGTCGCTGAATGGGACTCGAACCGAACGTGTGACCCCACCAAATGGAGTGCTCTCCGAACGAGCAATCCTGTGGTGGGGTCACGTGTTCGGTTCCAGTTCCATGAAGCGACTCTGGAGCTCAAAACGCGTCTAGAGTCTTGGCCACCTGCGCCGGTCCTCTAGTCCACAGTGCGACCCCACCACCGCCCTTGCATCCTTCCCCCGGTTCGCTGGAACCTGCAGCTAGGTAGAGGTACAGGGAGAGGGAAGAGGGAGAGAGAGAGAGAGAGAGAGAGAGAGAGAGAGAGAGAGAGAGAGAGAGAGAGAGAGAGACTTCGAAGTGGCAAGTGGCCTCCTCGAGGAGTCGCACACGCGGTTCAAACACGCATGGTACACTCGCCCGAGGAGCTCACGCTCGCGGGGCACCAACAGTCGCGATAACAACGCTCGCTATAACAACGCTCACGGTTTGAACGCTCGCGGTATCGAACGGCGGAAAGCAAAAGTGACGTTTAAGAGTTCGACGTGCAATAGTTCCAAAGGCCGGCCGCGGTGTCAAAAGTGAAGTGCTGTGATAATACATAAAATTCGAGACAGTGTGTGCTGCAAGACTAGGAATAAGTGCTCGTGCGTAATAATTTCATTTCCATTATGCGCTTAAAAAAAGTGTCATTCGGTGTACTGCACTGCTGCATCCTACACTGTTGTCCCTGGATTGAAGCCTCAGGCTCTTGCGGGTTGTGTATTTTGTCAATTAAAAACACTAACATCAAAGTTTACTCGGCCGAAGAAAACTAAATCTCATAAGAAAATCCTACAGGAGGGGTGTAATGCGAGGGGTCTACCACTGACTTAAATAATGTACACTCGAGTGTGACTGTGAGCGTACACTACTATAGTGAGTTTTCCAGTGAATTCAGTCATGCTATTTGCCTGTTTTCAGGCGTTTGCCTCTCAAATTGCCTACCTAGAGGCGTTTGTCGGGCAGAATCTAAGTGAGTGGGAGTGAGTGTAGGCTGGGCGCGTACAAATGACTGCAAGAAGTGGCAGACCCCTTAGTGTCATGTGAGTAATTACCCCCCCCCCCCCTCTGGATCCTAAGTAGGCCGCGAGCAATGTAGGCAAATCACTACTTTGCCCCACCTGTGAGTAGGCAAAAAATCACAACATTACCCCCTCCTTCACTGGGAATCTGGGAATGTGACGTCACGTTTGTTTGAACGTGAATCGTGTCACGTTCGTTTCAATACCGTGTCACATTCGTTTGAAGGCAAATCGGCTGGTCCCGGGGCCTGGACGAGGACGGATTCACGTTCAAACGAATGTGACCTAGTATTCAAACGAACGTGACACGCTTCACGTTTAAACGAACGTGACGTCACATTCAATGACTCACCCTGCAACACCAAACGTGGTCTACTCCACGCCACTCATGCGGTCAGATGAGTGTCATATTGCCCGAGACCAGGTTTTGGTGAGCGGTCTAGACCAGGTTTTGGTGTGGTCTAGGCCACGTTTTGGTGTGGTCTAGGCCACGTTTTGGTGTGGTCTACACCACGTTTTGGTGTGGTCTACACCACGTTTTGGTGTGGTCTACACCACATTTGGTTGTCCAGTGCAGTGTTGGAAGAATCCTGGATCCGCACCTGCATTGTTGCCCGAGTTGGTCCAGTTTCTCGTTATGTTGATGCGACTCCATTTGGGCAACTTCCTCCAGATGGCGTAGCCTTGGCGAGGCGCCACGCTCTCTCGGCTTGCCGGTCCAGGGCGCCGCCGCCGCCTCGCCAGTAGTGTAGGTCAGGACCTATACTACTGACCGAGTCCTGAGTTGATCCTCGACATGGAGAAGGCCCTGCTCGCCGTGGTCGCCGTGGTCCTGGCACAGTGGGCAGGGCCGCCGCCGCTGGCGCGCGCGCAGGAACCCCCGCTGTACACGGAGGCGGTCTGGAACACCTTCGTGCAGCTGGTGCGCGACGGACTGCAGGTACAGTATTTACAGTGGGCCAGTATGGAGACAAGCGAACGTACACTGTTAAAAAAGCCGTACTTTTCACAGGGAAAAGGTACGGTCATTCCGTGACCTCGGCGTACAGTAAAACCGTACCAAAAAACCGTGCTTCCCGTAAGAGCCCATGTTACTAAAACTGTACTCTGTACCCCCAAAACTGTGCTGACTGAGGAACGGTGCAACCAGGCAAATTGTCTACCAGCTTTGTACCGTACTATTTCCTGTGGATTTTTTCTACAGTGTAGGGAGACGCAAGGTTTGGGACCCCCTGTAGTATTACAACACTTTCAGACTATTTTATTGCGATAACGTAATCGTCCGATTTGATCTGGCCTGTGGAATCGCTTCGAAACCGAATCAAAAATCGATTCGATTCGAGATTTTGACCTGCAGCAAAGTGGGCCAGCAGAGGACCGGCGCAAGCGGTCAGAACTCTGGACGCTTTTTGAGCTCTAGAGTCGCTGTACAGGGCTCAAACCGAACGTGTGACCCCAGTGGATTGCTCTCTGAACGAGGAATTCATTGGTGGCAGCTCCAAACGCGTTTCGGCCGTCTGCACCGGTCTGGCCCACTGTGCTCCAGAGTCGCTAAAGGGCCTCGAACCGAACGTGTGACCCCACCAATGGATTCCTCGTTCGGAGAGCAATCCATTGGTGGGGTCACACGTTCGGTTCGAGTTCGAGTCCCATTTTACCGACTCTGGAGCTCAAAATCCCGTCTGGGATTTTGGCCGCCTCCACCGGCCTCTGGCCCTGAGCAACAGCCAAGGGGCGCCCCACTCAAACAATCTGTGTACGCAATCCCACAATCTTGCGTCAAAATCGCCTGTATGTAGGCAAAACGCGCGACACAATCATACAGAATCCTATGCAATCCGACACAATCAAACAATCTGTGCACAGGCAAAGTCAGAGTGAGGGACCCCTCGGCAACAGCGCTGGTGGTGCGATGACCGGTCCTCTACACTGGCCCACTGTGTGCAGGAGCCCGCCGACCGCGCCATGGAGTCCCTGCTGCCCGAGTACGACTTCATCGTGGTGGGCGCGGGCACGGCGGGGTGCGCGTTGGCGGCGCGCCTCAGCGAGGTGGCCGGCTGGTCCGTGCTGCTGGTGGAGGCGGGCCGCGCCGAGATCTTCGCCATGGACATCCCCATCACGGCCAACCTGCTGCAGTTCAGCGACGCCAACTGGAAGTACCGCACGCAGCCCTCCAACTCGTCCTGCCTCGCCATGAAGGACGGCCGCTGCAACTGGCCGCGCGGCAAGGTAAGCCCTCACCGCGTTATTCAACGAGTGCACAGTGGGCCCGCAGCCAAATCCCATCCCATTCCTCGTTCGGAGAGCAATTCATTGGCGTGGTCACACGTTCGGTTCGAGTCACATTTAGCGACTCTGGAGCTCAAAAAACCGCCTCCGCCGCTCTTCTGGCCCACTGTGCGGCGAGGTCCGGCGTGGTGGGCGGCGGCGTGCGCGAAGCGGGGTCGGCAGATTATCCGCGGCCGTCCATCGCTTTTCCAGCGTCGGGTCGGGGCGGCCGGGCCTTGGCACCGCTACCTGCAGTGCGGCCGCTCGATGCACATGCATTGGTGCCATGGGAACCAATGGGAACCGTGCCGTTTAGCACGCACCAGCTGACCGACCGAGCTGGACAGACTAGACAGTGCGAGGACAGAGAGAGAGAGAGAGAGAGAGAGAGAGAGAGAGAGAGAGAGAGAGAGAGAGAGAGAGAGAGAGAGAGAGAGAGAGAGAGAGAGAGAGAGAGAGAGAGAGAGAGAGAGAGAGAGAGAGAGAGAGAGAGAGAGAGAGAGAGAGAGAGAGAGAGAGAGAGAGCAGATTGCACATTTGACACGTACGCACTAACAAACCTTACTGAAGTACGCTATGTGAGTGCATTTCTGGCCTGCAAAGTACAAACACTCTTCCGTAAGGGAGCGAGTGAGACAGCATCGAAAGAATTGCTTGAAATCCACCTGCTGGCCGTTTCGTTCCGTTCCCTCTGTTCGGCTGGTTTGCGTGCCGCGTGTGCCGCTGGACGCGCTCTGGCGTGTCAAGGCGACTCGCACGGAGCCAGCGGGGCAGCGCCAGCAGACTGATGCTGAGAGTAGTCGCTCTGTCTCTCTCGCACTCATGGGGCGTGCCGTGTAGGTGAGAGAGAGACAGAGCGACGGATCAGTCCGCAAGGGTGAGCAGAGCAGATCCCCCCCCCTCACCCCTTCCCCCCTCCCCCCGGTCCGCGACGCCGCGAAGCAACGCGAAGCAACGCGAAGCAACGCGAAGCAACGCGAAGCATCGCACTTCAAGGGAGCGTGGGAAAGAAATGACAAAGCTGGTGGGATCCTGACTGACGCACAGTGGGCTAGAAGCGAGGGGGTAAACACTTGCGTCATGTCCTGTACAAAAAAAGCCCCGTATTACGCGTACATGTATTTGTAATACCATTTTAGGGTCAAATGCGGCAAAATTAAGCATTTTAATGCCGTAATACACTTGTAAGAACACCGTAATACAGCGTAATACCGAGTAGTCTGTACACGATTTCTGCAAGTGTTTACCCCCTCGGCTAGAAGACCCGTGTAGGCAGTCCAAATCCCGGACGGGTTTTGAGCTCCAGAGTCGCCAAACGGGACTCGAACCGAACGTGTGACGTAGACGCAAGGTAATGACCCAATCGATACGCGTCTAAGAGACTGACCATCTGCAGCCAGCGTCGAAATTCTCTTCAGAACGGAGTAACGTCATCGTCGTGTTGTGTTCCTCCGGATGGGGCCTCGCAGCAGTTTCCCTTTTGCTCGGGGTATCGGCAAGGTCATTCCCCTTCCTTCCCTCCGCTCGGACAGCAAGGTTTATCTGTGCGCGTTTCGCCACACGCAGGTGATGGGCGGGTCCAGCGTGCTCAACTACATGCTGTACACTCGTGGCCACCGGATGGACTTCGATAACTGGGAACGGCTGGGCAACCCTGGCTGGGGCTTCAAGGACGTCCTGCCGTACTTCAAGAAGATCGAGAACATGCAGGTCAGGACACACCGCCAACAACTGTGTTTTCATTCATAAGATGTCATGACTGCCGTCTATGTCGTATGACTGCTGTAAATTTGAAGTATTTCACAATTCGTTATTTCCATTGATTGTCAGCGTCCAAACTATTGTCGTAAAATAATGTTTTTTCATGCCTTTTCTTCAACTTTAATTTATTCATTTTTGGACAACTTTCATTCATTTTTGGACAACTTTTATTCATTTTTGGACAACTTTCATTTATTTTTGGACAACTTTCATTCATTTTTGGACAACTTTTATTCATTTTTGGACAACTTTCATTTATTTTTCGACAACTTTCATTCATTTTTCGACACATTTTATTCATATGTACCGACTTTCATTCATTTTTCTCTGAGTTTCATTCACTTTCCGACACTTTCCATTCATTTTTTTCGACAACTTTCATTCATTTTTCGACAACTTACTGACATGCGTCTTCAGACAACTTCCATTCATTTCCTACAACTTATATTTATTTTTCGACAACATTCATGCAATTTTTGCTGCAGGCTTTCATTCATTTTTAACAACTTTCGTGCATTTTTCGCCAACTTTGAGGTCCCCGAGCTGGCGGCCGACAGGGAGTGGCACGGCACGAGCGGCCCGGTGTACGTGAGCCACATCCCGTACCGCACGCCCATCGCCACGGCCTTCCTGGAGGCGGGCCGCGAGCTGGGCCACAACGTGGTGGACTACAACGGCGCCAACATGACGGGCTTCGCGCACTTCCAGGTACTATCACTCGCAAAAAAATTGAGCCTTAGATACTCCATGCCCAAGAGATCTCCCATACATCAAGCATTGAAAGTCTCTTGCGCATGGGGTATCTACGGCTCAATTCTTTTGCGAGTGATAGTACAGTCAGCGACGAAAAATGTGGAGCAATGGATTGGTGGTCCTGTCAGTATGGAGTACTATTATTATCGGTATTATTGAAGTATTATAGGTATTATTGGAGTATTATCGGTATATGATAGGCAACTCTCCAGGCACCGGAGAGGATTTGAGTGCGTTCGGGTCCTTTCACTTGCGTTGGGTTCCGCTCGGGCGGTTTTCGGACCACTCGGATGGTTTTGATACAATAAGATTCGATCCCAAATAAAACTTAGAGACTGATGAAACTGATGAAACATGATGAAATAGACACAAAAGTCAGTATTATCGTATTATTGGTATAATCAGTATTATCGGTATTATTCCAGTATCATTGATGTCGTGTACGGAGTATTACCGTAAGCCGGGGTAAAATGGGACAATTTCGGGGTAATATGGGACACACGATTTAAATCATTTGAATTGAAATTCTAGTGTCATTTCATGACTCTTCCCTGTCAAATTTAACCTAGAAAAAGGATACCATCAAGATTAGTGAATGTGTTGTAGTGGTAGCCTTCTTGGTGACAAAATCGGGGGTTTGGAGTGTATCTTGCGTAAACTCTACGTTGTCCCATATTACCCCGAAATCGTCCCATATTACCCCGGCCTACGGTATTGAAGTCAGGCGGCCCTTGTTCCAGACGACCATGCTGAAGGGCGAGCGCTGGAGCTCGAACCACGCCTACCTGCGACCCATCCGCGACCGGCCCACTCTGCACGTCACCAAGGAGACCCTGGCGACGCGCGTTGTCGTGGACCCCGTCACCAAGGAGGCCGTCGGCGTGGAGCTGCTGCGCCGGCCCACTGGCCTGGGCGCGGGGCTGCGCGGCGCCACGCGGAGGGTGGTGCGCGCCAGGAGGGAGGTCATCCTGTCCGCCGGCGCCATCAACTCCCCCCAGCTGCTCATGCTCTCCGGCATCGGGCCCCGCGGCCACCTGCAGGCAAGTCGCGGCGGCCGGTGCACAGTGGGCCAGACGACCGGTAGAGGCAGGCGCAGATACACCGAGGGGGGGGGCAAAGGGTGTTTGGCATAGGATTACTTAAATTTAGAATTCAATTTTAAATTTAAGTTATTCTATGTGTAACTTTTTTATCTCCTGCCGTTTACGAGATATAGGCACCCAAAATCTCATTAAATGTTAAGTTACGACGCCCTGCTCCAGAGTCGCTGAATGGGACTCGAAGCGAAACGTGTGACACCCGCCAATGGATTGCTTTCGAAAGGAGGAACCCATTGGTGGGGTTATGTGGGGTTACACGTTCGGTTCGAGTCCCATAATTCAGTGACTCTGGAGTTCAAAACGCGTCTACAGTTTTGGCCGCCTGCGCCGGTCTTCTAGCCCACTGTGCGGTGACACTCGTTTTAAAGGCGCCACCCAAAAAACCATTTTTTTAAAAAAAAAATGCTGTAGTGTAACGCGAAAAGTAGGGTACGGAAAAAAGTAAGGATGTTCCTTTCTTTTTGCGTGTGTCCTACAACACTGCACACGCGAATGCGTGGGTCATTGTGACACAGCGGGACCCAAGGCCGGCAAGGCCGGTGACGGACAGGTTTGCTCAGGTTGGCGTATTCCTGTGCGGTGCCTTGTGCGGATCGGTGTCTCGAAAGTCGCTCTATGCTGTCCCACTGTTTGGTTCCCTTATTATGCCACGCACTATTGGCAGTCTGTGTCCTTGACCTCGTCGAACCCAGCGATCCAATCCACACCAAACAAAAACGCGGTTTCAAGTGCTGTGCTAAGTGTCGGAAGGTTTGCCCCAACCCCAGCCTGCCTTACACTATGTAAGAGACATAACCAGGACTTAGTTCGTAGGCAGTCAAAATACCGGACGGGTCTTGAGCTCCAGAGTCGCTAAATAGGACTAGAACCGAAACTGTGACCCCGATTGATTGCTCTCCGAACGAGGTGTCCACACGTTCGGTTCCAGTCCTGTTTAGCGACTCTGGAGCTCAAAACGCGTCTAGAGTTTGGGCCGCCTGTGCGCCGGTCTTCTGGCCCACTGTGCGATAGGCAGGCTAGGTTGGCAACCGTTACGACAGGTGCATGCATCGTGGGAGTTTTCGCCATCTAATGCGCAACACTGCCTGGTGGGGCTCGAATCCCTTTGCAGGAGCTGGGCATCCCTGTGGTGGCGGACCTCCCCGTCGGGGAGAACCTCATGGACCACGTGTCGGCCGGCGGCATCCTCTTCATCGTCAACGACACAGTGTCCCTCAAGTAGGTCGTCCCGCCCCGCCCCGCGCACAGTGGGCCAGACGACCGGCGCAGGCGGCCAAAACTCCAGACGCGTTTTGAGCAGCAGAGTCGCTAAACAGGACTCGAACCGAACGTGTGACCTCACCAATGGATTCCCCGTTCCGAGAGCACTCCATTGGTGGCGTCACACGTTTGGTTCGAGTCCCATTGTCAAAGAGTCCCATTTAGCGAGTCCCATTTAGCGACTCTAGAGGTCAAAACGGGTCCAAGATTTTGACCGCCTCCACCGGTCTTCTGGCCCACTGTGCCCCGGTAGAGGTGTACGAAATCGTTCGGAGTTGAATCGAATCTTGGCTGCCTTGATTCGATTCTAGAACGAAACGACAAATGCGAAGTGACAATGAGGCTTTTGCTCGCAGGTCTGAGCGGCTCTACAGCGGGCCCATCATGACGGAGTGGCTGGTGAACCGGACGGGCCCGGGTTCGATCCCCGGCGGCTGCGAGTCGGTGGCGTTCTACGCGCTGGACGGCAACAAGGACGGCTGGCCCGACCTGGAGCTCATGCTCATTTCGGGCACCATCACGTCCGATGTGACGTTCAGGGACGGCCTGGGGCTCGACCTGGACCTGTACGACAAGGTGAGCCTGTAAACCTGAGCAGACTGCACCGCCCAAAACACCGTTACACACGAGAGTGAGTGAGTGAGTGAGTGAGAGAGGGAGAGAGAGAGAGAGAGAGAGAGAGAGAGAGAGAGAGAGAGAGAGAGAGAGAGAGAGAGAGAGAGAGAGAGAGAGAGAGAGAGAGAGAGAGGGAAGAGGGAGGGAGAGAGAGAGAGAGAGAGAGAGAGAGAGAGAGAGAGAGAGAGAGAGAGAGAGAGAGAGATGGAGGGAAGAAGGAGAGAGAGAGAGAGAGAGAGAGAGAGAATTGTCTTCCCGCGGCCGGGGAAAGGTACTGACAGTCACCAACGAAGGGAATAAAAAACTGGGAAAAACAAGGTTACCATGATAAATATCTAATTGATATGCTGCAAGTGTTACGATTCATCAGTGTCGAATGGGTTGCCGACCTCAGCCTGCCTACTGGACTTATCTCCACCGGTAAACTGCAGATGCGTTTTGAGCTCCCGTGTCGCTACATAGGACTCGAACCGAACGTGTGACCCCACCAAGGGATTCCTCGTTCGGAGAGCAATCCATTGGTGGGGTCACACGTTCGTTTCGAGTCCCATTTAGCGACTCTGAAGCTCAAAAAAATCGCGTCTGGAGGATTTTAACCGGCGGCCCACTGTGCCGCGCCTGCAGATGTTCCAGCCCATGGAGCACCTGGACTCGTGGTCGCTGGTGCCGAGCTGAGGAGGATACTAACCACTGGCCCACTGTGCTGCCCCCGTAGATGTTCCAGCCCATGGAGCACCTAGACTCGTGGTCGCTGGTGCCGATGCTGCTGCGTCCGCGCAGCAAAGGGCGCATCAAGCTGCGGAGCCGCAACCCGCTCGCCAAGCCGCTCATCTACCCGGGCTACTTCGAGCACCCGGAGGACCTGGAGCTGCTCGTCGACGGCGTCCTGGAGTCGCTGCGCATCGTGGACACCAAGGCGATGCGGCGCCTCGGCACGCGGCTCCACGACGCCCCGGTGCCGGCCTGCGCGCGGCGCGGGCTCGCCTTCGGCACGCGCGAGTACTGGCGCTGCCACATCCGCCACTTCTCGCTCACCATCTACCACCAGTCCGGCACCTGCAGGATGGGGCCCGCCTCGGACGCCGCCGCCGTCGTGGACCCACGGCTCCGGGTATGACGCCGCGCCGCCGCCGCCACGACGACGATGCACAGTGGGCCGGAGGATGGGGGCAGTCTGCCAAAACTGTAGACGCGTTTTGAGCTCTACAGTCGCTGAACACTGTTCTGCCGATCTTCTGGCCCACTGTGCGACGATTGCTCGCTCACTTGTCGGAGATGGTCGATGATTGCCAATGTAGCGCCTGCCAAGTGCATGGTGGGCCAGCCCGCCGAGCTTCCGTGGCTTGCGGGACTGCCTACCCTAAATTGACAGGCACTACGATGGAACGCACAGTATATTTAAGATAGGGCGTAGTATTTGGCTTGACCCTCCCTCCCCCCCAAATCGGTCACGTAATATGGGGACGGCCCGAGGGGTTACCCGCTTCCTATTTTGGTGTACACACGATTCCGGATTCGCACGATTCCTGAACAAATCCAACGGAAAAGTGAGGATATTTAAAGAAATTCTTTTGTTTCTTTGCATTTTGGGACACTATTGCAAGATTACGACGACGTACTATTGAAATTATAAGGATTTTCATTAAACTTTCGAAAAAGTTACTAATGATTCCCAGGTTGAGTGTACACATGATTCCCGGAATGGGTGGGTAACCCCTCGGGACGGCCCCAGGAGTGTGACGTCATGTGACTTGGGTGCGTGTTCCGCAGGTGCACGGTGTGAAACGGCTGCGAGTGGTGGACGCCTCCATCATGCCGGAGATCACCTCCGGGCACACCAACGCCCCCACCTTCATGATCGCGGAGAAGGCGGCGGACCTCATCAAGGAAGACCACAACGTCCGATGACGAGGAAACCGCCGCGCAGCCAGAGCACAGTGGGCCAGAGGACCGGTGGAGGCGGTCCCAATCCCGGACGCGTTCGGAGCTCCAGAGTCGCTAAATGGGACTCGAACCGAAGGATTGCGGTCCGAACGAGGAATGAATTGGTGGGGTCGCGGTCACACGTTCAGTTCGAGTCCCGTTTAGCGACTCTGGAGCTCAGAACGCGTTTTGAGTTTTGGCCGCCTGCGCCGGTTTTCGGCCCCACGGTGCAAAGCAGACCCTGTGATAATTTGCTCAGAGCGAATGTACTTTAATCTTTAATAACAAGTTTGTAGCTAAGAATCTGTGAGACTTGACAGAAACTTCTTTGCCGTGCACCATGTGAGTTTTGTGAGTTAGAATTGCCATTGAGCAGGTCAAAATAAACGTTCTCCTCTTTAAACACAAAACAAAGACTACATTTCCTAAAATTTATTCTGCCAAAAAATTTGAGATCTAGATTTACATGAATCAGGGGAGGGAGGCAATCCCTTATCTTTCTTAAGGTACAGTAGCATTAGGCACGGTTCATTCTACATATTATTCATATCTTATTGTACATATCACATGGAATCAAAAACATAGAGTAGCTAGGTTTATTTACAAAAGAAAAGAAAAAAACATAAAACTTTCCTTAAGACACAAAATGTCATTTCATTTGTCATCAATGATATCATATTATTATCAATCTATGTCCATAACTTCATCGGGATCGTTTGGATCTTGAGGTTCCTCCTTCAATACAATTTTACGTCTTTTCTCGACTGGTTCTATATTGGTTTCCTTTTGCTTTGAAGACGTGGTCACTGAGAGACCTGATGTGCTAGGCATGGCAATGTTTTGAGTGGATGCATGTTCTGGAATAAGTTGCCCTGTTGCTGCCATGGCAGACATAATTTTTCCATCAGCGCTAGGTCTTTTCATTCCAGTCAAAAAACTGTTAGATTTCTTAATAGTAGGTTCTTCTTCTAGGAAAATTGCATCATTAGAGCTTGGTGCATGTCTTGACATCAAAGCAGGCCAAAGGAAAAGGCACCAAATACGCTCATCAAACTTACGCTGAACTTCTGCCAGTTTTTCATCATTCACTTCCACCAACTGACTCAGGTTCGCATTGGCCCAGTTGCACAAAGCACGTCTATTGAGGAGGAAAGTCCGCAAACCTACTATAGAGGTCAAATTTGGTGGAAACATCACAATTTCCTCTTTTTCGGGTGGGCTAGGAGATCCCTCAGAGGAAATGTAGTCAAAAGTGGGAATTTCATAAAATGCAGGGTCCTTATTTCTGTCTGCCACTACTGCATCCAGATCATAGTTCATCAGCGGCAAATCAATATACCGTGAGGCAAAATCATGCGAAGGAATGTAATCAATATTACACTCTGATGAGTCCGATGAGGAGGAGGACGAGGGCTTTATGACATCACTGAACAGTCGCAGAGGAACTGTCCCAATAACCTTTTCAGACTGCGAGTCAGTGGTAGGCTCTGGAGTCACCTCCTCTAGTGAGTGAGCGGGAGAAGCTTTGATGAAATCAATGCTTCTAGACATATAGGCTTTTAAAATTTCCCTAAAAAATAGAAAAAGAAAAGAAGAAACAATCATTTTGGTAGGTAAGAAATATACAACAAACAAAAAACAATTAAGGAACAGTCTAAGCTCACCTGTCAGAAGTGGAGAGAGTTGGATCCTCATCCAATTCATCAAAACTGGGCAAGTTCAGATTGGCTTTGAGAGTTGAAGCTATAATTGCAAGCTCATCAGCATACTTGTGGGCATCCCCTGATTTAAGTTGAGGTTTTCTACATGCTCCAGGTATATCATAGCTACAGCGAAAATAGTTGATAAGGTCTGCTTCGATAATTGATGGCTTTTTCTTCTGGGAGAGCTTAGGTGCAGCTTTCCTCTTCCTCTTGAGGAGAGATGATACAAGATTATTCTGGAAAAACAAAAATGAAACCAAATAAAAATTAGATAAATTATTTGAATAAGCATGCTTAATAAAGACAGAATTCTGCAGAGCCATTTTACACACCTTAGCTTTAACCATTTCATCTATGGTATTACAATTAAGAATCTTTTTAGCTTTGTCCCATTGCTCCTGGAAATCCTTATACATTTGAGGGTTATAGCACCGACTGGGAGCATCAGTCAGAGGAGCGTTAGGATGCCTCTCTCGGAATTTGAGCAATGAATTATGGCGGTGACGTACCTATTTAAAACAAACACGGTTCTTCAGTAAAACCTACTTTAGCTAGATAAACAAATCAACATAAGAACCAGATAGAAATATGAAAAAGAAAACACTAGATGTTAACAAAGAGCCATACTTGGGTTCTATCTTTTGATGGAAAATGCTTAGAAATCTTCTTCCAATTTTTTCCATGTTCTGCCACTAGCTTAAGAAGCATTTCATCATCATTCACTGTCCAAGGAATACCCAAATCAGGTCTATTAAGGTAATGTTTGTAACGATCTCTGATTTGGGATGTTGTTCTGTCCCTCAGAAAATGGGAAATGCGTTGGAAGTTTTCTCCCCACCTGGTAACATATAAAATTCATATCATATAGTAAATTTGTCTTCATGTCACTTAACAAAAACTTAACTAAATTCAAAAGTTTGAAATGAGTTGATACTAAGTAATTCAAAGCATAGTCTGTTTAGAGAAACAAACAAACTAACAATAAAACAACACTCACATCTGAACCCCAACCAGAATCATCATATCTTCTTCCTGAGTGAAACGACCTTTTTTAATGGTAGGTTTGATTGAATATGACCAACGATTAAACACTTGGTTCTTAGTTCTTCCTTCCAAGTGGTAAGTCACCTAAAAAGAAGTTTTCATGACAAAACAAAATAGATTTTTTAAAAAAATTGAAAAATTTGAAAAAGGGATAAAAACAGTTTGAGTAAAACCTTGGCCCAGGGTATGTAGTCTCCAATGCGGAATTTTTCCACTAGATCCCGCAGCTTCTGATCTTCCTCAGGTTCCCACAAATTCCGTTTAATATTGTCATTAAGCTTATTTTGATAAACAATAAAACACTGGTAGCCCGAACGGTTGGTTCCCAACTCTTCAGCGATAGCATCCCAGTTTTGCTGTCTGAAAATTTAAAAGGAAAGACAGAAACTGTTAAGAAAGCATACAAAAATCAAAGAGCAGTGTGACCAAGTGGTACTACAAATAACTGCATGTGCATGAAATTTGAATGACACGTACTTATATTTTTTAGCTAGGCTCAGAAGCTTTTGTTCTTCTTCTGGTGTGTATGGCGCTTTGTTTATTTTGGGCTGAAGGTACAAGTTCCAAAAGTTGCGACAGCTGTCCGCAGACTGCTTTCCTTCCAGATATTTCGCTGATATTTGAAGCCAATCGTGGTCTCCGCCGGCAATAACTTCATCAACAGAGTTTGCAACAAAATCACTTACATCAAATGCTTCAATCTCTGACTCAAGCTCAGTTGCCTTTTCAATGTTCCCAGCCTGTTTGGCAAGATCTGCATCTTTCCGAAGCGCAGCCAATTTAAACTGAGCTTCTGTAACACATTTTTCAGTGGATAACTTTTTAACAGCATAATTCAGAATTTTCTTGTACTGCGGAATCCATTGATGATACACCGGCAAATCAGTCCAGCAAATTTCATTGTTAGTTTGCTTTATGTGGTAGTCTTTGTTGAAAGGGCAGGGGTACAAATCATGTGATTTAAAATATGGCATTCCAAAGATATAAATCCAATGGCTTTTTAAATTCATGGAAGCTCTCTCAGCGTTAACTCTTTTAAGTTTCAAGTTCACTTCATCCAACTGTGTTGAGACTTTTGCAAGGTTCATTCTGATCTCCGCTTCAAGCTGAGCCAAAACTGTGTCGTACTCCTGGTTAGCTTCAAGGGCATCAGCCCAGGAAGGGTCTGAGTTAATTTCTTCGACTGAATCTGAATCATTTTCTTCAGAGTCTTCTGGTTTAGATGACGTGAAGTGATCCGCCTGAGTTTTAGAATTAAGGGACTCTGACATGTCATCTTCTGAATCAGAGTCGCTGTTTAGGACGGCAATCGACTCATTGACCGCGGTTGACAAAGCCGCGTCTTGGAGCCTCAGAGATTCCAAAAGCTGCACTTTCTCCTCTTCAGTGTCATCCATTTTTTTTTCATTAAAGGCTCATTCTCTCGCCAAAAGTTCCGCTCGGCTCAATGAATGGGTTTGAAGTTTGAGGGTTATGTTTCTCTGTTTTCGTTTTCAAACGAACATGGCCGGCCCGGCCAAGTGTGCAACCGGCCCTGTCGAAAAACAAAACCAAAAGCTCGTGGATTGGTTCACATCAAACACTCCCAGAAAAGAGAAATGAGCAAAAAAAAATAACACTTTTCACTACTTATATGGCAAAATAATAGAATAACTATTCCTTGTGAACACTAAGATATTGATTGGGAATCATGTTTATCAGCATGAGTCATGATTCACTGGCGGGAGTTCCCCCCATTTCAAATACTTCACGTTCCTGAAGAAACGAGTGACGACAAAATGCCGCTAGAAGCCATTCAAGAAGCGGCCACTTTTCATGATCGTGATCTCATGTCTCCCCCCCCCCCCGTTTCAAACAAAACAAAACGCTCCATCTTAATGTTTCCACATTGGTTCCAAACAAACAATGACAACAAACAACAAACAACAACAACCAACAACATGCTACTAGTAAGCCAGTTTTGAAGAAGAGTAAGAAGAATAAGTACATGGAAATAGAGCAACAACTTGTTTCACGAGTTATTGCTCAACTCTTTCTGGCGTCTTTTATGTTTGTGAAAAGTATCAAAGGAGATCAAACGAGTGCGAAGAGATAACAACAATAATCTTGATTGCGGATCAGGCAGACATGGAAGGGAAGTCCCTGGAACAAATCATTACCGAGAGTGGCAGCGGTGACATTGTCGGGGCGCTGGATAATTATTT
Source organism: Stenchaetothrips biformis (assembly GCA_030522485.1). NCBI lineage: Eukaryota > Metazoa > Arthropoda > Insecta > Thysanoptera > Thripidae > Stenchaetothrips > Stenchaetothrips biformis. Next base: position 7,799,785 of record CM060101.1, read on the forward strand.
TGAAACGTCGTTCATGCCTCCCAGATCGGTGTTAACCAAAGATGCCATAAACATTTTATTGAATCAAGTCAGAAAATGTCCAGAGGTAGGCATCATTACATTACATTTAATTTGGTATTGTGCCACACATTGCAGATGTAAACTTTCCAGTTTCTTTGTTTATCTAGTTTGTACCATGGGCCGTCAAATGCTTTGATGACTTCATTTCGAATCAGGAGGTAAATAAATGTCATATTTTTACCACGAGTAGCAAATGGCAGTTTTTAATATTGTTGGTTTCCAGATTCAACGGGAATGGCTAGACTATTCTAAAGAACTATCCCAACTATGGAGGGCCTGTTTAGATGATGACAAAATATTTGAAGTCCATTCAGGAGATATCTGTCGTATATTTATGGTAAGTCAAGTTTTTAAGTTTGAATGGAGGGAATATTATGGAGTTACATTGCATTGACCAATAGGTGTTGCTCTTCAGATTTTAGGTGAAAAAGGTGAACCATTAAGTTCAACACTTTTCAACATGTGTGCTGCAAAGTTCTTTGAACTGGTGGACTGCGGTAGTGTCCAGATAGGAACTAGTTCACTCTCAGTCCTTACTACCCTCTGTAGGTTCGCAGAATACAGCAACATTGCTAGGACTTTGGAGCTGTGGGCCTACCAGTTGTAAGCATTCTCCACGATTGATACATGGTCTCATCCTGTTTTCAAAAACCAAGAAATAAACTGACTTTCCATTTTATTTTTCTAAAAACCAGAAACAAATTGGCTAAGAGGTCAATTCATTTTCCAGTGGAGGCACAGGTAAATGTGTATATGATCCTCATAAAATCAATTTGCAGCAAGGAAGATGCTGAAAAAAATGCTTCTCTTTGGTTTGACCAATGGCCAAATATCCAACGTACAATTTTCAATTATTACCCGGACAAAATTGCTGAGGTAGGTATTTTTTCTTGAAATTAATTCATTGTGAATGGAATTACTTCTTTCTGTTTCTCCAATGAAATTAATTTTACAGGGTTGTGGTGAGTTTTTACATGAACTTCTGTGCCTGTCTGAGGAGACAAGAAATCCTACCACGTCCAGTGAGTCCTTTCTTGCTCAATTTTCTTTAATTTGTTGAGAGGGGAGGACAGGGCATCGGTATCTAACCACAGAATGTTCTTCATTTTTCCTCAGCCAAGGAGCCAGGAGAGGATATTTTCCAGTTGGAACCTGTTACCTGCTGCAATGAGATAGATGAACCTACAGGTTCCTTATATGATGATGTTTTAAAACTATTTGAAAATTCTGGTTTGTCAGCTATTCTATCTTTTTATATGGACGGAAGAAGGGAGGGGAGGGGTAATGACACTTCTTCTTACTCAAAGAATGTTTTCGTTCCTCAGGCAAAGAGATAAGATTGGAAGAATCTGCTGCATTCAACATCTCAAATAACTTTCCAGAACAACCTGAAAGTTTTGGTAAGTCAGTCCTGTTTTGATTTCTTTTGAAAGAGGATGGGTCAATAGTTTCAGTACTGAGGCTTAGTAATCAATCAGTAATACTAAAATTTGACCCTAGGCATAGAACCAAGCATGGAGATTCTCTATCCAGAACCTGTTGCCCACTGCACAAGTATTGAGGAACCTAGTCATGTGTCTGATGTCACAGATAACTCAGATAGCATTTCAAAAATATCAAAAAAGCAAGTTGCAGAGAGATTCACCTTACGCAACAATCTTTCTTCCATGCATCTTCACAGATCTCCAATTCAGATTGGTGCTGATTTGGCATTTCCTGTAGAGCCACGCAAACGTCTAAGATCTTTCAATTACATAAATGGGAAGTGGTGCTTCAACATCAAAAAATTTTCAGATGTGTCTTCAAAAGAGAGGTGGCCGTCCTTCAAATGGAACTCTAGTAAAAAATAATTTTTCCTCCTTGTTGGTTTGCTGTATGCTTCTATGAGATACTAGTTACAATTTGTTTTGTTTTTTCTACATGTGTATCAGTTCACCTATGATTTAACTCCTTTTTTTGTACAGAAATACCTTTTTGTTGGTACAGGGTTAAATTAAATAAAGTCACTTTTAACAACAGTTTTGTAATGTGGCATCTTTTACAATTGATACAAATAATTCATCAGCAACAATTCATATTTATTTACAACTAGGATAATATTCACAGAGAAAAAAAGCTTAGGCATATTTTACAGCAACAATTCATTTTATGGTATTAAACTTTATAATATCACCAAATTTTTTTAGACACTTGGCCACAAGAACTCTCTCCTCCACATTAGATAGCACAGTGATAGTTTGAATACTTAAAAACTACACACATAAAATCAACAGTACGTAACATCCTTAAAACAAAAAGGAATATTGAATCCTTTAACATTTTTTAATAAACTTACAAACCTCTCTCTTCAGGAAAGAATGCATGAACAAAAATAACCAGTACTAAGGAATTCTGTCATTGCAATGACAGAACCTGACGCTCATTTGTGTTAACAGCAAGTAAAATAATTCAAAGAAAAATAAAAATCACGAGCACTAATTGACTTCAAGACTAATTTACATTACAAAGTAAAGTACAAGATATCTCGGCACACATCAAATTTACAATTAATTGGTCTGTGGGTTATTTAAACAAATCTAGAAGCAGGTAACTGAGACATAGCTAAGCAAAACATTCATATGGTGTTCCTGAATGTACAAAATTTTATTTACAATTTTAATGTTAAAAGTCGTTTTTTCTTCAATAGCAAATCTAGGTATCACAAGTATACACTGTGGTGCTTGGACCATAAAACTGAGCATACAGTAAATGTGCTACAAATTAATTACGTAGTGGGTCCAAACTCTCCAACGAAAAGTCTTCATTTCCAAAAGTGAGCCCTCTGCTGAATCCATCCTGCAACAAGATAGGCAAAGTTGATTTGAGGAAAAAACCAACTAAAAACTAAGAAGCTGCTTAGTAATGTAGCCATCATACTCACTTTCATTTCCAGAAGTCTCTTATCAAGGAACCCAATGGCACTTTCAATGTCATGCTGTGAAGCATCATTATTTCCAGTTGTCGAAAATTCGCCCATGCCAAACGGGTCATCAGTTGCTCCCCCTACAGGTGTTTTTCCATTTGTATTCGATGAGAAGAGTCCAGATGATCCGAACACATCAGGTGATGCACCATTGCCATTCATGATGGGCTGTGGACGACCTCTGACAGCTGACTTGCTGGGAGGGGGTGCCACTGAAACAAAAATGGAGCACAGTAAGTAAAGAATTCTTCCTTAGAGAAATCCCTCAGTCTATCATTTCTTGACTCACATAATGGAGCAGGGGTAGCAGAGATTCCGTTGGTCATTGGGAAGGGGTTGGGAACAGAAGGCACTGATGTGTTTGATGGCGCAACAGAATTCTCCTCCGCACGAGGATTGAAGTCCTCGTCCATCTCATCAAGCAGCAGGCCCTCCAGCTTGGTGCCGACTGATGGAGCCGATGTTGGAATTTGATTGTGCCTGAGAAATAAAATGAGTTAGTACCAATGACATGTGCAAATGATGCGTTTTGGTGAGTGCTTTGCCAGCAACCTACATCATGAAATTATTTTCTCCAGCTCTTGGTGGAATGGCAGGAGGAACTTGACTCAGGGGTGACTGCAGTCCACTTCGTACTGGAGGTGAAGTCGAAGAGTTACTGCTGTTCAACCCATTTGTGGATGGAGACGAGCTGAAGTTGAGCAGCAATCCAAAACCATTGCTTTTTGATGAGCTAGTATTCATTCCACTGCTAGATGGTAAATAAAAGAAAATCATTTCAAGTTGGCAATTTTTGTTCAATGGAGTAGAGCTTAATGTCAAATGACTTACCTTGAACTGAAGTCTGAACCGTTAGAAACTGTAGAAGTATCACAAACACTGGAATCTGACAATGATGAAGAGGTATTGCCAGAAGAACTATCCGCACTGCTAGTAGAGAGATGTGGCACCGACAATAGATCAAAAATGCCATTTCTCTGCATGTAGTCCTCAACATCAGCCTGTTCCAGGAGAGATAAAGATAAAGATAAAGATAAAGATATACAGTGGTTCATGAGATGCTAAAACTTTGTGATAAACTTCCACACAAACTCACCATTCCTTTGATTTGAGAAACATCTGTAAGTCGTTGCCTTAAGACAACATTTTCAGCTTCCAACTTCTTGACACGCTGAGTAAGAACCATCAATCGACGTTGCACCTCAAGATCTTTGCCCGAGGTTTCCAAAAACCGCCTGTACGCTAGATCAAAAGCTTGACCTATTGTAAGTGTTATGTCCTCAGCCTACAGGGACCAAGAAAATACAATGTCAGTTTACTGGTCTTCCAAAAATTAAAAATTACGTAAAAATAAAGGAAAGTGCCTTGAGACTCACCAGTTTGTCACTGACAAACACGAAGCATACATGCTTTTCTGCGTCGGCCTCTTTGGCAATGAAAGAAAAGAACTTCTTCTCTCCTTTATCATCAGCACAGTATGAAATTCGGTGAAGAGGGTACTGATGCATAATACGCTAAAATTGGAAAACAAGTACAAGGAACATTATTATTTACGAATTTTGTCAATCTCACGTCAATGTTTATTTTTAAATTTTATTCTCATTACCTTTGTCTTTGGTTCTTGAATGGCTACACCATCAATGCTGATGGTCAACTCTACTTTGGGAATTTTATTACCCTCAGCTTTTCTCAACTGTTGGGTAAACTTTAATTTTCTGATGCCTTCCTTAACAACTTCAATTCCTTTGGGCTGCTCCACCTCTGTGCTGCCCATAAACTAAAACACAAAAAACAATGCCAGTTAAGACGCTTCAAACTTAATAAATGAACCATAAATGTGACAGTAAGAAGTTACCTTCACTAGGTAGACAATGTGACCGCGCTGCAAGGCATCAGGGGAGTGGATCCAATTACGGTTACCTAAAAGAGGAACGGAAAATATGTTACTCAATCTCACAGAAGAACGAACATCAAAGAACTCAAAATTCTACACTAACCAGCTTGTTTCGTGTTGTTATTCTGCCCCCATTTCAGCAGCGACGTGTTCCTCATGGTGTCTGGATTTTTCTGGATGACACCTGAAATCAGAGAAAAAAAACCGTTAAAAATAAACAAGGCAAAAACCGACCATCGTCTTACCACTGCAACACCACAACACTTGCTCAGGATTTTTTTAAATTTTTTTTAAGATGCACAACTTGTAAAAGGTGTGCGTTTACAAGTGTTGTGCTAAAGATGAAAAATTTGGAAAATCAAATTATAAATAAGTTTATTTATGCTTGACATCGCTCTGTCTTTCTCGCACCTGTGCAAGACGCCTAATGAGTAAGAGAGAGACAGCGAAATGAGAGACCGCGGCACAGTGGGCCAGAAGACCGTCGCAGTCGGCCAAAATTTTAGACGCATTTTGAGGAGTCGCTAAACAGGACTTGAACCGAACCGAACGTGCGACTCCACCAATGAATCGCCGTCCGAACGAGGAATCCATTGGTGGGGTCACACGTTCGGTTCGAGTCCCATTCCGCGACTCTAGAGCTCAAAACGCGTCTAGAATTTCAACGACCACCTGCGCCGGTCTTCTGGCCCACTGTGCGCCGTTCGGAATCCGCCTGCTGGAGCCTCCAGGCTGGAGGTCGCGATAAGGAGAACGGAGCCTGGAGGCTCATCTTGCGTGGCGTAGCCTGCCCATACTTGAGCCGTGCCGACGTCAGCCAAGCAGAGCCGAGCGGAGCCGGTGCGGCCGAGACAGGACGCGCCGTCGCCGACTGGTACGGTCTCGTCAGGAGCAGAGGAAGGCGGGGGGGGGGGGGAGTCCCCGCCACGCCTCACCCCGCCCCGCCACGCGCCGATCAGATGCCCTGCCCTATTAGACGCCATCAGGACGCAACACTGCCAAGAAGCGTCATCGCCAATAGTCCGCCCACGGGGACCCGCTGCACAGTGGGACACTCTAGACGCGTTTTGAGCTCCAGATTCGCTGTGTGGGACTCGAAACGATCGTGTGACCCCACCAACGGTTTGCTCTCCGAACGAGGAATCCATTGGTGGGGTCACACGTCCGGTTCGAGTCCCATTTAGCGACTCTGGAGCTCAAAACGCGTCTAGGGTTTTGGCCGCCTGCGCCGCCGGTCTTCTAGCCAGCCCGCTGTGCGCGGGTACACTGCTTCGACGACGGCGCTTTGATACTCGCGGATAATCGCGCTCCGCATGCAGAGCGAGCCGCGAGCACGCCGGCCACACAAAGAAACGCCATTCACATTCATATCGAGATATCGAGGTAACCAAGCACATTGCGCAACCGTCAGCCCCCCTAGAGTCGCCCGCATTCCAAGGATAAGGCAGGCAAAACGGACCTCTTTCATGTCAGTCGCAGCACGGATAAAACCCTACGAAGTATTTTAAGCATAAGTAAGGTACAAACAATGTAGTTTGTTATACGAAGAAATAGTACGTGAATTACGACGTATATTTTCGTTGTAAGCTTATGTGTGCTCAAAATACCTTGTTATAACAAGCTGCTTTTCTTTGTAAGGTCTTTGTAAGGCTTTGAGAGGGAGCAGGCTCTGTCTTTCACCCTTGCGGGCCCTGGCGACGCCCCCTGAGTGCGAGAGAGACAGAGCGACGAAACAGTCCGGAATCAAACGACAAAGTGAGCGCAAACGCCTGGGAGATAGGCAGTGAGAACACTTCGGTGCGTTTCTCTCGCCGGGTCGCCTACCTGCCAGGCGCCCTGGTTCCGAGCAATGCTTTCGTCGCTCTGTCTCTCTCGCACTCACGGCGCGTCCCGTAAGGAACCGAGAGAGACAGTGCTCGGAATCCGCCTGCTGTAGCCATTTGACTTGACTGAAGAGGCTAGACCACGACTACAATAATTGATCGTGTGTCGTTTCGGGCCCGGTCGCTATTGCTACTTTGGTAAAACAAAGGCATGAAAACTACGCCCTTAAGGGCATTAACGGTCTTTCACGCCCTTGAAGGGCGTGAATCGTTTAATGCCCTTGGGAAGGGCGTGAATGGTATAGGACTTTCAGGCAAAATTTTAATATCCTTCCGAAGGCATTAAACGATTCACGCCCTTCACGGGCGTAGTTTTAATGCCTTTGTTTCACCAGTGTAGCTTTTTTTTCCACCACTTGTCTAACCAGAGACGTACGACAAGAAAGAGAGAGGGAAGAGGGGGGCACTGACCCCTTGCTGCCCCGCGTAGGGGTGCTGACGCAGCAACGCCAGATGGTCGCTCGCTGGGTGGTGGCTTGTAACAAGGCTCCCTAGAGGGTCCTCGGGTCACAGGCTCGCGGCCTCGCGTACGTCTTGGAACACTTCCGACTGACGGATCGAAAAAAAGTTACGCGCACAGTGGGACAGAAGACCGGCGCGAGCGGCCAAAAGCCTAAACGCGTTTTGAGCTCCAGAGTCGATAAATGGGACTCGAACCGGACGTGTGACCCCACCAATGAATTGCTCGTTCGGAGAGCATTCCCACTTATCCCCATTTATTGACTCTGGAGCTCAAAACGCGTCTGAGTTTTTTCCGCCTGCGCCGGTCGTCTTGCTCACTGTGCAGCTACGCCCAACCATGCTCCAAAACCAAACCTCACCACTACAGACTCCACCAGCTGAACGAACAAAAAACGATGCATCCGGTCAGAAATGGCCGATCTGCTGAGCGCCTGACTTCAATGTCCGATCTACACAGCGCTTGACAACAACGTCCGATCTACATAGGCGCAGTTTAAAACGTCCGATCCTGCATTTTTGCCGAGTTTTAAGTTTTGCTCCTAGATGAAAATAAACTATCTAGAACTCCATTTTAGGCCTTAACTAGAAAATTTGCAAAAATGCAGATCGGACCTTTTAACCCGCACCTATGTAGAGCGGACGTTGTAGTCAAGTGTCCTGTAGATCGGACATTGTAGTCAGGCGCTCTGCAGATCGGCCATTTCTGACCGGATGCATCGAAAAAAACACGAGAAAAGCCTGTCTTACGTCTGTTGGGAGGAAGGACGTTCACTGCCACCCGCCGCATCCTACTTGAGCAAGCCCTGCCAACCAACCCACAAGCACATCATCAGCACAACGCTCTTAGACAAAGTTCAGCACGACGACGACAACAACAAACCAAGCGCCAAAAAGTAAAGCCTGTCGGAACGCAGCACGATTCATGTGAGCTGTGCTCATTTAAAACATAAAAAGCTTTTCGAACATGAGCGTACATGGTTACGGCACAGTGGGCCAGAAGACCGGTTGGGGCGGTCAAAATCCCCGACGCGTTTTGAGCTCCAGATTCGCTAAATGGGACTCGAACCGAACGTGTGACCCCACCAATGGATTGCTCTCTGCACGAGGAATCCATTGGTGGGGTCACACGTCCGGTTCGAGTCCCATGTAGCGACTCTGGAGCTCAAAACGCGTCTAGACTTTTGGCTGGCCTGCGCCGGCCTTCCGGCCCACTGTGGAAGGGAAGGGAAGGGAAGGGAAGGGAAGGGAAGGGAAGGGAAGGGAAGGGAAGGGAAGGGAGGCGGGCGGGGCAAAGGGAAAGGGATTTCGGACGAAGTAAAAGGGCCCGGCCGGTGATGAGAAAGACGAGCCGCCGTTGTGGCGCCCAGACCGTTGTGAGTGATGTCTGCAAAGGGCGAGGCGCGGGCGAGGCGCTAGCGGTGCAGTAGTGGGGCGCGGCCCGGCGCCACACTGGGAATCGGTACGGGGAGTGCCCAGCGGAGGAAAAAAAAAGAAATTAAAGGAATTATTTTAAATTAATGTCCGACAACACGAATTATTTAGAGCATACGCAAGGTACGAACTATGCAGTTTCTTATGCGAAGAAATAGTTCGTAAATTAAAATTGAAAAGTACATAATTTCATCGTAACTTTTTGCATCCTCAAAATACTTTGGTTTAGGCAGTTGATTTGATTTGCAAAGCCGAAAATGGTTTCTAAGGTTTTGAAAAAATGAGATGTCAAAACCGGCAACTGAACACAGGATTATGCATGCAATAACAAATAGAGGAAATTGAATTTAAAACATTCGTCGACTGGAGTGAACGTCACCGAGTGTCACAATGATTGGAATTTATGATGATGGCTTGGCACTCCCTGCCTGAACGCCACACCGCACCGCGCCACGCCCAGCCTTCCCCATCGCAGAGACCTGAACGCAGAGACCTGAACGCAGAGACCTGAACGCAGGGACCTGAACGCAGAGACCTGAACGCCGGACGTGCGCGTGCGCGAGAGTTTCGAAGGGTCTTCGGTGAGTACATGGCGAAAGGGCCCAGACGGGCTAAGTGCAACGGGCCGCAACAAGCCCTACACTGCCAGCACTTCCGACGAAATTGAAGTTCTCAAGATTTCCCAAGATTTCTCCCTCCCAAGATTTCTTTTAAACAGGGTTTCCCAACTTTGACATCCTATGCAAATACATAACGCCCATAACTCTCGCCGTTGACGATATATAGCCGCTTGAGAACGACAGTGTTTTCGCCAAGTTGGCACGACACTCTGGAGAGGCCGCGACACAATGCAAAGTGGGCCCGAAGACAGGTGAGGGCGGTCGAAATACTGCACGAGCTCCCAGAGTAGCTAAATGGGACTCGGATCGAACGTGAGGCCCCACCAATGGATTGCTCTCCGAACGAGAAATCCATCGGTGGGGTCACAAGGTCGGCTCGCGAGTCCCATGTGAGCGACTCTGGAGCTTAAAACGCGTCTAGAGTTGTCGCCCGCGAGCGCCGGTCTTCTGGTGGCCCACTGTGCAATGCACGTCGGGCCCTCCTCACGCCTGGGCGCAGTGACAACAGCGACGCCCTTGTGCGTCCCGCCCCGCCCCGCCCCGCCCCGCCCCGCCCCACCTCACCCCGCCCCACCACACCCCGCCACGCAATCGGCTTCATTTCACACCCCTTGCGTCACCACGGGTCATGCCGACTAGCCGTCCCATTCCATTCCTGGCACGTCGCGAAGGAAGTCAACACAAAGCTCCGACACGGCCGCAGTCACCGCGCGCACGCGCCACTCGTCTGCTTCAGAAAGCAGGCGAGGCGCCAAGCGCCGACAACGGGTGGCGCCACTGTGAAAAGGAAATAGTGTCTTGGAAATTCCCGGAGAACTTGATGGACCAAAAAAAAACAAAACCAAAAAAAAAAACAAAAAAAAAACTGCCTTTGCGATTTTTACTCTTATTATCCTACTGAACTTTTTCTTCGTAATACGAACGAAGAAACGTCCGAGTCGGCCAGGACCAGCGAGAAAGTCCGCGCCATTTCCCCCGAAAGAGTCGCGCCATTTCCCTCCGGAAAAGTCGCGCCAGTTCCCCCCGGAAAAGTCGCGCCACCCGGTCAGCAGCAACGGCGTCAGCTGTCCGCCTCCCGTTTTGCAAAGCTTCGCGCAGTAAATGTTTCTTTTCGAGTCCCGTCTAAACACAGCCTCCGCCGTTCCCACCAGTTTGGCTCACAATGGCGCCGTTTTCTCAGCAGACTGCCGCCCCGCGTCGCATTCTAACTTCCAGGCCGTCGAGTCACAGTGGGCCAGAAGACCGGCGCAGGCGGCCAACGCCCTAGACGCGTTTGTTAGCTCCAGAGGCGCTAAAAGGGGCTCGATTCGAACGTGTGGCCCCAACAATGGATTGCTCGTTCGGAGAGCGATCCATCGGTGGGGTCACACGTGCCGATCGAGGCCTGTTCAGCGCTCAAAACGCGTCCAGAGCTTCGGCCGCCTGCGGCGATCTTCTGGACCACTGTGCGTAGGGACCCTGCGAGGCGGTAAAGGCGGCGCCGCGCATGCGCAGCGGACTCCAGATATGTTCAGGATTTTCATCTCCATTGTCCCATCCGTTCTGCCTCCGGTTTTTCTCTGGTCCCCTTTCCACACTAGTGCCTCTGCTGCCCGGAGGCGGAAACACTTTTTTGTGAACCAGAGGTACTTGCAAAAGAATAAGACGAAACTTGCGATGGTAGTTTTTTTTTTTCCGTCGGTGTGGGAAAAGCACTCGCATGGCTTGGGTTCGACATCGGGCAAGGGGCTAATCACGAAGACGCAAGAAGCTCAATTCAGATCTACTCAGAGAGTTTCAAACCAGGGCACAGTGGTCTACAAGACCGGTAATGCGGTCAAACTCCCGCAGACGGTTTGAGCTCCAGAGCCACTAAATGGGGCTTGCACCGCACGTGTGACCCCACCGATGATGGATCGCTCTCTGAAAGAGGTAATCATTGGTGGGGTCACGCGTTCGGTTCGAGTCGTCTTCAGCGACTCTGGGGCTCAAACTGCCTGCACCGGTCTTCTAGCCCACTGTGCGACAGTCCCAGCTCAAAATTGCCGACACGAATTCAGGAGCACCCAGTACATCACCCGAGCTTTCTCCCAGCCAATCCTTCCTCGTCTACGCTTCATTTTGACTTCCCGCGGAGAGGGGGCTTCGTCACACCATGCACGTGCAGGGGGGGGGGGGGCAGGCACCGCACAGTGGGTCAGAAGACAGTCAAGGCAGCCAAAATTCTAGATGTGTTTTGAGCTCAAGCGTCGTTAAATGGGACTCGAATCAAACGTGTGGCCCCACCAGTAGATTGCTTTCCTAAGGAGGAATCCATTGGTGGGGTCACACGTTCGATTCGAGTCCCATTTAGCGACTCTGGAGCTCAAAACGCGTCTAGACTTTTGGCCGCCTCAACAGTCTTCTGACCCACCGTGCACCGCAAGCACTGTAAAGACCGATTCCGACAGTCATCCTTCTCATCCCTCGGTCTCTCTCGCACGCATTCAGGACGCCCCGTGCGTGCGGGAGAGAGGACTCACAGTGGGCTGGAAGACCGGCGGCGCAAGCGGCTAAAACTCTGGACGCGCTTTGAGCTCCAGAGTCGCTGAATAGGACTCGTACCGAACGCGTGACCCCACCAATGGATTCCTCGTTCGGAGAGCAATCCGTTTGGTGGGGTCACACGTTCGGTTCGAGTTCTATTTAGCGTCTCTGGAGCTCAAAAACCCACCGCGAATTTCACGGCCTTACCGGACCGGTCTTCTGGCCCACTGCTGCGACTGTCGGAATCATTCTGCTTGCTGCAGAGCGCGGTCAAAATACAATTCAGGATAAGGACATTTTTTCAGGACTCCAGTCACTGACACGCTCGACCACGTACGAAGTCAAGAGAGTCGTACTTTGAAGGGCTCAGGGACAGACAACACCATGATAGGTCAATACCGTGCCCTCCAAGGGAACACGAAAATGCAGCCGACGAATTCATGCACCTCGCGTGGACCAATCATGTTTTATTCAGACCGCGTGGCCACCACTTCGTGAGAGCGGCCCTTGCCGCACAACACCAAACATTGTTCCTTTTATACGCCGCGCAACGTAGCATAGTGGGCCAGAAGACCCTCGTCACAGGCGGCAAAAACCCTACACGCGTTATGAGCTGTGGCGTCGCAAAACAGGACTCGAACCGAACGTGTGACACCCCACCAATGGATTGCTCTCCGATCGAGGAATCGTGGGATCACACGTTCGATTCGAGTCCCATTTAGCGACTCTGGAGCTCAGAACAAGTCCAGAATTTTGGCCGCCTGCACCGGTCCTCTGGCCCACTGCGCACAGCAGGGATACAACAAGAGTTTCCAGCGGAGTGGAGACAACACTCGCACTAAAAAAAAAAAAAACCCTAAATTTAACAAAAAAAACAACAAATAACTTTAAAATTTTTTCAAACAGAATATACTTTTCTTCGAAAGATCGAAAGAAGTAGCGAACTGAAGAACTGAATGGCCGCTACGCGACGCAGCCCAGTGCACCGACAGATAGACCCTCCGTGGAGAAAGGCTCGCTCCAGTGGGCCACGGTCACTTCGTCCGTCGGTCCTCCAAGCGCAACGTCATAAGCAGTCATAAAGCCACCGCGTCTAATCACTCCAGAAAAACGCGTGGCGACACAGCAAAAAAAAAAATGTGAAAAAATAAAGTGGTTTTTTTTTTTCCCTTCTTTTAAAGATGAAAATGCATCTTGTAAACAGCAAGTGTTAGATGCGTCACTGATTAAAAATTTTAAACCTAAAAAACAGACAGGCGCCTTCTTGTCTCCGACATTCCGATGCTGTACCGAAAGCGACAAGTATGCCCTCTCCTGGACGGCCTGCTACGTGTCACACCCGCCCATCATCACAATCCTCGTCGCCAGTCAAGTCACGCCCCCTCACAGTGGGCCAGAAGACCGGCGCAGGCGGCCAAAACTGCAGACGCGTTTTGAGCTCGTCGCTACATGGGACTCGAACCGAACGTGTGACCCAACCAATGGTTTGCTCTCAACACGAGGAATCCATTGGTGGGGTCATGTGAGTTCGCTTCGAGTTCTTTGAAGCGACTCTGGAGCTCAAAACGCGCCGACAGTTTTGATCGCCCGCGTCGGTCTTCTGGCCCACGGTGCCCCTCCACCCAGGCCCTCTACACTGTAAAAATTTGTTGTCACTTTAGAACAAAATCTTGGATGATTTTTTCATCACTTTTAAATGACGACGATGTCATCGCAAACCTTTTGCAAGGGCGTGACAAAAATGTCATCAATAGTTTTGATGACATGCTTGTAAAAAAAAAAAAAAAAAAAGTGAGTCTTGGAATTGTCATCAAGTGACAACCAAAATTTTTACAGTGTATACACAGACAGCAAACCACCTGTCCACACTATTAAAACCAAATCAGCGCGGTGAAGCACGCGGTGACGGGCCGACGACGCGCCTCGCGGCTGTGGCTCCAGGCCAACACAAAGGGAGGCGGTCCCGTCCCCAAGTCCCAAATCCAAGTCAGTCAAAGTCGATGCGGAGCGTGGATAACGCGAGAGCGCTTCAACCAGACAGCGACAGGGAAGTCCCACGGCCCACCGCCACACCGTGAAAAAAAAGAGGGGGGGGGAGAGAGAGAGAGAGAGAGAGAGAGAGAGAGAGAGAGAGAGAGAGAGAGAGAGAGAGAGAGAGAGAGAGAGAGAGAGAGAGCAAGTGCCGACTTTTTCCTTACACCCAATTTTCCGTGTACTTTTTAAGTACAACCAAACTACAGCCATTTTTTTTTGCAGTGTATTCCACGGTTCCTCGAGGGACCGTGGGAGGAACCCTCCCAAAAATTCATTTCACAGTGTAGGGCTCTCCACAGCTGCAGCGCGTCAAGGTCACCGCGGTTCGACCTTCGCGTACTTCCTCTTTTTTCCGCGGCACGCCGCCCGAAGATTCCGTAGGACTTCACTCGTAGCAAAAAAAGTACGGAAAAGGTACGGAACATGTCTGGTCAACAATTTGCCTGGACCGTTTCGTACTTGCCGAGTTCTCTGTACCTTTTTTCCGTACCCGTTTACATGAGCTTATATGGGACAGGTACGGTCGTTCCGTAATTTCGTCCGTACTTCCGTACTATATTCATTCGCGCATTTTCCGTCCAAAAGTACAGAAATTTTTACAGTGTTCGCGTCGCTCTGTCGCCGTCGCACTCGTGGGGGCGCACGGTGGGCCTGACGACCGGCGCATTGAGGAACTCTGCAGGTCGAAACGCGTTTAAGAGTCGTGGCCGCCTGCGCCGGTCTTCTGGCCCACTGTGGGGCGTCCCGAAGGAGTGCGAGAGAGACAAAGATCAGCGAGCGCGTGCCGTGGCGTGCCGTGGCTCCAACAAAAGACGAAGCCTTCTTGTTGCCGCCAAAACGGAGACAAACATTTTTCCACCGGAGAAAGTCGCGCGCTGTGAAGCGACAACTACACCGCACTGCACGGCCCGCCGCACTCGCCCAAAAAAAATAAAAACAAAAAATAATCGAATTTTGGAGAGTGCACAGCACAGTGGGCCAGAAGACCGGTGCAGGCGGCCAAAACTCTCGACACGTTTTGAGCTCCAGTGTCGCTAAATGGGACTCGAACCGAACATGTGACCCCAACAATGGATTGGTCTCCGAACGAGCTCAAAACGCGTCCGGGCTTTTGACCACCTCCCACGTCTTCAGGTCTACTGTGCGCTGCCCGTGGTGAAAATCAACTGCAAGTTTTTGCCAACAGAATAACTCGTGGCAAACGACAGAAAATGGTTGAACAGTAAGTCTGGGAGTGACAATCTATTTTTCACAGTGCGTTCTTTCCCGTACCCCTGCTGCCCCTGGCTTGACCCGGCGCATGCTTCATGCTTCGAGTCGGTGCACCGGCTCATCTCGTGCAGTCTCCTCGGCGCAACGTCGCACAGTGGGCCAGAAGGCTGGCCAAGGCGGTCTAAGTCCCGGACGCGTTTTCAGCTCCAGAGTCGCTAAACGGGACACTCGAACCGAACGTGTGACCCCACCCACCAAGGGATTCCTCGTTCGGAGAGCAATGCACTGGTGGGGGTCACACGCTCGGTTCTTCGAGTCCCATTTAGCGACTCTGGAGCTCCAAACGCGTCGGCCGTGTGCCGGTCTTCTGGCCCACTGTACGTCGCAGAGGTGCGAGAGAGGCGAAAGGGAAGGAAAGGACAAGCACGGAGCGGGGATAGGGGAAGGGGGAAGGGGGACGGGGTGAGGGGAACCAGTCACTTCACTAACGGGTACCGTTAGCACCGCACCGGTCTCGCGCGTCTTCACTCTCGGGGTCCGCGAGGGTTCGATCCCCGGCCGCCAGAGCGCGCGACGCGCGCAGCTGCACAGTGGGCCTGAAGACCGCCGCACCCGCACCACACAAGGCCGGCGCGAGTGATTCACAACGCGCTCTCGAAGTACAGCCAGACTGGGGACACTGCCTGCAGCTGGCTGCCAGCTCGCCTGCCTGCCTGTTTGGCTGGCAGCGCCGCAGGGCGGAAATCGTCAAGATTACTGCAGCCGAAGAAGCGTAGCGCCGCCGACCTTCCTCAATTCGGTGACCTTGAGGCGCGGCGTCGAGGACTACACTGCGATTCAGGATGGAAGGCGGCTGGCGTTGTGGCGGTGGTAGATGACAGCCGACTACCTGCATGTGGCCCGAGGTCCGCGTGAGGGTGGCGTGGGTCGAGAGACCCACCTATTGTCCCTTTGCATTTATAATGACCGTGGAAAAGTCTCATATTGTAACTTGAAATTGGTAAAATTTCTACAAACTGAACGCATATTTGGACCCACACGAAAAACCTGACTCGGTTTTAAAAAAAATTGAAACTTGTGCCATTATTTTTCGTTGACCCAAATTTGGGATGGTCTTCGCTTAAAATTGTCGTAGCGACATGTCGTTTTCACAAAAATCTATAAAATTGTATGAACATTTTAAAACACGTGTCAGCTTCAATACCTGTTCCAAATTTCAAGTTGCGATTTGGTCCCGCAGTTAGGAGCTAATTATTATTCCTTGGCCTTTTGTCCGACTGCGAGGGTCGCTCGCCACCCGCACAATGGGGCGGGGCTCGGGGCTTGTTTCTCTAAGGTGTCGATGGGTCCAGGACGGGCCAGGTCAGAAATGTTGCTGCGGTAGCTGGGGAGGCGTAGCAAGGCGACAAAAATTGCCGAGCCGCCTTCCATCCTGAATCGCAGTATAGAAGGCACAGGGCAGGGAACGAACCCCAGTACGACAACCCGCAAAACGTAATACATTTTTAAAGTCTATTTTCAAGACGACGAATCGATTCGTCAAAATCCAAGACATTGTTTTTGGAGTCTCGGGTGACATGGGGAAGAATTACCCGAATAGTGAGAAGAATAGTGAATCTACGACCAGTTGCTGCTGCTGCAACGAGAGTGCAACAGCGTTGTCACTACCACTGACAGACAGACAGAGACAGACAGACTCAACGACACAGACACACAGACAGGCGGACTAAAAAGCAATATGCCGGGAGCAACGGATTGAGTCATTGCCGGTGTGTGCTGCTTGTTCACTGTGTGCGTATTGTGTTTACGTATGGTATGTGTGTGTGAGTGTGTGTGTGTGTGTGTGCGAGAGTATGCGCGAATGCGCACGCCTTGGTACACACACATATATACACACACACACGGGGACGCTGGGTGTAGTACCCGCACAGCCCCCACACCTCACCTAATCCACAGCAACAAGAGCAAGCTAAGAACAGAGCAAGCCTGGACGAAGGGCGAACTTCAGGTTTCCATGTTTCAGAGATGCACACTAAATGCTTATGGACTTTTTGTACCTAAGTATTGACGTTGTGCAGGTGTAAGTCATGTACAAATTTTTACAAAAATTAGGTACAATTTTATAAAAACTTCACCATAATATGGAAATATTATCCCTAATTTTTATAGTTTACACATGAAAAAATACGGCAATAGTTTTGGACAATAAGAGTTCATAGACCGTCAGTGGTCTTCTGTACCACTGTGCTGCGTCTCTCCTGGTCGGTCCCCAGTGCACTGTCCGTAACGATTGTTCGAAAACAACAAAACTGTCAACAACATGGTCGTTTTCCTACAAAATCTTTGTTTAAAACTGAAACGACGGAAAAGTTGTCTTACATCAAGTATAAGTTGTTTTAGAATGACCCAACTGTCATTTATCAACAACATTCTCTGTTTGTAAACGGCTGCTGTCGTTTAAAAACAACTGTTGTCAGAAAAAAAAAATTAGCAATAGATTAGTTGTTAATTAACAACAAAATTTCTGACAGTGTGTGGGACTCGATTGCGGTTTTGGCCACCTGCGCCGGTCATCTGGCCCACTGTGCGCGGCCCACCGCCGCCTTCGCTGTGGGTCAGTGACACGACTACACTGTCAACAAAAGCGCCAGCCAGCACAGTGTGGGCGAGCAAGGACGCAGGGAAAGGAGCAGGAAAACGGGAGAAAGCGCCGAGCCTCGCCAAGCAGGGCCTAACCCTGGCGACCGAAGTCGTAGCGAAAAGGGGGGAGTGGGAGGGGGGAGTGGGAGGGGGTAAGGGGGAGGGGGTGTGGGAGGTGGGGAGTGGGAGTGGGAGGGGGTAAGGGGGAAGGTGGGCAACCAGGACTCACCTCGAGCCATTCCGACCGTTTTCTGCACAGTGGCCGCCAGACAGAGGCCCTTCAAATGTCCGCCATGGTGAAAAATTAGAACACTGATCATTTATTATTTTTTTTAAAGAAAAATGAGATTGTCATACTGAGAAAGTATTTAATGCTAAATGGAACTCGAGCCGAACGTGTGACCCCATCAATGGATTGCTCCCCGAACGAAGAATCCATTGGAGGTGTCACAAGTTTCGGTTCGAGTCCTGTTTGGCGACTGCGGAGCTCAAAACGCGTCTAGAGTTATGGCCGCCTTATGGCGGCCGGTCTTCCGGCCCACTGTGCGGCCCGCAGCCAGAGAGGCGCCGCCACATCACTCAGCAGCGACGCACCTCGTAGACAGGCTGCCTGCATTCGGACGTCCGGTTCACCGGGGCGTGGCGGGGCGGGGCGGGGCGTGGCGGGGTGGGGCCAGGTCTTACGTAAGGCCGCGTCGTGCCACGACGCCGCCATTCGTGGCGTTCGGAATCGATCTCTCGAACCGGATTCGAGCCTTGGTCATGTCGAGGGGGCGGACGGGTCGAACATTGGCGCGGCGGCGGCGCGGCCCGGACAGGTGGAAAACGGTAAACTCGGAAAGTTTCGAGAGGGGTGGGCGGGGCAGGCAGGCAGGCAGGTGCGGCACGTACGGATAGGCGCAACAAGAATTTACTAGAAAGCCGCGAAGGGATGGCAACTTTAGCTAGGTCTAAAAGCCGCGAAGGGATGGCAACTTTAGCTAGGTCTAAAGGCCGGAAGGGATGGCAACTTTGGCTAAGTCTAAAAGCCGGAAGGGATGGCAACTCTATGCATGAAAGCCGGAAGGGATGGCAACTCTAGCTGGGTCTGAACGCCGGAAGGGGATGGCAACGCACAATGGACCACAAGACCAGCGCAGGCGGCCAAAACTCTAGACGCGTTTTGAGCTCCAGAGTTGCTAAACGGGACTCGAATGTGACCCTACCAATCGATTCCTCGATCGGAAAGCAATCCAGTGGTGGGGTAACACGTTCGGTTCGAGTCCTATTTAGCGACTATGGAGCTCAAAACGCGTCTAGAGTTATGGCCGCCTGCGCCGGTCTCCTGGCGCACTGTGCAACGCCCGGGGCGGCTGAAAGCCGGAAGGGTAGAGAGAGGCATCTAGGCTGAAAGGATAGGGCGAATGAATGCGAAGGTAACAATGGAAGGGAACAAGATTTGTCCGACAACACATACAAGCCACGCCCCCCTGCCCGCTGAACACGCAGTTTCATACAGACAAAGACGAACTGCTTGTTGAGGTCACAGAGTCGCTGTTGTATGCGGCAGCTTTCTTTGCGCGCGCGGCGGTATGGGGCCGAGGGAAAGGGGGGAGGGGAGGGGAAAAGAGGAAGGGGGAAGAGGGGGAGGAGGGGGAGAAGAGGGAGAAGAGGGAGAAGAGGGAGAAGGAGGAGGGGGAGGAGGGGGAGAAGGAGGAGGGAAGGAGGGGGAGGGGGGGGGTCGTCAGGTGAGTCCGGTGCCAGACCAGCAGTCCCAGCAGACCGGGAAAAGGACACAAAGAAACACGACTGCTAGCAGCCTGACTTACACGCCTCACCGGGCAACGCTCTTTGCGCGCGGTGAATGACGCGCACTCACTGCACGAAAAAAAAAAACAAAAAAAAAAAACGAAAAGCACACGTTTTCCGCGAAAGTGAGTGAACCCAGGGGTTGACAATTTTAATCCACATGATTTAAAGAAAAAAAAAACAACTGAAATTGAAAATAAATATGAAATGTAGTTTTAGCGCCACGGCTGAAAGACAAAATATCTAAGGTACAATGAATTTTCAAACGCGAGTTACCAACATATGCAACAGAGAATCTTCATATGAGGCTTTTAGAGTGTGGCTAACGTCAACTGTAACCGCAAACCAGGCAAGATAAACTTCGGCGGCAACGACAAAATTCATTTTCAATTTGGGCGCTGCAAACGACAGGCCCAAAGCCCAAAGAATGCATAATGCCTGCATCTCGCACACGATCTCTCACACCAATTGCTGAGAAAGTAGAGCAACCATTTCAGGCCCTGTCGATTGCCAAGTCAGTGCACGTCTCCTGGGGAGGAAGGACATGAGGACAGCGGACAGCCCAGCTGAGAGCCCACCCTACGAAACGTGAAAACCAAAGCCGCCGACGAGGTGAACGAATTTCGTCCCAAACCTGTTCCCAGCAACCAACCGGGCGGCCCAACAACGCTCCGGGCTCACTGTGCGACCGGGGCCAACGCAACACGGCCAGAGAAGTCGTCACCGAATCCAAAGCGGTGCCCAGCGGGGTCAACAAACCCGACGCCGCACAGTGGGCCGCATGCGGCCAAAACTCAAGACGTGTTTTTGAGCTCCGGAGTCGCTTAACAGGACTTCAACTGAACCGTGTGACCCCATTAATGGATTCCTCGTTCAGAGAGCAATCCATTGGTGGGGTCACACGTTCGGTTCGAGGCCCATCCAGCGACTCTGGAGCTCAAAACGCGTCGGGGATTTTGGCCGCCGCCACATAGGTCCTCTGGCCCACTGTGCGCGCCGTCGCTCAGACGTAATAAAGAATACATGGTCACCCTCGGGGCCCGCCACTCACCGGGTGTTTCACAAACCCACGTTAATTTTTGTTTTTCGTTTTTTACGCAAGTAAAGCCATGGGGGCCGTTGGCGCGCCATGCATGGAGGGAACGGTGGCGTATACCTGCGTTATACAGTCGCGGAAAACAACCAGGGCGCGACCTGCACGGCACAGCGAGGGGAACGCATAGCAGTCCATGAAGAATCCCAGGAGCGTATTCATGACCCCGCACAGTGGGTCAGACGACCGGTGCAGGCGGCCAAAACTCTAGACGCGTCATGAGCTCCAGAGCCGCGGGTCCCCCCCACTCAAACAATCTGTGTACGCTGGGAGGACACAATCCCACAATCTTGCGTCAAAAACGCCAGTAAGTAGGCAAAAAGCGCGACATAATCAGACAGCATCCTGAGCAATCCGACACAATCAAAACAATCTGTGTACAGGCAAATTCAGAGTGAGGGTCCCCTCGGGACCCCTTCCTGGCCCACCGCGCCCCACTCCCTTTCCTCTATCAACCTTGATAGGACTGTCAGTCCAATCCTCCAGAAAGAGTGAGCAACAAGTGCGTGTCCTAACCTCCTTCCTTTTCGAGTCTGACCACGCGCCTAGGGCGAATCCACGCCGTTTCGATACTATCGATCCTCATAGCAGCGCGAGGGCGCCCCTTCGAAGAACACACAAATAATTCAACACGTCATCGTGCCCACTTTCCACGGGAGACAAATGCGCTTTTGACAGTCGGTCGCCTTTAGGAGAGCACCTAGCTCACCGTCGTCAGTCAGCCTTGTGGGAGAAAAGGAAAAGGGGGAGGAGGGGAGGGGGAGGGGGAGGGGAAGGGGGGGGAGGGGAGGGGAAGGGGGAAAGGGGGAGGGAGGGGGGGGAGGACGGGCCCACTGTGCCTCCCGGGTGCGATTGCAGGAGCGCGGCGCAGGTACGCACTTAAAGGTAAATTGGGCCCACGGCCGGGTTACCCGCGATGGCAAGACAAGAGCCCCACAGTGGGCCAGACGGCGGCGGCGCAGGCGGCCAAAACTCGGGGCTTGTTTTGGCCGCCCGCGCCGTATTCTGGCCCACTGTGCCCCTCCCCCTCACCAACCTTGATAAAACGCTTGATAGGTGGCAGTCCGATCCTCCAGGAAGTGCGAGCAGCAGCTCTCTCTCTCCACTCACCAACTTTGATCCCCGAAAGAGGCAAGTAATCACCCGCGCTAACACGCAACATCCGACACAAAGGCAGCCTCTAAAAAGGTTAATTGCGATTTAATAGCATGGAAGAGAGGGCTGGGTTGTCCGCAAAGAGGATACCACTTCCAGCTCCACACAATTCAAATCTAGCAAAATGCAACCTTTGAATCACGAAGTATTATTTATCGTTCAAAGTTGAAGCCTAATTAGAACATGACCGACCACACTATTTCGGGAATACAAGCGTCAAACAATTGGAAATGCGCAGAAAGTTTAGTGGAGTGCAAGTAATGGCAGCTGCAAGTGGCCCCGAGAGTTAGCACACACGTAACAGCACCTTTTTTGAATTCATTCAGAGTACAGATCTAATTTTGATAGTATCTGATTCTATACATTGACGAGTTCTCCCGGGTACTGTACGCGTTCGCCCCGCCCCACAGAACAATACAGTATGTGCCCCTCACGGTGAGAGAGAGAGAGAGAGAGAGAGAGAGAGAGAGAGAGAGAGAGAGAGAGAGAGAGAGAGAGAGAGAGAGAGAGAGAGAGAGAGAGAGAGAGAGAGAGAGAGAGAGAGAGAGAGAGAGAGAGAGAGAGAGAGAGAGAGGGGCCTCGATGCCCGCGGCGACGCCCCCTGCAGCCTGGGATTCCGAGAGTTGTTTTCGTCGGCCCTTCTCTGTCGCGCTCATGGGACGTCCCGTGCCGGTGGGAGAGAGAGAGAGCGACGAAAACGATCTCTGGCGGCATCAGTCTGCGCTGGCACACTGTTCCTTTCGCGGCGTCGCAGGGCCCAGCGGGGCGGTGCCCGGCTGCGTGCGAAGCAGCAGCGCGGCGTCGCACAGTGGGCCAGAAGAAAGACGGGTGCTGGCGGCCACATCTCTAGACGCGTTTTGAACTCCAGAGTCGCTAAACAGGACTCGAACCAAACGTGTGACCCCACCAATGGATTCCTCGTTCAGAGAGCAATCGATTGCCGGGGTGACACGTGCGGTTCGAGTCCCATTTAGCGGCTCTGGAGCTCAAAACGCGTCTAGAGTTGTGGCCGCCTGCGCCGGTCTTGAGGCCCACTGTGCAACGAGTGGCCGCCTCGGACGCGGCCGCGGCGCCCCGCCTGTCCATCGGAACAGGGTCAGCTGTTGGTCACGAAACGCCACCACGGCGTGCGGCGGACTCGAGCAGCGCAGACAGAGTCCTTCTCGTCGCTTCTCTCTCTCTCTCTCTCTCTCTCTCTCTCTCTCTCTCTCTCTCTCTCTCTCTCTCTCTCTCTCTCTCTCTCTCTCTCTCTCTCTCTCTCTCTCTCTCTCTCTCTCTCTCTCTCTCTCTCTCTCTCTCCTTTGCCCACTCCCCCTCCCCCCAAACAGGCAGGATCCGCCACTGTGAGAAAACGGCATGCCGCGTACAGTGAAGTGGGCACAGTGGGCACGTCAGGGCAACGCGGTTAATTCACCATTTGCCACTTAGAGACGACCTTTGCCCGCCTTTGGCGCGCCGGCCGCCCACCAGCGAGAAAAAGAGAGAGAGAGAGAGAGAGAGAGAGAGAGAGAGAGAGAGAGAGAGAGAGAGAGAGAGAGAGAGAGAGAGAGAGAGAGAGAGAGAGCGCTCATACTGTTCTTTGGAAACAACAGCCTGCAGGCCCAGGGAGGCTCGGGTTCAAAAAGACGGCCCGCGGCCCGCCCACAACAAGTGCGCTGAGCGCAGAGCGCAGAGCTTCCGAAAAAAAAAAGTAAAAGCAGAAGTCGCGGACGCACGAGAAACGCGCCCGCAAGGTGCAAAGTGGTAATGCATGCACCGGAAAAAAAAGTCAGACAAAATGACGCAGTAAGACAGAAGACAACACAGAGGCAGCGGGCTGCCTACGCCCATACGCCAAGCGAGATTCTAGATCCCAACTACTGTACGACAGCTTTGAGAGACGTGACATTTCACAGTGTCAGCATTCCATGCACTGTCATTCAAACTGCAACACTCACAGGCCGTTTTAAAATGAGAAAAAAAAATGAATGTCGGACTGTTGTTTAGGGACTGTTTGGCAATGAAGCCTCCTTGAGAAAAATTGCAAGAAAATGATAATCGCAAAATTTTGAAGAAGAAAAAAAAAACACATTTTTTTTAAGGGGGCAGTAGCACTTCGTGCACGTTTTTCTCATTTTTTCCGAACTTTCTGTTTGGACAGCAATAAAAAATTTGGTATAAACGCTAGAGACAAACGGAAATCACCATGTAAAAGTACAGACTTTTTACAACAATTTCAAAAAAAATAATTTTGTTCTGGCATCAAATTAGGCAGGGATATATAGCATGTAAAAAAGGTCTGCAAAATCATACATGATGTCACTGCGCGCACGATTGCGGCCGAAGTTTTCAACTTTTTTCCAATCGGGAAAAAGCATCCGAAAGAGCATAAAATTGCCCACAAAATGAACCACCGGCGTTAATATCGGACGAAAAATACTGCTATGAAAATGTACTTTTGCACAAAATTTTCGTTATAACGGTTTTTTTGAGTTCAATATCAAATATCTAGCAGTATTTTTCGTCCGATATTAATGCCGGTGGTTCATTTTGTGGGCAATTTTATGCTCTTTCGGATTCTTTTTACCGATTGGAAAAAAGTTGAAAACTTCGGCCGCAATCGTGCGCGCAGTGACATCATGTATGATTTTGCAGACCTTTTTCACGTGCTATATATCCCTGCCTAATTTAATGCCAGAACAAAATTATTTTTTTTGAAATTGTTGTAAAAAGTCTGTACTTTTTCATGGTGCTTTCCGTTTGTCTCTAGCGTTTATACCAAATTTTTTATTGCTGTCCAAACAGAAAGTTCAGAAAAAATGAGAAAAACGTGCACGAAGCGCTACTGCCCCCTTAAAAGAAAGAATTAGAAAGTAAAACAATGGGCTCTTGTTGCAAAAATTAAGGAGTGGTAATAGAAAAATATTGCAGTGACCAAAGTATTAAAAACTCGGTTCCATTGCAGAAGTTTGAAGTAAAAATATAGCTAAATGAATGACAGTGCGTACTACACCAAGACAGCCCAAAAGGCTTATAGGCCATGCATTTCTCAGAGCCAGAAACAAGTTTCCGGACAAGTCCGGCGTCTCCCAGACACGACAACCCCACCCCGCGTTCCAAAATAAAACTTGCAGGCCGAAGATAAAAATTTTCACTCATCTGCTTGCTTCTGAACAACCAAGTTTATTTCCAACAGTACAGGGTGCGTTCGAAAACGCAGCCAACGGCGTGGAACTCTGACAGCGCTCTGCCATACAGTCGCCGAACCAACGGGAGTAGATACGTATGACAGATGGAGGAGGCTTGGCGCCAGGTAATTGGCGCGCGAGCACGTACCGATAGGTAATCACCGGGAGAAACATTTCCGACCGGACGACCGTCTCTGCGATAGCGGCAGCCTTGCCTTCGCCTCGGACACGCGGAGGGACTGACAGCGACGCACAGTGGGCCAGAAAACCGGTGACGACGGCGTCTCTAGACGCGTTTAAAGCTCCGGCGTCGCTGAACGGGTCTCGGACCGAACGTGTGACCCCACCAATGGATTCCTCGTTCGGAGAGTAATCCATTGGTGGGGTCACTCGTTCGGTTCGAGTCCCATTTAGCGATCCTGGAGCTCAAAAACGCGTCTGGAGTTTTGACCGCCTGCGCCGCCGGTCTTCTGGCCCACTGTGCGGCGCCGGCCGCGAGACGAGGGGCCGTCCCAGAGGAGGCACTGGAGGCGAGTATCAGACTGGCCGCGCGGACAGAAAACCACAACCGGGCCTATCCCACAGACAGGCACCGACCGACAGACAGACAGCAGTCGGACAGCGCCACTGTTGTGAAAAGGCGCTCCAGCAGGCCAGGGCTCGTTTCGAACACAGTGCTCTAGTCCCTATGTGTCTCTCGCACTTGCACTCTCAGACTCGAAACTGACTTTCACTACATGGTATTGAAATTTTGTAATAATTATTTACATATTTGTAAGTGCTTAATGACACGTTTGGTTCGAGTCCTGTTTAAGCGACTCTGGAGCTCAAAACGCGTCTGTAGTTTTGGCCATCTGCGCCGGTCTGTCTGGCCCACCGTGTGCTCCAGCTGACGGGTCGGGCGCGTATGCAGGGGGAGGGTGACGGGGGTCATGACCTCCTGAAGATAGGCACTGTGGCCCACTGTGACCCACTGTGACCCACTGTGACCCACTGTGACCCACTGTGACCCACTGTGACCCACTGTGACCCACTGTGACCCACTGTGACCCACTGTGACCCACTGTGACCCACTGTGACCCACTGTGACCCACTGTGACCCACTGAGACCCACTGAGACCCACTGAGACCCACTGAGACCCACTGTGACCCACTGTGACCCACTGTGACCCACTGTGACCCACTGTGACCCACTGTGACCCACTGTGAGGCGTGACAACTGCCTGCTTCGAGAGCAGACGGCTCGGCGGGACGCAGCAAACGCCTTCGGAAGGCGAGCTCAGCGTTTGAGCGGAAATTGCGGTCCCGTCTATACAGCGAACCCAGCCTCTCGAACGCGGAATCGAATTCCAAACGGGTGACTCGTCCAGCCGAACGGCCCTGCAGCGACAAGGCGTGCGCCGAGGAAACGTCAAATGGCGCCACACAGTGGGCCAGAAGACCGGTGGAGGCGGTCCAAAAAATTCCGGACGCGTTTTAAGCTTCAGACCAGAGTCGCTAAGTGGGAAACGAACCGAACCGAACGCGTGACCCCACCGATGGATTGCTCTCCGAACGAGAAATCCATTGGTCGGGTCACACGTTCGGTTCGAGTGCCATTCAGAGCTCAAAACTCGTCTCGACTTTTGGCCGCCCGCGCCGGCCTAGAAAGGCCCACTGTGCGTCGACGCCGAGCACGTCCTGCTTACCTAGACAAAGTCGCTATCCACGCAGCAGCAGGCGGCGGCGGCGGCGGCAGGTCTCGGCCGAGTACTCCAAACACGAGACACACTCACACACGCACACTATGTAGCACAGCACTCTCTTGCGGCACTTTTGTTGCTGGTTTCGACGCACGCCGCCGGGCACCCTCTCTCTCTCTCTCTTGCTCTCTCGCGTGCTAATCCAGGAGGTGCTGCGGGGAGTCTCGGACACGCGTGCACATCGTCCGGGGCGTCCAGGGCGGGCTCGGACACAGCGGGACGGACACTCAGGAGGCGGAGGACGGCGACGA
>CM060101.1:7831683-7939183 GCA_030522485.1 Stenchaetothrips biformis
TATCACACTTCAGACTTCAAAAACCCCTGTAAGTTAGGCAATTGTACTCAGAAAAGGTGTAAAAAATCAATTTAAATAAAATTTAAAAAAAAAAATCTAAAAAAAATCTTTGTTCACTTTGGACCTTATTAATCCCCCTCCCCACCCCCCTTCTCTGGGACTCTCCCAAGCGCTTTTTGGCGAGCGATAGCGCTGACTTACCCGGGATGGACTCCTTGAAGCGGGAGAAGGACCTGCGCAGGGAGGCGGGCGCCAGGGGCTGGCGGATGGATCCCTGGCGGGCGGACCCCGGCCGGACGTGGCCGTCCCAGGCGGACCGCAGCATGGCCATGGTGCCCGAGGACGCCGACGCCGCGGTCCCGGACGACGCCGCGGTCCCGGACACCGGCCGTCCCTGCTGCTCCTTGTCGGCCATGGCCATGGCGGGGAGCGAGTCCGCGCTGCCCCACGCGTCGCCCAGGCTGCCGCACGCGGTGGGCACGTCCATGTCGAAGCTGCGGCCCACACCGCACAGGGGGTTAGTGGCTGATCACGGCTGCGAGGCACAGTGGGCCGAAACACAGGTGAAGGCGGTCCCCGCCCCGGACTCCGAACTCCAGCGGAGGGGTTGTTTTGGATTGTCCGAAGTGGTTTCTGCAATGCACAGTGGGCCAGAGGACCGGTCAAAATTCTCTCTCTCTCTCTCTCTCTCTCTCTCTCTCTCTCTCTCTCTCTCTCTCTCTCTCTCTCTCTCTCTCTCTCTCTCTCTCTCTCTCAGTGTATGCGAGTGCCAAAGTGTATCGCATAGCTATACACATCGCCACGCGCCTGGAGCTTCCTTACGTAACGTGCATCGCGTCTCGGCGTGCTGAGGCGGTGGCGGTAAGTTTCCTGTTCCTCCGGCTGGGTCGCGCGGAATGCTAGTGCGGTCGGCGGAGGCGGAGAGAGAGAGAGAGAGAGAGAGAGAGAGAGAGAGAGAGAGAGAGAGACAGAGAGAGACAGAGAGAGAGAGAGAGAGATAGAGAGAGAGAGAAGTCATGTTCCAGTGGTCGTGGTGTTAGTGTGTGGTGGCGGTTTTGCAGATGGTTGATGCGGGCCTTAGAATGAACACCTTTCGTTCGATTTCCCGTTCTCCCTTATATTCACTTTTTGTTTACAAGGCAACACAAAGCAGCCGGCGCAGGTGGCCTCAAAACTCCAGAGTCGCTAAACAGGACTCGAACCGAACGTATATGACCCCCACTAATGGATTCCTCGTTCGGAGACCAGTCCATTGATGGGGTCACACGTCCGGCTCGAGTCCCATTAAGCGACTCTGGAGCTAAACGCGTCCGTGATTTTGACCGCCGCATCCACCGGTCGTCTGGCATAAGTCACTGTGCATCGTAGAAAACCCAAGGGGTGGATGACCCTCCTGAATCGTGTACGGAGTACTATTATTATCGGTATTATTGAAGTACTATAGGTATTATTGGAGTATTGTCGGTATATTATAGGCAACTCTGCAGGCACCGGAGAGGATTTGAGTGCGTTCGGGTCCGTTCACTTGCGTTTGGTTCCGCGCGCGCGGTTTTCGGACCACTCGGATGGTTTTGATACAATAAGACCCGATCCCAAATAAAACTTAGAGACTGAAATGATGCGCGGGATGATGAAAGAGACACAAAAGTTAGTATTATTCAGTATTAAAGTTAGTATTAAAGTTAATATTATTGATCAAATCAGTATTATCGGTATCATTCAAGTATTATTGATGTCGTGTACGGAGTATTATTGAAGTCAGGCGCCGCTTGTAGAAACCACAGTGGACAATCCAAAACAACCCCCTGGAGTCCGGGAACAACCACTACTTACGACTCGGCGCTGTGGTGGATGAGCGAGGGCTGGGGCGGCATGGTGGTGCTGGGGCGGCGGTGGCGCTGCAGGCGGTGCTATATATACAGACGGCTGAGCAGCAGCTGGTGGCGGCACTGCCCGTGCTGCAGGCCGCCCTGGAGGCCCTGCCGCTGGAGTCCGAGCGGTGCGTGCCCTGTGCAAGGGCCTAACTACTAACAGTCACTCTGCTTGCTCTGCCGCTGCAGTGGTCCCCACACGTCCTGTCCCGCTGCCCGCTGCCCGTCCGTCCCATCGTCCCATCCGGCCCGGCATCGCGGTCTCTCTCCCGCCCGCGCTCCCCGCGCCACGGTGCACAGTGGGCCAGAAGACCGGCGCAGGCGGCCGGAATACACACTAAATTCTTATGCCCTTTTTTTTTGTACATTGTTAAGCACAATTTTGCACATGCGTTTGTTATGCGTAATATTATACGTTGTTATGCATAATATTATGCAGAATCTTACGCATTGTGCAACTATGTCCAAAAAAGTCCATAAGGATTAAGTGTGTAGGGTATTCCAACGCCCTCCCAGAACGGAAGTAAAGGCGAGAGAAACGGAAGTTGAAAACGGCAGTTTATAAGCTAAATCTACGCGGCGTAGATTTCTCATATAAACTGCCGATTTTAACTTCCGTTTCTCTTCGTTGGAATACCCTATTCTAGACGCGTTTTGAGCACCAAAGTCGGTAAACAGGACTCTCCGAACGAGGAATACATCATTGCTTGGGTCAGTCGTTCGGTTCGAGTCCCATTTAGCGACTCCGGAGCTCAAAGCGCGTCTATAATTTGTTGGGCCGCCCGCACCGGTCTTCTGGCCCACTGTGCACAGTGAGCCAGAGAGAGAGAGCGAGAGAGAGGGAAGGCCACTGCTTTCGGGATTGCCCCCCTCCCCTCCCCCTCCCCCTCCCCACTCTCGCAGCATCGCGGCTCCGCGGCCGCGAGCCAGGCCGCGCCAGGCGCGGGACCGCCGCTCTCCCCCGCCCCCTCCATCCCCCTTCTCCCCTCCCCCTCCCCTCCCCTCTCCCCCTGCTCCAGCTCGTCCTCTCCCTGTCATCCGTTACGCCCTTCCCATTGTAGTGTATTAGGCGATTCGCCGTAGCAGTCAGGTCGGGTCAGGGCTGACAGCGCTGCTGACATCAGTCGCGCTGACAACAGCCCAGCTGACACAGCGCTGCTGACACCAGTCGCGCTGACAACAGCGCAGCTGACTCAGCTGCTGCTGACACCACCGGCTTGGTTCACATCATGACGTAGCGGACCCCATAGCGCACAGTGGGCCAGGAGATCAGCGCAGGCGGCAAAAAACGTTCGGTTCGAGTCCCACTTAGCGACTCTGGTGCTCATAAGCCGCTCGAAATTTTGACCGCCCCCAGGCCACTGTGCTTCGCCATAACACTGCTGATACCGGCGGCGAGGCTGGCCATTGACAAACACAGAGCAGCTGCTCCAGCTATAGCTGACGTGAGCCTTCACAATGTCAGTGTGCCTCTCTATCACAGAGCAGCTGCTCCAGCTATAGCTGACGTGAGCCTTCACAATGTCAGTGTGCCTCTCTATCACAGAGCAGCTGCTCCAGCTATAGCTGACGTGAGCCTTCACAATGTCAGTGTGCCTCTCTATCACAGAGCAGCTGCTCCAGCTATAGCTGACGTGAGCCTTCACAATGTCAGTGTGCCTCTCTATCACAGAGCAGCTGCTCCAGCTATAGCTGACGTGAGCCTTCACAATGTCAGTGTGCCTCTCTATCACAGAGCAGCTGCTCCAGCTATAGCTGACGTGAGCCTTCACAATGTCAGTGTGCCTCTCTATCACAGAGCAGCTGCTCCAGCTATAGCTGACGTGAGCCTTCACAATGTCAGTGTGCCTCTCTATCACAGAGCAGCTGCTCCAGCTATAGCTGACGTGAGCCTTCACAATGTCAGTGTGCCTCTCTATCACAGAGCAGCTGCTCCAGCTATAGCTGACGTGAGCCTTCACAATGTCAGTGTGCCTCTCTATCACAGAGCAGCTGCTCCAGCTATAGCTGACGTGAGCCTTCACAATGTCAGTGTGCCTCTCTATCACAGAGCAGCTGCTCCAGCTATAGCTGACGTGAGCCTTCACAATGTCAGTGTGCCTCTCTATCACAGAGCAGCTGCTCCAGCTATAGCTGACGTGAGCCTTCACAATGTCAGTGTGCCTCTCTATCACAGAGCAGCTGCTCCAGCTATAGCTGACGTGAGCCTTCACAATGTCAGTGTGCCTCTCTATCACAGAGCAGCTGCTCCAGCTATAGCTGACGTGAGCCTTCACAATGTCAGTGTGCCTCTCTATCACAGAGCAGCTGCTCCAGCTATAGCTGACGTGAGCCTTCACAATGTCAGTGTGCCTCTCTATCACAGAGCAGCTGCTCCAGCTATAGCTGACGTGAGCCTTCACAATGTCAGTGTGCCTCTCTACCACTTCATGTACCTAAAAAGCAAAGTCTGGTGTTAGAGATTTCCAGAGAAAAACTGCCAGGCAGCCAGCCAGGCAGCCTCAGCCAGGCGGGCAGTCATGCAGGCAGGCAGGGCTCAAGAGGGAGAGGGAGAGGGAGAAAGAGGGAGTGTGTGAGAGAGAGAGCGAGAATCCATTGCGGTTAGGGCGCCGGGGCCGACGGACTCAAAACACAACAGAAGGTGCGGTATGACCTCGCGGGCTTATCGCGAAACCGTGCAGAATGCGACAACACTCCGTCCGTTCGTCCGTCCGTCCGTCCGTCCGTCCGTCCGTCCGTCCGTCCGTCCGTCCGTCTGTCTGTATGTATGTATGTATGTATGTCTTTCTGTCTGTATGTCTGTCAGTTCGTCTGCTAGCTGTGTGACTGACTGCTAGCCTGTCTGCTGCACAGTGGGCCAGTAGACCGGCGCTGGCGGCCAAAAAACGCTAGACGCGTTTTGAGCTCTAGAGTCGCTAAATGGGACTGGAACCGAACGAGTGACCCCACCAATGGACTGCTCTCCGAACGAGGAATCCATTAGTGGGGCCACACGTTCGGTTCGAGTCCCATTGAGCGACTCTGGAGCTCAAAACGCGTCTAGAGTTTCGGCCGCCTGTGCCGGTCCTCTGGCCCACTGTGTGTCGGCGTCTGCCGTCCGCCTGGCTAATGTGTGCAGACGGCACTACTTGGTCCTGGGCGTGTTCGCGACGCCCCAAGGTCGCGACGTGCCCGACCGCGGTAAGCACAACGGACATGGACTCACGTACGTGGGCAGTACGGCGGCCAGTTCCGCGTCGATTAGTCGTCGATTTCTCGAGTCAGCCAATCGCCAGGAAAGGCCTGGAGGACTAGGACCATACACTTAGAAAACCCTTACATCTCAAAATGCACACATCAAACTAGGGGCACGCGCCGTTTAGTTTGGGCGCGTAGTAGGCGAGCGATACGAGTAGGCACGAGCCGCACTGCACTTCTGCACTTCTGTGCCCAACTCGATTAAAACGTTTTGGTCCCAAATTCATGAATATTGGGTTAAGTATGGGCCAGAGGAAAAATTGCAGGTCATTTTTGTGGTCAGCACACCAAAAAACTGCCGGAAACTATGTAAAGCTCGGCTTGAAAATTTTGGCCCCAAAGTACCTAATTTGAGATAAAAATGTAAGTCTGACGTCAAACTAGAGGTGGTTTTTGTCATCAGGACTCCAAAAACTGCAGGAATCAACGTAACTTTTAATTTTTAATATTTTGAAAATTGTATTTTAAAGGAACGTGGTGTTTTGTCACATTAGTTTCAACGAGATGATTCGTTCCTGGAATGAGAGATAAAAGTAAAGCCACAGAGCAAAGCAGTTTTGTTTTTTTTTGTTGTTTTTTTCCCCTTTCATTTTTGAGCGGGCATATTCGTACTAAGCTAGTACGTACTTCCTGCAATTGCTCCGTCGTCGGTTCGCGTCGCGCGATTCCCGCGCATCCCTCTGGCAGCGAGCAGAACGAGCAGCAGAACGCCACACGCGCAAAGAGGGGTCCCATTAAGCAGGGGCGAGGACGTCTCCGTGATTGTCTCGACAAATGTGGGTCAAAGCCAGGCAAGGCGGAGGGATAGTAGTCATCACCGCTCGCCTGCCTCTCGCCCTTCACTGCCGTGCGCAGCTTACGTGTATGACGCACAGTGGGCCAGAAGACCGCGGTGGACGCGGTCAAAACCCCGCACGAGTTTTGAGCTTCAGACTCTCTAAATGGGACTCGAACCAAACGTGTGACCCCACCAATTGGATTGCTGTCCGAACGAGGAATCCATCGGTGGGGTCACACGTTCGGTTCGAGTCCTCTTTAGCGACGCTGGAGCTCAAAACGCGTCTAGCGTTTTTTGGGCCGCCTGCCGGTCTTCTGGCCCACTGTGCGACGAAGTTGTTCTGCTAGAGATCATGTAACCTTAAGGTTCAGGAAGACGACCAAAGAAAGACGAAAAAAAAAAAAAAAACATTTCAATTTTTTTAAATTATTTTTTTTCGCTCACGAGAAGACTTTGCTTGCCCGGACCGTGTTGTTATTGGTGGGCGGCGGGCACTCTCCATGCCCAGTGTACCATTCCACGTACAGTGTGGCGTCGTGCCAGTCGCCGCAGTCGGCACTGTCAGTTTCCGCCCCTCTCCCCGACGGACAGACACTGATTCCGAGAGTCGTTGTTGTCCACTGCAATAAAAATCCACTACGAAAGGACACAAATCCCTGGCAAAAATTTTTTTTAGCAGGAATTTATTGTACTTACAAAGTACAACAATGGTTGTACAAAGTACAATGGAACCGGCATGAGGAGTGCCGCACTGAGAAGACCTATTTTAGGCCTTATGTGGTGACTGGCCCACTAGAAGCAGCTTGTTATAACAAAGTATTTTGAGCCTACATAAGCTTACCAAGAAAATACTTCGTAATTTACGAACTATTTCTTCGTATAACAACGCAAATTTAGTATGTATTATGTATGTTCAAAATACTTCGTAAGGTTTTAAGCGTACGTGCAGTCCAGGCCTCGTTGTGGTTCGTACAATAATCGTTGTACTTTCTACAATCCCTGTTATTCACACTTTTTCTTGCAGTGATCGTCGCTCTGTCTCTCTCGCACTCATGGGGCGCCCCCTATGGGTGCGAGAGAGACAGAGCGACGCCAACGGACTCGCAGTGTGCAGCACGCCCCTCGCCACGCGCATGTTTCAACTCAGCGACTACACTGACAATACACAACAAAGGCTGTGAGTGGAGCGTCAATGGGTGCAAGGTGCAATGCGTTTGCAAGACGATTTCATCGCACCAATTGGAGCAATGCTTTTGCATGTGGCTGTGGCATATTGCACTTATGGTGCGATGTCTCAGTGCCTTGGGAATCGCAGAGTACACGCTGGGCGGCTGACTGGGCCGTGACTAGGCCTCCATCGTGCTCGGCGGCCGGGCTCGGTGATTTCACCTGATTTGCGACCCAGGCGGCCAGCGCCACCGCCGCGCATGCGCCGCCAGGCCGCCGCCGCCGCTCCGCTCTCCTTGAACTTCAAGAAGGCCGCGCAACAGGACAGCGTACAGTGCACAGTGCGCCGTGTGGAGGCCCAGCGCACAGTGGACCAGAAGACCGGCGCAGGCGGTCAAAGTCCCAGACGCGTTTTGAGCCGCAGAGTCGCTAAATGGGACTCGAATCAAATTTGTGTCCCCACCAATGGATCGCTCTCCCAACCCAACAAGGAATCCATTGGTGGGGTCACACGTTCGGTTCGAGTCCCGTTTAGCGACTCTGCAGCTCAAAACGCGTCTAGTGTTTTGGCAGCCAGCGTCGGTCCTCTGGCCCACTGTGCAGCGGAGCGAGCGGTGCCGACGACGCCGACGACGGCGTCCTTGGCGGCCGCATCGGCGCTCGCGTCTCCGCCGCGTGCCTCACCGCGCAGCACGCCTGCGGTCGTAATCCAGCCGCGCGCACGCGCGTATCGCGGGTTCCACTACTGGCGTCATCATTTTTAATTATTTTCTTTTTAATAAAAATTCAGACGGTGATGATGAAAGCGGTTTGGCGGTTCGACGATTTGAAAGGGTCCCCGGTCGTCCACGGCAGCGTCCTGGTGTCCGTCGCGGCGGTGCGGGTGCCGCCGGCGGCGTGGAGTCCAATGGGATAAGTTTAGTCGCCGGGGCCGAACTGGTCAAGCGGCCTGTCAGCCTGGCGGGCCCGCGCCTGGGCCAAGGGCAAGCTAGCTGTCATCCAGGCAGGACGCCACGCACCTCCTCTGCCCTCGGCTCTCGCACAGTAGTAGAGTCCCTGCCGCTCAGTGGGCCAGTCGGGGCCGGTGGAGGCGGTCAAAACTCTAGACGCGTTTTGAGCCCCAGAGTCGCTAATTGGGATTTAAACCGCACGAGTGACCCCACCAATGGATTGCTCTCCGAACGAGGAATCCATTGGTGGGGTCACACGTGCGGTTCAAGTCCCATTTAGCGACTCTGGAGCTCAAAACGCGTCTTGAGTTTTGGCCGTCGGCGCCGGTCTTCTGGTGGTGTACCCGGCCACGTAGTGCCGGCTAACCTTCCCCGCGTTTAGGGCGGCTCAGTTCAGGATTCAGATCCCCCCTTCCCCCTCCCCTCCCCTTTTTCCCAGGTCGGGCACTAGCCACGTGGAGTTGGCTGCTATGATACACTGCAGGAAGTCCCCTGCAGGACTTAGGATAGGCCAGCCCGCTCGACTCGTCTGCGTTGCTTCTCGTGGTTGCCTACGCTGCCAGGGGTCCTACCGTCTGGTGCGGCGCTGCGGCACACAGTGGGCCACCAAAAGTCTAAACGCGCTAGAACTCCAGAGTCGCTAACTAAGGACTCGAACCGAACATGTGACCCGAACCATTGGTTGGGAGAGCAATCCATTGGTAAGGGACGCACGTTCGCTTCGAGTCCTGTTTAGCGACTCGGGAGCTCTGAACGCGGCTAGAGTCGCTTGGCCGCCTGCGCTGGTGTTCTGACCCACTGTGCTGCGCGTCCATCTGTTTGTCTGTTCTAGGGCTCTAGGCTGCACTGCCAACAGCCGGTGTAGTCCGCCTGCTCGCCGGCCCGAGGCCCAAGGACTCCGGCTGGGGGCTAGCACTGTGAATAAGTGATTGTTTTCACAACATTTTCCCCCACATGGCTCCCCCTTCCACCCTTGCCTTCGCGCCGCACCTCTTCGCACACACCTGCCTCTCTCTCTCTTTCTCTCTCTCTCTCTCTCTCTCTCTCTCTCTCTCTGTCTCTCTCTCTCTCTCTCTCGCTCTCGCTCTCTCTCTCTCTCGCTCTCGCTCTCTCGCTCTCTCGCTCTCTCTCTCTCTCTCTCTTCGCCCCCCCCCTTCCCTTCCTTCTCTCTGTCTCTTTTTATTATCATCTGCTTCTCTCTCTCGGCCAAGGCCGTCCGCGGATCCACATTTATAGCACTGACACGATAGCCTAGAGAGTCGGAGCCGGCCGTCACTATGGATGCGTAAGGGAACGCCGCCCCGCCCCGCCCCGCCCCGCCCCGCCCCGCCCCGCCACGCCCCGCCACGCCACGCCCCGCCACGCCCCGCCACGCCCCGCCCCGCCCCGCCACGCCACGCCCCGCCCTGCCCCGCCCTGCCCCGCCCTGCCCCGCCACGCCCCGCCACGCCCCGCCACGCCCCGCCACGCCACGCCCCGCCCTGCCCCGCCCTGTGCCTCGAAAGCGTCGCGGGGCACGTCCATGGCGTCGCAACGCGGGACTGAAGGGGTGGGGGCACCTGTCACTGTCACGTCCATCGGAACAGTCGCGACTCCACCCTTACGGCGACAAGACGATGCACAGTGGGCCATACGACCGGCGCAGGCGGCCAAAACTCTAGACGCGTTCGTTTTGAGCTCCAGAGTCGCTAAATGGAACCCGAAACCGAAGGTGTGGCCCCACCCCACCAATGGATTCCTCGTTCGGAGAGGCATTCCCCGTTCGGGTCACACGTTCGGTTCGAGTCCCATTCAGCGACACTGGAGCTCGAAACCCGTCCGGGACTTTGACCGCCTCCCTGGCCCACTGTGCATGTGCGTGGAAAATTCCCGCAGGCTGCCCAACCTGCGCCCAGGGAGGGGCCCTGCGTAAAGCCAGGCTCGAAACGTGTCTACTCGAGTTTTGGCCGCCTGCGTCGGTCTTCTGGCCCACTGTGGGCCGTGCGTAAGCCAGGCGTGCCAACCTGCGCCTCGGCGAGGCTCTCGAGGTGCTAGGCGGTGCTACCTCGTGTGGTGGCCCTCGCCCCGTTATGTCATAAGTAGTGTTGTGAGACTCGCCAGACCCGGCCCCCCGCGAGTTCTCACACGCTGCCCCGAAGGTAGTAAGTACACTTCCACGAAAAAATACTTCTCTCCGCTCGCGATAAACTTTACTCCCAAGGAAACCTAAACGAACGGGTTGTATAATGTGTATGAGTTCGCGCGCCGGCCGGACGCGCATGCATGAGAAGTGTCAAAAATCCATGGATGGTTTTGTAACAGTGTTGTTAAGCGGTGTGTTAACACACCGCTCAAATGTCTGGCCTGGCCATCGGAGACATTAAAGTTTGACGACCGGCGCGTCACACAGTGGGCAAGAAGACCGGCGGAGGTGGTCGAAATCGATTTTGGGCTTCAGAGTCACTGAATGGGACTCAAACAGAACGTGTGACTCCTAACCCACTGTGCATCGGAGACATTTGAGTTCGACGACCTGGGCCTGGGCTTCATGATCGCCTGACCTGCCCTACTCTCGCTCTGACTAAAAGAAATGTTTCATGTTGTAAGCCGGAAACTCGTGTACGTCCACAACGCTCGGAATTCGCAGGAATGTACAAGAATCAAGGCCAAAAAAAATAAATATTTAAAAAAAAATTAAGATTCAACTCTCCCGACAGTGTAGCCGTTGGAATCGCGTGAGATGTGGCTTGTGCAGCGCTTTGGAACTCTCGCTCTCTAGAGAATCGGTCCAACATGTTTCCCTGCCCAAGTAACGCTCCAATGGAATCGAGGGAAATCCCCACGGAATAAAACAAAAACAATACCATTTGTTTACTCTGAGGTCTTTTGCTTTTTGTTTTCGTTTGCGTCTCGTATAGTGTGCTTAGAATGACCAAAAGCCGTCATATCGGTAGCAAATATAATGTCAGAACTCTCCGAAAGAGGAATCCATTAGTGGGACCACGTTAGGTTCGAGTCCTGGTTAGCGAATCTGGAGATCAAAAAGCGTCTAGAGTTTTGGCCGCCTGCGCCCTTTGTGCAACGAAGAGGTGTTTACCTACATTCCTGGGGGCCTCCCTAGAGCCCACGGAGATGGCAATTACTGGATTTTTTCTGGAGTGTTCGACGTTTTGTTTACGTTTTTGCTTTCCACCTTTTGGGCTCGGCGCGGGGGGCTAGCAGTGCAGGAGACTGCATACGATTGTGAAATACAAGGTTGTGTGTGGCGAAAGACAACAGAGCACCGAGTGGACTGTGGTGTTTGTTTTGGTTTTTAGTGCCGCGCAAAATGGCCGAACGGCCCCGGTGCACTCGACTCGTCGTTCGGCAAGCTGGACGCGTCGCACAGTGGGTCTGAAGACCGGCGCAGGCGGCCAAAACTCTAGACGCGTTTTGAGCTCCAGAGCCGCTGAACAGGACTCGAACCGAACGTGTGACCCCACCAATGGATACCTCGTTCGGAGAGCAATCCATTGGTGGGGTCACAACGTTCGGTTCGTGTCCCATTTAGCGACTCTGGAGCTCTAAACCCGTCCGGGATTTTGACCGCCACCACTGATCTTCTGGCCCACTGTGCGTCGGTTGAGTTGACGGCAGGCCAGACGATCGAGGGCCAAGGAGAACGACTGGGCACCTCCTTCTTTGCTCCTTTACTAATTTTGACCGCATAGAGAGCTGCGTCAAGAAGTTTACTGCCTACCTGGTTGTTGTCCAATCCTGGCTGACCATGGACATCAGAACGTCTTAAATACCACTCAATCATTTCAGACTCATTAATACAGATGAGCTCATTGACGGACAAATACACTGTAATAAAAAGATTAAATGAAACCGATTTCAACTATTATTTTTGGCCGTTTTGACGTCATATATGGTACTCTCTTAAAACGACAATTCAGTCTAATTTTGGTCATGTGACCAATGAAGTGCTCTCTAAGTCAGAAATAATAAAATTTTAGCCAATTCGAATTAAATCCTTTTTTTAACAGAGTAAAGGCATACCACTGCCCTGCATTTGTGCCTCTCGTGCCGCGATATTTCTTCCAGTGGAAATTCACCGAGGGGGAAGTCCCGGGCATTCTCCACGGGCCGTCCCTGCCTGCCGCGCACTTGCTCGCACCTCCCCGCCTTTCTCTCTGTCCCACTGTGTACCGGAATGGAGATGCGATGCGCAATTTCCGATCGGAACACGTGCCGGTCACGTGGTCGTCCAAGTGGGCGCCGAGCCGCCAGGCCACAGTGGGCCAGAAGACCGGCGCAGACGGGCCGGCCGGAACTCTAAACGCGTTTTGAGGTCCAGAGTCGCTACTCGCTAAATGGGACTCGAACCGAAGGTGTGACCCCACCAATGGACTCCTCGTTCTGTGAGCACTCCGTTGGTGGGGTCACACGTCCGGTTCGAGTCCTATTTCGCGACTCTAGAGCTCAAAACGCGTCTTGAGTTTTGGCCGCCTGCACAGGTCTTCTGGCCCACTGTGCAAGCCAAACATCCTCTTTCCACCAACGTAACTCACTTGGCGACTGCTGCGTTGGATAATGATCCTGTACACTGCAAAAAACAGAGTGCTAGGTGGTGCATGTGGCTTAACATGATCGCGAAACTAACTGCATTTTTGTCTTTTTACAACAGTGGCTCTGCAAGCTGAAAATGACAAGTACGTATAGTGCTGGTAGACGCGGGACGACGGCTTGTCCAGCGGGCTGTGATTCCGAATGGTTTTGTCGCTCTGTCTCTGTCGCACTCATGGGATAGGGCGTCCCGCAGAGGTGCGAGAGAGACAGAGCGACGCAGCGCACTGGCCAGCGGCGGCCAGCCCGCATGGCGTATGGTTGGAGCCTTGCGGTCGTCGAGCCCATCATCCCCAGCAGATCACTGTCATCTCGGTAGGTCTGGTTCGTGTCTCGCCGCAGCGGGGCGGGGCGGGGCACAGTGGGCCAGAAGACCGGCGCAAGCGGCCGACACTCTAGACCGCGTTTTGAGCTCCAGAGTCGCTAAATGGGACACGAACCGAACGTGTTTACCCCACCAATGGATTCCTCGTTTAAAGAGCAATCCATTGGTGGGGTCGCACACGTTCGGTTCGAGTCCCATTTAGCGACTCTGGAGCTCGAAGAGCGTCTGGAGTTTCGGCCGCCAGCGCCGGTCTTCTGGCCCACTGTGCGGTGGGGCGTGGTGCGGGTATGTGCTTTTTATGCACCATTTGATCGAGCCTTCGCGACGCGGAAGCGCGGGGCGTGCTACTACTACACGTTTCCTCGCTGACGCTGCGCCCGACACGCCCCGCCACGCCCCGCCACGCCCCGCCACGCCCCGCCACACCCGGCGAGTGCCGCAAGCAAGGGCCTACCTTTGCCGACGTGCCGCCCCCCTCCCCCTCCCCTCCATCCTCCACTCCACCCGCCGCACGGGGGTGGGGTAGGGCCGGGCCGGTAGTCCGTCTGCACTTTCACTCTTTATTAATTATGCTTTCATTAAGTATTCATACTGCGGCATTGCGCGGCCGAGAAAGGGAGAGGAGTGGGGGGGGGGAGGAATTTCAGGGACCCCCTTCCCCCTCTTGTTGTCGTATATTGGAGCGCAAAAAAATGTTTTCATCATATGTGATGATGATGTACGTCAATCTCGCAAAATTTTCGATTTTCCTTGTTGTTGTGGTTATTCAATCAAAGCTTCCCGATTGCCCTCTTCATACTGCAAGGTAACAGATTGCCAATTCACTGCGATGGATGATGTCAAGAAAAGTCAAGTCAGCCAACTGACATTAATGTCAGTTCCCCGCACTTTTCGTTTCGTTTTTCGCACGTGAGTTTTGCACATGCGTTGCTATGCATATGAACGGAAAAATTATGCGTTCTAATGCACAATATTATGCGGAAGCTTACGTATGTGCAAAATGGTGCGTTAATTTCGTACACAAGTGTATAAGTAATTAGTGTGTACTTTTTTTCTCCCAGTGCACGCACTCCGCCACGCATTGCCCTTCCCGCGCTGCGTTTCGAAAACGCTGCGCGTTCGCGCCGCCGCGAGAACAGCCGTGCATCGCCGAGTCTCCCTCGAGCCGCTCCGGCGATGACGTCATCGTGACGTCATCGCGGCGCGGCCTGTCGACAAGGCGGTGCCGCTGCTGGCGGGAGGGAAGCGGCAGCATGGTTCATGTTTTGCCCAGTTTTGCCGCGTTTCACGAGTCAATCATCGCGGCTTGAATCACACTAACTGTTTATGTAGAATTTTGTACGTGGTGATGCATAATTTTTAAACCTGCGTGACGTTTTGCATCAAATTGTCCACAAAGTTGCATGAATTTATGCATTTTTGCGCATAATATAATGCAAATTCCCCGCATGCAAGTGACACGTACGAAATTCTACATAAACATTTAGTGTTAACGGTTTGCATGGACATTCTAAGGTCGACATGCTTCTCCTAGAATGCTGCCCGTGTCTCGCATGGTCCAGTACGTATCGCTCAGTGAATCCGAACCGAATCTGGTTTTGAGAATTTTCTTCGTGTGCTGCAGGGTCGTCAAGTACTTGTCGTTGCTCGTCAGGTGAAACCAATTTTACTGTCCACTTTTACGGCACAGATGTGCCTCATGCACCTTCAAGAATGGTATTCACACTAAATTCCTTTGTACAACTTTTGTACATGCCCTAACAGAATTTTGCGCATACGTGCTTTCGTGCTTTTCGTAAAAAATTTGTACGAAATTTCGCACAAATTTGTGGGATTCTGCGTACAAATTTGTACGAAAAAGCTCGCATGTTGAAAATTGTGAGAGACCACGTGCAAAATTGTACAAATACATTTAGTGTGTTTGCAGCTCTAGTCGTGAGGATGGAGAACTCTACCGCAGCGATTTGCAAACCGTCAGCTCTTTTCCTTTAAGCATCGGTATCTAGTGGTGTCGTTTGAGTTTCATGATCACCTCATTCATTTTACGGATAGTCCAAATATTGTTTTTTCGTGCGTGTGTCCGCTAAAAATATTAACACAGTCCATCTTTCTTTATTACATTTTGATTTATAAATTTGCCTGTTGTAATAAATCTGGTTGTTTCTCTTAGGTTGGGAAATCCCGGGAAATCCTATGTATGAATAATTCATTGTAATGTACAACCCTCCCAGATAGAATGCGTCATAGGAAACTAATACAATCAATAAATTTTAACAGGATTTTCTGCAGTAAACTGGCCCCTTGCTAATCTGTTTTGTCAATATTAGAGTTATTTATTACATTGAAGTGTGGCTCAGAGCAGTGAATTTAAAATAAATATTTATAACACAAAATTCAAGTGTGTGCGTGCGGTGTGTGCCTGTTGTTTTCCTCGGCACTGCAAGCCATGTTCAGAATCTTACAGCATGGAATAGGTCATGCCCCTTCCCCACTCCCCTTCGGCGCGGCGGCGTTGCTCTGGTCCGAAACACAGGGGGTGGGTGGGGGTGGGGTGAGTCGGAAGGGTGCAGGCAGGAGGCGCCTTCGGGGCTCCCCCTAGACAGCAGCACCCCAGGCCGACCCCAGCCCCGCGCCCTCCGGCTCGTCCACGAGGGCTGGGGTCGGCCAGGGGTCTTTCCTGGGCTATGGGGTTGCTGAGGGGGTGGGGAGGGGAGGGGGAACGGAGGGGATAGGGGAAGCAAGGGTTGGTTAAGGGGAAAGGGGGAGAGGCGTGGGGGGGGGAGCGTGTTAATTTTACATATTTCGCGCGAGAGAAAGTCCTCCTGGAGTAATCCAGGGGACATTACGTTAGGCCCAAAGCGCGGTCGCCGGGACCGACGACGCACGGTGGGCCAGAAGACCGAACGTTGTGACCCCATCGATGGATTCCCCGTTCGGAGCGAGTCATCCATCGGTGGGGTCACACGTTCGGTTCGAGTCCGAGTCCCATTCAGCGACTCTGGAGCTCAAAACGCGTGTCCGGGACTTTGACCGCAGCCACCGGTCTTCTGGCCCACTGTGCGACGACGGGGAAGTTCCCCCGCGAGGACACCGCGCGAAGACGGCGGCGGCGGGACAAGTTCGGAACAACAACTCGTCCGGCGATCAAGTGCACCGGCCTATCGTCGGGCCGGCCGAAAAGCGGGGAAGGGGAGGGGAGCGGGGGAGGAGGGGAGGGGAAAGGGGAGCGTGGTGTATTTCGAAGGGGGTGGGGAGCCGCGCGAGGGGAGAGAATAGAGCGAGAGGGGAGATGGCGGCAGCAGGGGGAGATGGTACAGCGGGTACAGTCCGGGCACAGAGTGTCCCCGCGGGTTCCGCCGCCGGGTTCAGACCGTCCTAACGCGGTGGCAGACCGCGGGGGAACCGGTGGGTTCAACGCCTCGGGTAGCCGCGTCCCTCGCCGCGGTCCCGAACCACCCCGCCGACGGGCCGAAGCCCTCCGCACGGGGGCGGCGCGCGGCAAGCACTTGGCGCCCGGAGTGTACCGTCTTTCTATCGATTACAACCCCCTGGACGCTCCCCTCCCCTCTGCTCCGCTCCCCGCGCCGCCGCCACCCTCCGCGCTCCCCGCACCCCCCCGCACCCCCAGCAGCGCCGCTATAGCGCGCTGCCATAGCGCAGCGCCGCCGCCGGGGACGGGAATCTGCACGGAGGAGAAAGGAAGGCCGCCGCCGAGCCGCACGGAGGGTGCGTCGCGTTGCGTCGTTCTCGCCGCGTCCGCACGGAAACCGTTCGAAAACGCAGGTAAACCGCGCGCCCCGCCGCGAGTGCAGTGTGAATCGTGGGATGTGGAATTTTCCCGGTCCGTGGTGCCACTGGGACGACGTTAGCGGGTGCCGAGTGAAGGGGGCGGACACTCGGGGAAAGGGGAGTCTAGGGCCCGGCCGCCGCCGGGCCGCCTCCATGTTGATAACGCCTCCGCCGCGCAGTGGGCCAGAAGACCGGCGCGGGTCTGGACGCGTTTTGAGCTCCCGAGTCGGTAGACAGGACTCGAACCGAACGTGTGACCCCACCAGTGGATTCGTCGTTCGGAGAGCAATCCATTGGTGGGGTCGCACGTTTGGTGCGAGTCCCGCGCAGCGACTCTGGAGCTCAAAACACGTCCGGGATTTGGACCGCCTCCGCCGGTCTTCTGGCCCACTGTGCGCCGTCCGTCCTGCACTGCAGCGCCGCTCCGCTGAGCCGCGGGGGTAGGGGTAGGGGCAGTGCAGGGGTAGGACTTGTACCCCCGGCCCCTGTTATCACCGTGCTGGCCTCAAAGCGCCACAGCAGCTCGGCGAGTGACCGCAGCACAGCCGCGGAGGGTGTTTTTAAGGTTTTTCTGACGCGGAAAATAAGTCGTCCGCCGTCCCGTGCGCGCCGCCCCGACCTGCACTTGTAAGGTGTTCAGTGTTGTTTACAAACAGTTTCAGAGGTGGGGTGTGTGAAAGGGGAGTTGCGACTTTTCTCTGCAAGGTTTTCTGCTTCATCCGGGTTCCAGCGGAGAAACGCGAGTCGCGGAGGTTGTGAAATTTCGTGCAGCCCACGGCAAGGGGAGAATATTCGGCCAGCCAGCGAGGGAGAGGGGTGCGCTAGCTGCGCTAGGGGTTGGGGGGTGGCTCTGTTGGCGTCGGGGCGGATGACTGCTCGGGCGGGGGTGGCGTTCTTGAGGGTGACTCAGCGATTGGTCACGAAGGTAGCGAACAGGGGTCGCCCTCGTACTGGGAAAAGCGGGTGAGGTAGTGAGTAGACTGGGAAAACGCGTTCGACGTTGGATGGTTGGGAAACTTCACACGGAAAAGTCAGGTTAGGTGGCGGATCATGTGACAGGAGCTGTCAAAAACAGATGTGCACCGCCGCTGCTGGAGTGGTTTTTGTTTTTCGAATATGTCCCCACCGTTGTTATTTTGATAAAATTATGTAATGATGAGAACTATGGCCTTCTGCTATAGATTCTCTCATGAAATGGAGAA
Organism: Stenchaetothrips biformis; assembly: GCA_030522485.1. NCBI lineage: Eukaryota > Metazoa > Arthropoda > Insecta > Thysanoptera > Thripidae > Stenchaetothrips > Stenchaetothrips biformis. The sequence goes on from CM060101.1 coordinate 7,849,590, forward strand.
TCAATTTGTTTTGAAACATTATTGTAAGATTCAAAACTGTCTCATGCAAGTTCAGCTTAATTATAAATTATCAATTTTCCATGTAAAGCAGTTTTCATTTTATTTTAAATCTCACCTTTATTGTAACCTAAGCATTAATTTTCCCTTCGCTCAATGGAATGTTGTTTTATAATTTTTCTGTTTTTATTGCAGATCAAGAGCTCATGTGATTACTTCGACATCAACGATCAAAATGGGGACTTCTGACAAGAAAGCATTTCATCTCCGATGGGACAACCACATGGAGAGTATGCGCTCCCTGTTTGAAAGATCATACTACGACCAGGCGTTCACCGATGTCACAATTTCCTGTCCCGATGGGAAACTTCAGGCTCACAAGTTGATACTTTCAGCTTGCAGTCCATATTTTGAATCAGTGTTCAAAGACAATCCATGCAAACATCCAGTTCTAATCTTCAGAGAAATTAAGCAACGAGAAATGTCAACTCTCCTTGAATACATGTACAGGGGTGAAGTTGATGTTCTCGATTCGGAACTTCAGCCCCTAATTCAAGTTGCCACCGACCTTCAAATTCGAGGGCTTGCTTATGGATGTCAAACAGAAACAACAGTAGCTTCAGGAAAAGGACCTTTGGCTAAACCGAAGGCATCAGTCATTGACACCATTCAACGTTCGGCTGCTGCTTCCAATGTGACAAGAATAGCTGCCCCCAAATCAAGATTTCCCGCTCCACCCAAGGCTGTCCCAGAAGATGTTGCCACTTCTGCAGTGATCCATGAGCCCCCTCAAGCTGACTTTGATGTAAGCTAATTTATTTATCTTAAAAGAAATATAAAATCTGATGTTTACAAGAATTGCATGTTTTAACAACTTTTGACATTTCAGGCCACTCATTCATCACGCACCGGACAAAAGAGATCTTTGCCGCATCCAGCAGAAAGTCCTTCAAAAGCCAAAGTAGCTCATAAAGCTGCAGGACCATCACCTATCAGTCAGCCTCATATCATCAATGGATCACCAGAGCACGTCATTCAGCAACCCTCAGTGATTGCGTCTCGATCTCCCTCAACTAATGGAATCGATCTGAGCATTCCTTTAACCAATGGAAATGGAGCTCATGAACGCAGTCAAGACCGATCCTACCACAACGGCACTGCAAAATTATACAATGAAAGCAGTGTTATATCAACTCAGGGCAAAGTCCATGAGGTGGATTCAAACTCTAGCGGAGAAAATCAAGAATCAGAAGAGGAAGACTTGAACCAAGACGAAAATAGTGGAGAGCTGGTCATCAGGGAGGAAGATGAAGAGGAGGAGGGACTTGGTGAGTTTTATCGTCATTTTTTGTTACCGTCAATGTGGGAGTTATACTGTTATAGTTCACACATAGCCCTCTGTGTTTTCTTTCTTTCAAACATTGTCTGAAAAGTAGAGTGAGGGAGGCTCAGGAAACAAAATTATGAGCTATTTTATATTATACTTTCGTGCTCTATTTCAGGCTATTTATGTGAGTCTTCCTTCACTGAGGGTGAAACACCGAACGGTGTGATCCAAAAGGAGATGAATGGTGATGCTCCTAATGACGCCAAAGTCTCACCGTCAACGGTTTGTCCCTTCTGCTTCATGGATTTGAAATCTTCCGATCTCTTACGAGCGTAAGTCTCTACACAACCTCATTTTTGCCCATTACTAGTTCAAAAATCTGTACAAGTTAATTCTTTCTTGTCTCTGCAGTCATGTCCAGATGCATACCGCTACCAACCCTCGCCCTCATCAATGTGATGTTTGTCAATTGTCATTTGGCCGATCTTCGCATCTTGAACGCCACAAGAGGACCCATACCGGAGAACGTCCATTTCAATGCCCTATTGTAACGTGTGGTAAGCGATTTGCTCGTCAGGACAAAGTGAAGCAGCATGTGACAAGACACCACAATAGCAACATCCAAGGACCCCTGCAGAGAGCACCACGAATGCCCAAGTCGTTATTGTCATCTTTGGCTGGGAAACGACCCCGTGGCAGACCACGCAAGGTACATACACATTTCCTTTCTGTAGTTTTAACCATATAGTTCTCTCCAAATTTTATCTGTATTGTAATCCTTGTTTTCTTCACCCCTTCAGTATGCGGACACATATCCTGATCCATACCCTGAAGCATTTATGATGGGACATCCTATGTCAGACGATGGTGGTTTGGATAGCTTACCTCGTAACAGCATTGCTGCCGCTGATATGCTCCTCCAGCTAAGCTCCAAGGTGACTCATCACCAACCATCAGACTTCCTCAGTAAAGAGAACCATGTTGTGGAGTCAGTTGTCACTCAATTAGCTGAGCCTATCAATGCCCACCAATGAAATTTTTTAATATCGTTGCCAAACTATTGATCAAGACTCAACTGAAGTGATTTTTGACTGCATCATCAAACTATTTCTTCCTTGTTTTTCTACTTGTGTATCTATTAACTATATAGGGCATCCATTGTAACTCAAACGGTATTTTCTGGTTGCCTTGAAGGCTGTGTAAGATTCAATTACTTCAAAACTCAGGTCATACAAATGCTGCAAAGCGCACTATTGTGTAATGTAAGACACCTCCGCAATGTCAAGCTTACCCTCAACTCCAAATATGAGATGCAGAGCTCTTACAAAAGACTTGACCACTGACTTAAAAATCAGAAACTATTTTTTAATCAACATTTTTAGACTGATATTTTTTGTCTTCTGAATCCCTGCTTTTCTATAGGTTGATTTAGATTTCTTTCAAACTAAAAGGATGTCTTATTTTGTATTGTCTTCTTGCATCAATGTTATGAAAACAAAATTCAAGCCCAGAAGTTCATTATGTCGCAGTTGTACCAACCTTGTGGACATTAATCACTGAAGGCAGCAATTTTATGATTTTAACGTACATGGATCAATATTGACTCTCGATTGTTGGACTTATTTCCCCTTAGATTTGTATGGGATTTCTGACGTGGAGCAGCTAGAAGCCAAATTCATGCTTTCATTTTAACATATTTTCTCACCCAGATGTTGTATTCTACATAATCTTAAAATGTGTGTATTTTGGTATGGAAACTTCTTCTATTCTTAAATGTGAGGGAGAATGTTTTCCTTTATGTGTGATCTGTGCCTGGGGATGGCATACTAATATTCTCTTTTGTTAGAATTTTAATTAATCTGAAACATTGTTTTGTTTCTGAAAAGTTGTTTCTGTTGTTTTATTTTAATTTTTATCTGTTAGAAACACCACATTTATTATTATTTATTAAGAACTTTACCAGATTGTGTAAACACACTGGTAGTTTGAAAGGAAATATGAGGTGTCCTTCTATGACTTTTCTTTTTAATTATTATTACTTTGTGATAAATGGGAATATTTTAATATAACTGGAACCTATGCTTTCATTAATTAATTTGTTGTTTGTGCTTTTCAGTTGAGTTTTAAATTTATTTATTCATAGTTTCTTTTCCCTTTGACTGTATGTCCCCAGAGAATGAGTCTTGGAGAAAGATTGTCTCTTTTATTTTGATGTCTTAGAATTTACTTGAGAATCAGCTCGCGTGTGAATGTAGTCATAGCAGTCTATGGTGGGTCACTCACAAAAATAATCCCAAAGATTACTTTGTTATGTGCCAAACAGTAAGCAAGTTTGCAATTATTTACTTGCCATTTGAATGACCAAATGCCTATGACCAAATTGTTATTAAGAGTGATGATTCTTTAATTTTAACCAATGTGCAATACTTGAACTGAGTTAGATTTTAAGGCCATGTACATACAGTGTAAACAAGTACTATTTTGCATGGATCGTTTTTGAGTGTGTTTCTACGGTAGTCTGTAATGGTGTAGTCGTACAATTCTGAATTGAAATAAGTAATATTACTTGGTTACTATTTTTAACTAACGTTATTGTGTGACCATTTCCTTTTTGTCCCTTATTCATGTAGTGTGTTACCTAAATATGAGTCCTGCAGCATAGTCAAGAAGGATTGAAATCAGAATCTCAAGGTTGGGTTTCAAATGTTTTTTCTATCTGATTTCCCATTTGACAAGGAATGGAAGATTTACAATGCCTTTGCTTCAATCGCTGCCATTAGTTACTTTTCTTTGATCACGAGGAGGTTCCGCCAGGAGCCTGATTTACATGAGACTGTCACCAAAAGAAAAGAAAATATATGTGTGAGATAAGTACTGTATTTATTTTATATCTAACGACTGTTGCTGGATCTTATCTTCCATTCATTGAACTACGTGTTCTTGCATCTTATTGCAACGAATACTTCATGTACAATTATTTTGCCACTCCTCAGCAGTGCTTACCGAATTTGAAGTCAGTTATTAATTTCATTTTTGGTTAAGACCTTTGAAATGTGTTTGTGTGTGTGTGTAAGACTTTTAAGAGTTTTATTTAAGTAAAATTTGGATGAGGTGTAATGATAGTCATTCCACACATGTTAGATTAGAAAATATTTTTTGTGTGCCGATATTCCCTTGGAGCTTATGTGATATATATTTCAGATATACTGTATGGTTCCATTTCTCTGTAAGCAGTAAAAAAAATAATTTGTATGACTATTTTGAGACAGGAATAATGTGTAATGCTTCCTGTCTTTGATGCCAGAAGTACAATTTCCAGTATTTGCTTGTACCTGGAACTTTCTACACCTGTGTGATCTCATTTATTGTAGATGCGTATTACCAAAAATTACATGTGTAATCAAAAGCATTCCAAAACATTGTCTGATTAAGAAAGCTAAAAGTCTGAATGAACTAGAGTAGTGATAGACAGCATATATGATCCAAACCTTAAACCTTGTACATAAATCCACTTCAAGTGAAATTGCACTGAAGATTTTTTATTTCTGTAGTGTTGTAAGTCATATCATAGGCTGGTAAATAGACTTCCAAAGAATTCCATGGTTATGGCAACAGAGATAAAGGAAACTTCCAGCTTTTTTCCAATCATTATATAGGAAGTAGTTTGTAGTGTTACGTGTTCTGAACTCAAAACATTGACGGAAGTTATCAACGTGCCATGTGTATGATGATTGTTTTAATGGTTATTTAAATCATTTGCAGTATTATGATGTTTGAACACACAAAGTCATAAATTGGATCCTAATTTTGTTCATTGTGCAAAGTTGTGGGCAACTTGATAAATTTGTTGATTGCAAGTCGCACCATACCATTCTTGCATTTACTATTATGATTTACTGTCACTGTATCACTGTCACTGTATCACTGTCACTAATTTCCCAATACTTCCTCAATGAAAAACAGTTTCAAAAGCACTGTTGCTACTTGCTATCTGTATAAATGAACAATGACGTTTCTTGGTCCTGCTGTGTAAAATTTTGCACTTGTTGAATCACCTGTTAAAAATGCACTACAGCTGTTTCCTATGCTGTTATGTTTACACCATGTGTTTTACATCTTTTTCAAGTACTCCATCATTTGTAGCTGAGCAGTTAATTGCCCAAGTCCACGTAATATGAGTGGAAATCCTGCGCACTTTTTTGTCAACCAAAGGTGATAGTTATCAGACCAAAGAATTCGTGCTGCTTCTATTGTTGTGTCTAAATGGTGTCATATTTATCAACTTTGCTTCATGAATTGGCAATCTGTGCCTGATTACTGTGGTTAAGAGTAACACGAGTCCTTTTTGATAATTGAACACCATCCCAAACAGCAACAATGCATGGTTGTTATTTCCTTTTGTGGGGTATCCTTGCATGCAAAATTACATTGAAATATGAATATACTTTGTTCCAATCGTATCTTGGGAACTGTGTTGTTATTTTTCTCTTAATGGTTCATCGCAGCAGTTAGACTGATAGTTATTCTGAAGATATACATATCGAAATGTGAATGTAATGACGAGGCTGATTGCAGTTGAAGTAGTAATTGCGATGCGCCTCTTCTCCAAGAGTGTGCGTCATTCCTGGTTTTAAGAGTGTATTTTCTTATATTGGGCAGGGTAAGCAGAGGACTAGTCTGTGTGCATTCCAAGAACTGAGGTCCGAAAAGAATAATAAGCTACATTTATTCCCTTTACCTTGGTAAGCGAGTGCTATGATGATACCTTTACAAAAAAAAATTAAAATAAAAAATGCTCCTTAGCTCAGATATGTGTCAAATTCAAATATTTTCTTACAAATGTTTTGGATCCGATTTGTCACCTTGCCATAATATTATTTATTATACCTTTTGATAATGTGTGTTTGCATGTGAAACTATAAATTTAACTTTGCCTCCAATAAATTTTCCCACATGTATGTGCTTCTTTTGTTTCCATCCTCTGCCCTGTGAGGTACCATCTTACCTACTTAGGTTCTCCAAAAAAAAAAAAAAAAAAAAAAAAAAAAAATGCTAAAATGTTAAAATGCTAACTAATCCAGACAAACATCGACATTTTCACTAGCTTTCTCCTTTTCGCTGAGGAAACCGCGTAGTGTCGGAACTGCCGACTCGGAAGAGTTGCCTACCCCGGCGGCGTCTTGCGGGTGTGCCATTTTGGTTGCCTATCCTCCCGGCGGCGTCGTGCGGGGATTGCGACTTGGTTGCCTACCTCGAAGGCGCTACATCGTCCCTTCATCGCCAGCGCAGCCCATGACATCGCAGCAAAGGTGGACTCAGTGGGGAGAAGCATCACACCCACACAGTGGGTCCAGAAGGCCGACGCAGGCGGCAAAAAGTCTAGACGCGTTATGAGCTCCACAGTCGCTAAATGGGACTCGAACCCGAAGGGTTACCCACTCCTTATTAAGGTGTACTCACGATTCCGGATTCCCACGATTCCTGAACAAATCCCATGGAAAAGTTGAGAATATTTAAAGAAATTCCTTTGTTTCTTAGTGTTTTGGGGCACTATTGCAAGATTACGACGACATACCATTAAAATAATAAGGATTTTCAAAAAAATTCAAAAAAATGACGAATGATTCCCAGGTTGAGTGTGCACATGATTCCCGGAGTGGGTAACCCTAGCCCTCGCGAAATCTCTTCCCTTTAGAAATCCTGTGTCCCCAAACATCCTCAGTGGTTGCCCCCTCGACCGTCGACCCCGCCCCACGCTGTCGGCAACGGGTGCGTCACGCCGTTTCTAGCAAACAGGCCACTCAAGCCGTAGTACTTGAGAATTTCCGTCCTGGGCGACGACGTCACTCCTATCAAAGATGACTTGCGGGCGAGTGGCGCAGTGAATAACTTGGGCAGCCACCAGTCCAAGGACCACCCTCCATCAGCATGGTCAGAACCGCAGCCCTGTGTCTGGCCGTCCTGCTGGGGTGCAGTGCGCTCGCCGCAGGTGAGATGAGTCCATCTTCACTGAGAAAACCTTACAAACTATTTTAGGCCTTACAAACAAAAGTAGCTTGTTATAACAAAGTATTTTGAGCCTACGTAAGCTTATAAAGAAAATACTTCGTAATTTACGAACTATTTCTTCGTATAACAAAGTAAATTAGTTTGTATTATGTATGCTCAAAATACTTCGTAAGGTTTTAAGCGTGTTCATCGGAACTTTGACATCGTATTCAAACGAACGTGACAAAATAATTTGCAATATTCGAACGAATATGACGTCACATTGGTTGAATAACAATGCGGTTTGTTTGGTGATCCAGTAGGCGCGGCCGACTGCGGGGACTGGTCCTTCAAATGCAGCAATGGCGACTGCCTGGACGTCGGGGCGCGCTGCGATGGTCACTCGGACTGCGCGGACGGCAGCGACGAGGCGAAGGATGCGTGTCAAGGTGGGTGTTTCAGCACAAACACAACACTGAACAATCCACTCAAGAAATCATGTGTCCCCTTAATGACTGTTGCAGCCGATGCAGTGGACCTGGGCATCATGGACACTGCCTACGTGACCTTCACCTACGATGAAGACTACCGCGGCGTCTGGTTCATGTCGTGCAGCGAGACGTCCTGCTCCAGGCTGATCATGGACGGCTTCAACTCCGAAGGCAGCCTGTCCTACACTGTGGGACTCAACTGCAACGCCATGGGCTTCAACTGCGCCTCAGAATCAACGGTGAGAGTTGAGGAAAGCGGTCACCAAAACCCGCGCACAGTGGGCATCAAAACCGGCGCAGGTGGCCAATACTCCAGACGCGTTTTGAGCTCCAGAGCCGCTTGGACTCGAACCGAACGTGTGACCCTACCTATGGATTCCTCGTTCGGAAAGCAATCCATTGGTGGGGTCACACGTTCGGTTCGAGTCCTGTATAGCGACCCTGGAGCTCAAAACGCGTCTAGAGTTTCGGCGCCGCCTGCGTGCGCCGGTCTTCTAGCCTACTGTGCCGCGCTCTGAAATCAGGAGGTCGCAACGGCATCTAAATTGTGTCTCTCCTACGGTTGCACAGTACAAACCAGCGGGTTCCACCGCTCTCGTGGCCGGAGACTACGCCCTGTTCGTCGAGCGGTGGTCTGACCACTTGGAGGTGTGGCTGCAGGACCACGTTCTCATGCTGACAAACATCTCAACGGACGAGTCGCGCGTGCAACTGCGCGTGCGACCGGACACTTGGAAGAACAATATGCGCGTGTCTTTCAACGGTAGGTAGCGTGTGCACTTGACAGGGATAAGATAGACGATTTGTGTGGACATCGGACATAACAACGTATATGAATATGGGAAACCCATACTAGATAACGCTGTTTATGTCAGATGTCAGTAGACAATTTAGTGGGTTTTCTCGCTAATACGACTTCACCATGCTAGCAAGTACAAGTAAAAAATTAGTGCATATTACCCAATCACGCCAAGTTATTGTCACTTGTCCCGCAGTGATGCCACATGGGGCGGACGCGCCAACGACCCCTGCCGCGCCTGTAACAACCGAGACACCTACCCCTGACGCGCCTGTAACAACCGAGGCACCTACCCCTGCCGCGCCTGTAACAACCGAGGCACCTACCCCTGCCGCGCCTGTAACAACCGAGGCACCTACCCCTGCCGCGCCTGTAACAACCGAGGCACCTACCCCTGCTGCGCCTGTAACAACCGAGGCACCTACCCCTGCCGCGCCTGTGACAACCGAGGCACCTACCCCTGCTGCGCCTGTAACAACCGAGGCACCTACCCCTGCCGCGCCTGTGACAACCGAGGCACCTACCCCTGCTGAGCCTGTAACAACCGAGGCACCTACAACCCCTGCTGCGCCTGTGACAACCGAAGCACCTACAACGCCTGCCGCGCCTGTAACAACCGAGGCACCTACCCCTGCCGCGCCTGTGACAACCGAGGCACCTACAACCCCTGCTGAGCCTGTAACAACCGAGGCACCTACCCCTGCCGCGCCTGTGACAACCGAAGCACCTACAACGCCTGACGCTCCTACCACCACCGCCGTCCCCTGGCCTCCGATGCCCGTGCCGACCTCCTGCACTCCCGAAATGGAGTCCCTTCTGATCCCCGCAGCGGGACAGTGCGGCTCATACGTCGTCTGCTACTCGGGCAGGAGGCAGCTGATGAGGTGTCCGGGGGTCCTGCGGTTCAACTACCAGCTGCAGACTTGCGACTGGCCGCGCAACGTGGTGTGCTCCGGAGCGGTCGGACGCAGCAGTTTGACAGGTGCTGACTCCTCGACAACCATCGCCGAGGCAACAACGGAAGTGGGCACTTCGACCACCGAGGAGGTGACGGTGGTCCCCACCCCCGCCTGGCCGCCGGTACCCGCGCCCACCTCCTGCACCGGGGACTTGGCGTCCCTGCTGATCCCGGTGGCCGGGGAGTGCGGCAAGTACGTCTCCTGCTACTCGGGAAGGAGTCGAGTCGTGTCCTGCCCCAGCATTCTGCTCTTTAATTACGCGGCGCAGACCTGCGACTGGCCGCGCAATGTCGATTGCGAGTGACGCTAGAGATAAGGCGACCATCCCACCGTGGGCCGGAAGACTCTAGACGCGTTTTGAGCCCTAGAGTCGGTAAATGGGACTCGAATACCGAACGTGTAACCCCTCAAATGGATTGCTCTCGGAACGAGGAATCCATTGATGGGGTCACAGGTCACATTCGGTTTGAGTCCCGTCGTTTAGCGACTCTGGAGCTCAAAACGCCGCCTGCGCCAGTCTTCTGGCCCACTGTGCATCCAAATCCCACTGCGCATCCATATCTCTAAGAGATTCCGTTCGAGAGCACGAGTTCCTAATCATCTTTGTTCCCCGATTTGCAATTTCCGTTAATGGCTTTTCATGTCATTATCATTATCATCTTCTGAAGTACCCTTTAATATCTTAGGGAGATTGATTGAATAAAATAGTCCTTACGGCTCATAATTGATTTTGCACACCTGCACCACGCTCCACTTCACTACGAGACAAGCTTTTGCACTATAGCAAAGTGAATTATCACAAAATGGCGGGCAAAGGGTTTGCGTCGGTCGCCGTCTGACTTTGCACCGCTGCCGATAAAGAATGCAAGTTACTCATGGCAATTGATAATCAAGTTCAGTCTCGAAATGACACCAACGAAAATTGGCAGACCATTGACTCCCAACGTCCGGAACTTGGACGGTTTGGGATCGTTGAAGTCCACGTACACGCCGGAACTTCAGGCTACAACGACAGGGAGAGGGCATAGCGTCATCATCATTAAGATCATCATCAGTATCATCATCAGCGCTGATAGGCCTTGAGCCACCTGGAGCGTACGAGTAAGCAAGTAAAACAAACACAGGGCTCAGACTGCAAACCTAAAATGCAGGCAGTGTCCAGTCTGCTATAAGGTCTTGGGTTGGTGTCAGGGGCCGCAAGTAGAGACCCTCCCGTCGGGAGGGTCTCTAGCCGCAAGTAGTGGCCCGCACGGCCAGGGACCGACTGTTGGCAACGCTAATAATGTTGAAGTTGCTGTCGACAGGGCTGCCAACGTTGTTCAAACGCTCTACAAACTGAAGAGCGTGCATGGCATGCTTCAGGTTGAAGCACGCCTCTCTCGAAGTACGACCAGAGCCACTATTCATATGGAATTCCCAGCGACGCATTTTCCGCGACAAGGGCGGACTTGGGACTTGGGACCTTCAACTAGTGCGACCCTCAGCTCAAGACATACCGTTTGACACGGGCGACAGTGTCCCAGTTTCTATAGAATTTTGTACCGATAACATTGTGACGTTCCTTTTTCATCCTTTACAGTTTTCGCCAGCAACATAATCATAGATGACAGCCAAACCGAACTCCAAACACATTACTAGTTTGATGTTTGTGCAATCGAGTTGAGTTCGATACATTTTACCGCACTCCAAATTTCTCATAACGTGAAAATCACGAGATCAAAAAAGCAGCAGAACGTTATATTTTTACAGAGGGCGTTCGACCTTCTCATCAAAGTACCTCGACTCGCAGGTTCCATCTAAACCTGCAAACGCCTTGGAAAATTAATCGGTAAGTTTTAACTCGCCGTTTTGGGGGAAGATATTTCTTTTGCGAACTCGCAGTGTCCTCCATCCGCGTCGTCCTTTGCGGCTGCCCCTGTCTAAGGACATTCTAGTAGCTCTGCGACCACTTTGAGGTCGGAAGCAGTCGAAATTTTGAAGCTAAGGCATTAGCTATTAAAACCTTGATACGGCCTGTTTCGGTGACGTTTTCTCTGCTGCTTGTTGAGACGTTTGTTCCTTTTCTCAAGTTCATCTTTGCTTCCCTTGCTGACGTTGTCTTCTGCGCGGTACTGACACTTTATCTAACTACTTTCCTTGGGTCGATTTTGCACATTCTGTGATCTCTCTTTCATTGATGTTGACGTCTGCATTGATGTCTCCCGTCTTGGCCTTCGTCTATGTGTAAGAATCATTCGAATAAACCTCAGAAAGCAATTGTACTTATGTGTAACTATCTGGTTACTTCTTTGCCCTCATCTACCAAGGCTACTAACCTCACTTTTGTCTTCACCAAGGCTTCTGTACTCTCATCTGAGTGTTGTTCAGCTAACTTGTGAATTTTCCTGCGACTACTATTCAATTTTCTTTTATCATAATCGTTATTTCTTGTCATTGTCATCTCTTACAGGTGAAGATGGCTCTAACTATGAGAAACAAGCTGCCTCGAATGGCTTCATGCCTCTCTCGTCAAATGTCTCATGGCCCCATCTACTTCCATGACCAGAAGGAGCTTGCTGGAAACCGGGAGCATGTAGGTCATGGCAAAAACGGCATGTACAACTATTATGATGGTCATGAGTTACCTTTCCCAGCCATCCGTTTCATGCCTGAGGATCAGCAGAGCAAGGTAATGCCCCTTTTTGGTCTTTATTTCAGGGGCTGCTACAGCTCAGACATTTGCCCACTGGTTTTGGCCCAGCTCAATAATGCATTGAATTCTTAGGGTGGATTTTTTTTTAAATATGAAGGTGGTTTAATTTTAAATTTTTCCTCAGGCGCTGCGAGAGAAGGAAAAGGGTGATTGGAAGAAGCTTTCAATTGAGGAGAAAAAGGCTCTGTACCGACACAGTTTCTGCCAGACATTCGCAGAGTTCCAGGCTCCTGATCCAGAGTGGAAGGCTGTTTTGGGTTACTCGCTGATTGGAATTGGTCTGGCTTGGGGAATGTACCAGGCCTTTTCTCATATCCGTAAGTTGTGTTTTCTTTGTTTCTTTTTCAGATCACATTCCTTTTTGAGAGATTCCTGGCAGAATTTCTGTTATAATTTCTCTCGTTTACAGTTCCGCAGCACCCATACCGTGAATTCTATGACTCCCACGAAGTGAGAACGGCGTCTGTCCAGAGGAGGCTCGACCAGGGTGTCTTCAGGACCATGGGATTCGCACCTGAGTGGGATATTGAGAACCGTGGCTGGAAGAAGTAATGTGTTGCTTGGCTAGCAATTTTAGACAAATTGTAATTGTACATGTCTTTAAATCAATTATTGTAAAGGCGCCGTCTCAACCTAGCTTTTATGACTATTTGTTTGCGAGACACGTCAAACATTTGCTTCAGGAAAAATTGTTTTAAAATAATTTTGAACTTGTAAATAACGTCCATCAAGCAATAAACTGGGATTTAAACACGGATGATTTTTTTGTAATAACCCACAATTTTTTAACTCAAGCCTTAAAATGTCAATGCATGGGCAAGTAAACATGTTCATCAAAAAAGATAGATGGGTAAATAAAATTTAATTTATCAATTACAGAGTAAAAGGAATACAGGGTGCAATGATTTGGCAAGTCCTAACAAAGTTCATACAGCAAATAAAAAATTTAGCACTATTCAGAGCAATAAGTTTTCAATCTTATCAAAACAGATCGGAGTGAGTATTAAGAGCCAAGGTACTCAATGCCCGTTCAAGCAATCTGAACGTTAGCACCATCTAAATAAGTTTTCAAATGTGCTCTGCCAGCATCAGTAAGACCTGATGCAAGAAGGGGATTCAGCCTGCCTGGGTAAGAAACTGATAGCTTGCTAAGATTCTGCGCTAGATTTAATCTAGCATCCCCTACACCTGGAAGGCCCAAACAGAAAATTCAGCAACATATAAAAGAACCCTGTGAATAAATAAAATAAATGGGATAGGAAAAACTTACCATGTAATGGATCATGTTCTTGTTTGTTTGCAAAGTTGAGCTGTGAGTAAGCCACAGAGTAGCCAGGAGTATCATCTACTTCAATAAAATGGTCATCAGGATGGGTTGAATCGTCCTTGGGTAGCTCAAACAATCCTATCAAGGCTTGCAATAAAGGAGACCTGCAACAAGACATTATATTGAATTGCAGGACAAACTGGGTATGATATTTATCATATTTATAATATGTATCAGGGACTCACCAGAGTCTTGCATAGTGGCCATCAACCATTTGGGGACATTCACACAGAATTTTGGTTACCCCGACCGCGGTTATTTTACGTTCCACTGTGCCACTGATTTTCTGCATGTCAACAATCATGAGCTTTTCAAGTACCATTCCAAACATTCTATAAAGGAAGAAGAAAATTAAGAACTATTAGATTTAAAACAGACAATTGAATTGAGACAACAAAATAAAGCAAAACGTACTGTGGTTGGATTCCATCAATCATTTCAATTAAATTGGCAGCACCATATTTGACAGCATAAAAGCACATAAAAACTAAAAGCCCCTTTACAAATTTGGTTGTCTTGCTAGACTGAAGGCGTTGGAACAACAACAAGAACACCTGGCGCAGGTATGAAGAAACTGCTTCCCTGCGAACAAAATGAGGATTGACAAAAAGCACAAGTAAGTACAAAATCTCCAAACATAACTAGTTTAATTTTTAACTTACGTTGGTAGATGTTCTATGAGGGACTGAATGAGATAAAATCCTTCATGATCATTTGCTTTTGAAGCTACCAATTTTTGGAATACACCAAGCAAACCAGTCTGGAAAAATAAATTGTCATTAGAATATGAAACTGATTTAAACTGCATTGGAACAGATAACAACTAACAATTTTCTGTGACTCTGCAATTTGAGCAGCTCCTTTGTGGATGAATGCGCGCAGCAGGCGGACCAAAGGATGGATGTTACCAGGTCTATCCCATAACACTGGCACCAACAAGCAAGGAAAGAGGACCATGTATGGCTCTGGGATGGTTCCACTCTCATGGAGTTCAAGGAGAAGAGACAGCAGTTGGAATACATAGGGGATGAATTCTACAATCAAATCAAATGAATAGTTAGAGTAAAAACAGAACACTTCAAAAAAATCAAAAGTTACAGGAAATCAACCTTGAACATCTTGTGAAAGAATGCCCTGGAAGATAGGGAACAATGCTTCTTCAAATGAGGCCACTGCTGCGGGGGTTGACTTGCACACAATCCTGAAGAAGTGCATAAAAGAAGTTTGGTAGCATTTTTAGATCATAAGTACAGATCAGAGCAAAATTTCTTCAAAATTACCTTATTGAAAGACCAATGGTCTCAAATAAATAGTGATTGAAGTGAGGCTTGCTTGGATTTCTAGCCACTAATGCCAATTTTTCAGTCAGTTTTGGAAGAAGTTCAGCAAGGTATGGTATAACATTTTCTTGAAGAGATGAAAAACTTCGCATGATAGCTATGAGGAGAAACAGAATTTTTAGTAGATTTCAATGGGTAAATACTCAAACTTTATATACAATGACATACCTTTCATGACATACTCATTCTCAGAGGAACCTGGTAGACACAGTGCTGAGAACAAGGAACTCAACAAGAGGCCCGCCAGCTGGGCAATCTCCTCCTTTTTAACACTAAAACACAGACAATATATATCAGACAAAGGTATGGTATTGTAGGATAATAATTTTTTCTTTGAAAGAAAACTTACAGAGGTTGGTGATCAAGCCCACGAATAGCCAAAATTTTTTCAATAGCAGCAGCTGCATACGTGTGAACAACAGCACTTGAAGCTGAGAGGTGACTGATCAGTTTGGGGAAAGTACCAACAACAATTTCCCGAGGAAGCACAGTCCTGAATATCATGATGTATTTGATAGCATCTGCTCTGATTACTGGTAGGGCATTGACTGAAGAAAAGGAGGCAAAATGTTAGGCTGAAAGACAGCCAAATAGACAGAACTAAAATCATGTCAGAATGTAAAAAACAGAAATACAAACCATCAGGCTTGTCAAGTTCTGGGATGATGTGTTGGGAACAGAAATCTGTAAGGTTGACGAGCTGACTGGACTGAGTTACACCATGTTTTTCTGTCTGCCCCTTGGCAGCCAAGGAAGTAACAAGGTACAGAGCTGCATCTTTGCTGCGCCAGTTCTGACCAGGGTTTTCAGAGTACTTCTGCAGCATTGCCTACAAGAAAGATGTATGGGTCAGTTTAGAAGCTGTGCCAATGAAATTACATATAATACACATATTTGATTACATACTTGAACATATTGACCAAATATCTGCATCATTTTCTCTTCAAAGTAACGAGAAAGTACTTTGACAAGATCACACGCTGCTCTACGACGAGTGTCCACATCAGATCCCTCAATGTCTCGTCTAATGTACTCTTCCGGATTGTCTTCGAAGAGCTCCTCATCAGATGCTGTCAGAAAAAGTACCGAGATAAATGTCTTACAGTAGATCCTAGATATAAACATTTATATGATCCAAATACTAGTCTACACCAATACTAACTTCTAAACTCCATGTTAGGAATGATGACTTTTTCACAGATACTGCTCAGCACTGCTGGATCTTCAAATAGGTGTCTGTAGTGAGATCTATCCGCTACAGTCGCCAAAAATTGTAAAGAATTGCTAACCAACTATAAAACAAATACATAATGCTATTATTGACTTCTCTACAAGGCGGTGTACCTCAGTCATGATTAAGTGGACTTACCGAATCATACTTGGCAAGATGACTGGTACTGGTCAATAAATTCCAAACATCGGTGACAAAGGTTGGAAGATAGACCTGGAATTCCTCATCATATTTCTGGGCATAAAGCCCAGCATTATCACAAATCTGAGATCTTATTTGTTCCAGGAGACCAGCTTCCTCATCATCCTTACATGAAAAAGAAAAGTTAAACAAGAGGACAAAAGAAGGATTTCATAAATAAGGTAAAAATGGATGTTGGCCAACCTGGGTATGCAAACATGGTACATCAGTTGTAAGAAGTGAATGGAAATTAGTCATCCAAATTTCCATGTTGTCTTCAAAAAATTCTGGTATGTCCTAGGAAAGTTAAAAAGACACAAAAAAATCACAGAAAGTTCAACTAAATTTTGGACAATTTCTATTTTACCATGCTGTAACAATTCACTTACTTGAAAGTTTAGAGAGTAAAAGACTTTACTAATGGTTAACAAGGAACTGTAGACCACCTTCAGAGCATCTTTATTGTTTGCATGTACAGTTGTGAGGTTCATAGTAGCCTGTATTAAAACAGAAAAATAGATTTAAGTGAAAAAATAAAATAAAAGTGGGGGGAATTTTTTTTTTTCAAAAGCAAACCCATACATACCACAAATAAATCTGTCAGTGGCTTCGCAAAATTGTCCAGCACTAATTTAATCTCAGTCCAAAGTGCTTGGGATTTGAATTCATAACGATACCTCTTGAAAATGGAATGAGCCGTGTGTAGCACTCCATTAATTACATAAAAATCTCCTAGAAATCAAAAAGAAAAATTAAATAGACCTTTTATCCAGGGAATCTAGTCCAGTTCTAGAGGATGCCTCTGTACTGACCTGTCTGGAACTTGTCAACCATCTGTGTGATAAGGTTTGGCCATTTGGCAGGAAAGTCATATTTTCCAATAATGGACACAGCATCACTTAGCTGTTTCTGTATTGACTCTGGTGACATTACCATGATATTTACTATGTTTTCTTTGATAGCTAGCCTATCATTTGATGAAATTCTGTCCTTAGCATCTTCATCCTAAAAATATACACCATGCATGATTAAATGCCATATTATGTGATAAAAAAAAATCAGGATGAACTTTGATTCTCTTACCGTGTTCCAATTACGTTTGATGTAATTTTTAAATGTAATAGCACATGCAACACGAATTGTCATTTCAACATTATCTCTTGTAAGTAGCTTCAAAAGAAGCATAGGATAATTTTCATTGACCTCCACTGATTCGAGGAAAGACTCGGCTGAAAACGAACCAAGCCCATTACAAAACTGAGATACAACAGTAAAAGACTGTACATCTAAGATACATGAGAATGAGGACAGAAGAATGTACCTGGTTTACGGACGTTGACATCAGGATTCAAGGTATCATAAAGATACTTTTGCAAAGATGCAAAATTTTGCTCACTGAGCTCCATCTTCTAAAAGAGTAAACACACGAATGAAATAGGCTCAGAGGTGCAGTGCAGTGAAGCCTTTGACAACCTGCAGGCTATTAAAACACACGCTGAAGATCTGACGCACTAATTAGAACGGATCTATTTCTAAAATTAACACCAGAACACCGAAACGGTATATCAGCGTGTCGTAAAATGAAATATTGACACTGTCACATTGGAGACTCGAAACCGTCTTCGATGAAAACTTAGGTTAGAATCTACCGGTTAGCGTCCCAAAAGGGCACCAAGAAGACACACCTGTTTGCGAAAGGCGAAAACGGTCTAGAGAAACAAAACTCGCAAGGAAGAGTATCTGCGGGAGAGAAGCTGTGCGCCTGTCACACTGCACAACGGGGTAAATCCGACTGAAAGTAATTCAACCACAGCAATGCGATGCTTTGTCGCTTTGTCTTTTGTCACAGCCTTCAAACGGGGGGGAAGGGCGCGAAATTCCACTTGAGGTAGGTCATCAGCGCCAACATGACGAAGTTTAAATCCAAGTTCACTCGCATGAAGCAAGGTGCAACGAGCAATGTTTGTGTAGCAGTCTCGATCAGTGAATTAAGTTGGTTTTTAGGAATCCATGCACGTCGTTCAAACGCAGTTGGTTTGCTTCTAGGATCGGCACATGTGCCTCAACAAATCGCACTCTGGCTCGACGTTCCCGCGAACGGTGGAGCCGAGTTTGAAATGCAACGGTTCTTCGACGACGGGCAGAGTGCGTAGTTTCAAGTTGTGGTTCCAAGTCACAGGCGTCACAGGTGTCCAACGAGTCAAGTCAAAGTGTGATGTGTGATACTGACAACAGTGTCTGCCTCTCTCTCTACTGCCGAGGGGGCAACCACCTTCTATGTTTGGGCACGCAACATTTGTGAGATTTCGTAAGATTTCGCTAAGTTTAAGGAAGGCCCAAATTTTGCTTGTATTTTGCCCTTTATGGGAAAAGATTTCGGATTTCTAGGGATTCCTGGGATTTCTGGGATTTTGCGAGTGACAGCCCCATCAGTGTCTGCAGCCGTCTGCAGCACAGCAACAAGTGGACTTCATTTCACATCCGACAAGAAGCATGGCCCCGGCCCATTCCGCCATCGCCATTGACTGTGGGAACCGACAGTCGTTCTCGTCGCTCTGTCTCTCTCGCACCTATGCGGGGCGCCCAATGAGTGCGAGAGAGACAGAGCGACTCACAGTGGGCCAGAAAACCGGTGCAGCCGGCCAAAATTCTAGACGCGTTTTAGGAGCTCCAGAGTCGCTAAGTGGGACTCGAACCGAACGTTTGACCCAACCAATGGATTCCTCGTTTGGAGAGCAATCCATTGGTGGGGTCACACGTTCGGTTCGAGTCTCATTTAGCGACTCTGGAGCTGAAAACGCGTCCAGAGTTTTGGCCGCCTGCGGCCCACTGTGCGACTCTCGGTGTGGGGCTGCCTGGGGCGGGGCAGCCTCGCGAGTTGAAGCGCGAAAGGCCTGGTCTTGGGAAAAGATTGTAGCAGACGCGTGAAATTGAAAGATAAACTTAGAGCCGCATCGACTAGTTGAGGCGTGTAAAGCAAGTTATCATTCCTTTGTACTGAGCCACGCGAAAGGAGTTGGTCTTCGAAATAAACTGGACAGAGATACATCAGCCTTTGCCTCATTTAAACCTTCTGGCCCACTGTGGGACGCGTCCCTCTCCACCTGAACTGATCTTGTGTTCAGGGATAGGGACGGTCCCGGCGCGAGTACGTGCGTCGAACGCTCAAGCGCAATGCGTAATGGGCCATTAGCATAATTTTGGGCCCTCCCTTGGCCCTGCGGAGTCTGCCCTGCACGCCCCGCGGGCCCCGCTGGGGGCAAATAGAAGGGCCACTTCGGGCCTGAGGGCGGAGCGGGGCGGAGCGGGGCGGAGCGGGGCGGAGCGGGGCGGAGCGGGGCGGAGCGCCTAGGGCCGGTCAAGTAGCCGCGACGGCCTGCGCGCTCACTCCGGAACGGTGCATCTGTCTCTCTCGCACCCCTCCGGGGAGGCCCCACGAGTGCGAGAGAGAGAGAGAGAGAGAGAGAGAGAGAGAGAGAGACAAAGAGAGAGAAAGAGAGAAAGAGAGACAAAGAGAGAGAAAGAGAGAGAGAGAAAGAGAGAGAGAGAAAGAGAGAGAGAGAGAGAGAGAGAGAGAGAGAGACAAAGAGAGAGAAAGACAGAGAGAGAGAGAGAGAGAGAGAGAGAGAGAGAGAGAGGGAGAGAGAGAGAGAGAAAGAGAGAGAGAGACTCCGCGACGCGAGGCGCCGTTTCGGACTCAGCCTGCAGGCAACGGCGTCGGCGTAATAGATTTTGGACGCGTCTGCGATTTCGTTTTCATTAACGTTACAGCGTGTTAATGACCGTCCTTGATGCAAAGCAAAGGGCTCGTCTATCATTTTCGTGCCACCTGGCATCAGCTGCATCAGCCTGGGACGCACAGTGGGTCAGAAGACCGGCGCAGGCGGCCAAAATTTTAGTCGCGTTTCAAGCTCCATGAGTCGCTAAGCAGGACTCGAACCGAACGCACGTGTGACGTACGCGTGACCCCCACCAATGGATTCCTCGTTCGGAGATCAATCCATTGGTGGGGTCACACGTCCGGTTCGAGTCCCATTTAGTGACTCTGGAGCTCAAAACGTGTTTAGAATTTTGTCTGCGCCGGTCTTCTGGCCCACTGGGACGGTGACTGGACGCCTCTCCCTGAGCGGCCGGCTTTTCGTTGCGACACCCTGGCCACCTCTTGCCACTATCAATGGACTAATAAAAACAAATACTTGATAAAAAAAATTCTGGCAGTGCACCGGACCGCACCCTTTGCCGCGCATTCCTTGTGTAAAACGTATATGAAAACATCAAAATACGTGGTAATCCGTCTCATTGTGATCTGGACGAGGAAACACTCTCTGCGGGGGATTCCAATTACCATCCTTTCCCGAGGGCCTTACGGTTCACTTCCTCCCCGTTCCACAGTGGGCCAGAAGACCGGCGCAGGCGGCCAAAACTCTAGACGAGTTTTGATCTCCAGAGTTACCGAACGGGACTCGAACCGAACGTGTGACCCTCCCAATGGATTGCTCTGCGATAGAGGAATCCATTGGTGGGGTCACACATTCGATTCGAGTCCCATTTAGCGACTCTGGAGCTCAAACCGCGTCTAGAGTTTTGGCCGCCTGCGCCGGTCAGCCGGCCCACTGTTCGTTCCCCTTCCCCGTCATCCGAAACAAATGGCCGGCGCGGCCAGCGAACGCCAGAAAACAGTTTGCCATCACACATACCCGCGTATGTAGTGCCTAATTGCGCTGGTGGCGTGGCGGGGCGTGGCGGGGCGTGGCATGGCGTGTTTGCACGCGCGTTTGTCTGCCCGATTTTTCATAGCGATATGAGCGATTCTTGTTGCGCATCATCATTACCGTACTTACTACCGCGTGGGCCGGCCCTCGACTGCCCAAATCGACCGACATTGTTTTTTTTTTTTTTTTTTTTTTTAATTAAACAATGTGAACCGAAAATTAAAAATGATAGAGGTCGGCGGGTATCGAACCCGAGACTCTTCGCGCGGCGTTGTTCCCGGGTTCCCCGCGGCACTATGCTGCCAACTGCTGTTACCCTTTTCTTTTCTTCCCGCGCGTAATTCCCGCTTTTCCCCTCACTGAGCCGTTTTCGTCGTTCCGTCCCTCTCGCAGCGGCACGGCGCGCCCCATGAGTGCGAGAGAGACAGATCGACGGAAACGACGCTCGGTCTGGTGCTAGTGAGCCCAAGAGCCCGAGGGAGGCACTAGAGTGAGGCGGGGCACCTATGGGCCCCATGGAGGGTAGCAACCGGGCGGAGCACAGTGGGCCAGAAGACCAGCGCAGGCGGCCAAAACATCCTTGGTTTTGAACTCCAGATTAACTTAATAGGGCTCGTACCGATTTTGTGACCCCACCACTTGAGTCCTAGTTCGGAGAGCAATCCATTGGTGAGGTCACACGTTCGGTTCGAGTCCTGTTTAGCGACTCTGGAGCTCAGAAAGCGTCTAGAGTTTTGGCCGCCTGCGCCGGTCTTCTGGCCCACTGTGCGGGGGCCAGCCCCGGGCTGCAGGGGCCGATCTGCATACCAGATGGGTGGTTAGCACGGCGGACATGCTGGTGCACTGTGTGGTGCACTAGAGCGCTTGCTGTGTGCGCTTGCCTTGCCTGGCATTACGTGGGGCGTAAACATATGCCGAGGCGCGCGGGGCGGGGCGGGGCGGGGCGGGGCGGGGCGGGGCGGCGGTGGACAGCGCGTCGCCATTCATCTCGCCGGCGCGAATGCCCCGCCCCGCCCCGCACAGTGGGCCAGAGGACCGGCGCAGGCGGCCAAAACTCTAGACGCGTTGTAGCTCCAGGGTCGCTAAATAGGACTCGAACCGGACTGGTGACTCCACCAATGGATTGATCTCCGAATGAGGAATCCATTGATGAGGTCACACGTACGGTTTAAGTCCTATTGAGCGACTCCGGAGATCAAGACGCCCCACACCGGATTAGAGAAGACCCGGTCGCCCCAATGTGCCCCTCGCCGCGCCGCCTTCAACCCTACGCGTGTAGGATGGGTTGCCTGCCCTGCCGGCGTTGGCAGGCCCCCCCCCCCCCCAAGCCGCCGTTCCATGCCACTGCGTTGCATGGAAGCCAGACGAGGAAGAGAAAGAGCGCTACTACTGCGAATGAGACAACAACGCGTGCAAGCAGCCTAATCGTGAATATTTATGCGTCCGGAGGACGTATTTTCCACCACATTCCTGCGTGTCCCGGTGGGCCTAGGTGTGCCGTCGGCCGTCGAGCCTGACGGCGTGGGTGGTGTACAGGCGGCGCCGTCCCCCGAGTCGTTCCATAGCCGCTCTGTCTCTGTCGCACTCATGGGTCTCTCTGTCAGGCTGCGCGTGAGACAGGGCCACAAACTGATGATCCTCCGAATCGCTCGGCTGTGTGTCCTTTTGACGAACCTCGAGGGGCGTCTCGAGAGTGCTGCGGGTCCGTCAAGGGCTTAACCGTGCGGCCCGGGCGCAGCACAGTGGGCCAGAAGACCGGCGCACGCGGCCAAAATTCTAGACGCGTTTTGAGCTCCAGAGTCGCTAAATAGGACTCGAACCGAACGTATGACCCCACCAATGGCTTCCCCGTTCGGAGAGCAAGCCATTGGCGTTGTAACACGTTCGGTTCGAGTCTCATTTAGCGACTCTGGAGCTCAAAACGCGTCTAGGATTTTGTCCGCCTGCACCGGTCTTCTGGCCCACTGTGCGCAGCCCCGCCCAGGATGGGGGACCGGGAGTCGGTCGTTGGATATGGAAAGTGAGATGGGGACCCACCAGCGAGAGTCGAACCCGGGACCTCCGGGGCTCAGCGGCTAAACCGCAGCGATTAGTAGAGAGTTGGCGGTGTCTGTGCCCCTGCTCCTCGGTGTGCGGCGCCGCCGTGCCGCCATTCTGCTGCTGCGTATCTCGTTGGCTGTTATCTGTCATTTGTCGAATCTCCTCATGATGCTGCTCATCCCTTGTTGTTGTTGTTGTTGTGATGACGGAGAGGCTGTCCGAGTTGACGTTGGCCGGCCGGCCGTTCAACGATATTGTGACAAACGACGATCGAGTTCGACTGTCATCCGTCGAGACTGCGAGACCGCGCGCTTTGCAGGAGGTCCATGGCCGCCCTCGGCGGTGCAGTCAAAACCAATTTTAATTGAAAGGATAAATTGTGGCGGGTTATCGCAATCACGGTCTGGACGGGGGTTTCCTGGGTGAGGTCAGTGAGATTCCTCCGTACGGTTTGGACGAATGTTTGAGAACCACGTCGCCGGCCAAAGTTGCCACTCATCATCATCATCATCATCATCATCATCATCATCATCATCATCATCATCAACATCGTCATCATCGCTGCTAGGCCTCTACAGACCTTCAGCGGTTCGAGTGAGCAGAGGACACTCGGAACGCGCACTGCCTGTCCGCAACCTCACATGCGGTAGGGTTTAGCATAGTCGTCGCGTCCCCTGCCCTACTGGGAGTATGGGATCCATTTGCGCAAGGTTTGCGCGGTGTGTCATTATTTTCTTCTCCTCCAGGAAATCCGGTGGTTAGGTTGGGTTGGGCTGGGTTAGGTTAGGTTTTCGGGACGAGAATACTAGTCGGGCATACTGGAGGGCACAAGATTAAGCCGTGCACCTAACAAGGAATGACCGCTGGAAGAGTGAGGCAGATATAGAGCCGACCGATGACGAGGCCGATCTGGTGCAGGTTAGGTCTGGTCGCGTGTGCGCGTGAGTCACGGTCCCAGAAACGGCCCGTCATTTTCATATTCCGACTCACTTCGTTTTTAAAAGGCGCCATTTTAACATTCATTTCGTGTTGGCATTCCTCGCCGGCTAAGTAACTTTTAAACCATGTTTTAATTTTCCTTGATTCTTTGTTCCGTTTTTTTCGTCCGCGTTCTGCTCAAGGAGAAATAACTCCAGATATAGCTGGAGTTACAAAAATTTGTACAGCAACATTCGCCAAAAACTTGAAATTAACTGAAATTCATAAGAGATCATCGAAATTTAATAGAACTCATCGACATTTCTATCAAAATTCAAGAGTGTTTGCCTGAAATTCATCGAAGGTCAACTGACATTTATTTAATTGGTACACACCAAAATTCAAAATTATTTTACCTTTATTCCTCATTAAAAAAAAAAACAAAAAAAAAACAACTTTACTGACAATAAGTTACATAGTGAGCCAGCACATTTGAAAAATACAACAACTTGGTTCTGCCCCATTCGACTCCGTTCCGTCCGCTGCCCGCTCCCTGCTTACGCGCGGCCCCTGGACTCCGACAATACCGCACGCCGCGTCGCCGCTGCTGCAGCGTCTTCGACTTTTCTGCAGAAAAGTCAATGTTCTGGCAGCGACGGGTTGGCTTTTGGGAGCCGGCGGCGACATGGTGCGCCACGCCACGACACAGTGGGCCAGAAGACCGGTGCGGTGGAGGCGGTCGAAATCCCGGACGGGTTTCGAGCTCCAGAGTCGCTTCCATGGGGCTCGAACCGAACGTGTGACCCCCACCAATGGATTGCTCTCCGAACGAGGAATCCACTGGTGGGGTCGCACGTTCGGTTCGAGTCCTGGTTAGCGACTCTGGAGCTCAAAACGCGTCTAGCGTTTTTGGCCGCCTGCGCCGGTCTCCTGGCCCACTGTGCACGGCAAGGCACGGCACGGCGTGGCACGTCAGGACGAACCGGAGCACCGTGCGGCGAGCCGAGCGTCTCGCAGGTGCGGCGCGGGCAGGTAGTTGGAGCGGGGGAGGGGGGATGGGGGGAGGGGAGGGGGAGGGGGGGAGGGGGGAGGGGGGGAGGGCGAGGGTGGACGCTTACTATCTATTGATAGACGGGAAGTCTCCGGCCTCCGGCGTGACCGCTTTCAATCCAAGGAACCTAAAAAAAAGAAGGACGAGGCGAAACGGAAAAATAAAACACAACAACAATAAAGTCATGGACACCATACGCCAGCGCGGACATGCGCACAGTGGGGCAGAAGACCGGTGGAGGCGGTCAAAATCGTCTTTGACCTGGATCGAAGTGCAAACGAGCGTATACGAAACGAAAACGCAACCGATGGAATTCGAGCACTTTGGTGACGTGGCAAAGGTTTCTGTGAACACAATGTGGAATTTCCTTGCAGCGCCGAGCGCGGGGGGATACTCATACTAAAAATGGGGCCGCTGGTGCCTTCTTATTACCGTGTTGTAAATCAGTCGACTCGAAAACGGTTCCCTTCGCGATGCGTCGCCGTCGCCTCACCCGTCGGTCGAGGAGTCGAAGACGCCGAGGCATGCCAACTTCAACTTGTCCAAGACTTGTCGAAACGCGTCCTCTGGAGGTGACAGCCCAGCGTTCGTTGACGGCAGATTATCCAAACTGAACACGACGCCTGTTTTGACTGCTGTGGCTCATTTTAGATTATTTTTTTTCTTGCATTTTACATACCCATTTTCTTGATCGTAGCATTAGATTTTCTTCGCCTGGTGTGTATAGTATATATATACACACGCGTGCTGGCAGACGATAGCCGAGATGCAATACCTGTACTCTCGGTGTGAACTGCATATTGGAGGGGAGGGGGGGAGTTGAACAGCAGGGCAGGGTAGGCGCTGTAAATCACCGAGGAGGGGACATTGACGGGGCTGTCTGACCATTATTGCGCCTAGTCTCGGAGGGGGGGGGGGGGGGGCTAGAGACGGGAAAGGCGTGTACACGTCGGCCCTCTCTGGCGTTTAGGTCTCCTGGATCTCCGCCACCATCTTCCCTCCCGATTTCAGAGACCGACGTAAAACCAGATGCGTGATGTGGTGCCCTGTGCGGTATGCAGTATATGGGTTGCGAATAATACGTATATAGATCCTCGACCGTGGCCGAAGAACCCTCCCCACTCTCCACTCATTTTGGCAACCCTCACTGCCACTCCGGTGCCATCGTGCACATCCCACGCAACCCACCCACACATTCGCTCCCCCCCCCCTCTCTCTCTCTCTCTCTCTCTCTCTCTCTCTCTCTCTCTCTCTCTCTCTCTCTCTCTCTCTCTCTCTCTCTCTCTCTCTCTCTCTCTCAAACACACACACACACACACACACTCACACGCACTCGGACACACATTTTTCGAGATGACAGCCGTCAACTTGATCCGATGGATGTGGAAGCCCACCACGCGTTACCTGATAATGCACACAGCGCTCAAATCAGATTTCCCTCCCGATCGCGGGTCCTACCTGCCTGACCCCCCTCCATCTCCTCCCTCAAACCCCTGCCAACGCCAGACCCTTACATGCACCGCTGGGGCTACCCACAGAGCTACCTGGTAAGTACCCGGTGCGCCCTCTCCGCCCCCCAGCCCGTCTACCTCGGCTCTTCATCGCGTTTAGTTTGGCCCATAAAAGTGTGTGTGTGTGTGTGTGTGTGTGAGAGAGAGAGAGAGAGAGAGAGAGAGAGAGAGAGAGAGAGAGAGAGAGAGAGAGAGAGAGAGAGAGAGAGAGAGAGAGAGAGAGAGAGAGAGGGGGGGGGAATTACAAGCGACGGGGAAGGAAACGGGTGTTCATCCACACCTCTATGATTGCACCGAGAAGGTGTGTTTTCAGCGGCGTCGCGTCAGCTCAGCTCCGCGCGTGAAAACAATAACTAAAACGGGCGCGGAACACTGAACCCGCGAATACCCCACGCACAAAAGACGTCCGAGAGGAAGCGTGGCTTCGAGAGTCACTGGGGCGCGGGGTCTCTCCCTGCGACGATTTGATATTCACCGGCGGCTTTTTGAGCTCCAGAGTCGCGAAACATTCCAATAGCAATCCATTGGTGGGGTCACACCTTCGGTAGCTCAAAACACGTCAAGAGTCTGGTCGCCTGCGCCGGTCTTCTGGCCCACTGTAGGGCGGTGCCGAGCGCAGGGCGTCCAGGGCGATGGGCAGACAGGTCCAAAACACGGCCAACGCCCCACTGCCCCTCGCCGCCACGCCGCGCGGCTGGCTGCCCTGCGAGCCGGGCCGTGCACAGTGGGCCGTGCCTGCCGTGCCCGCGGCCTGCCAAGCCTGCGGCCCGCCTGCCTGCGGCTTGCAGACTGGGCTGAGGACGCGCCGCCATCTTGAATACCAATCCTCCCTAGCTAGATTCCCATCCCAACCTGGCCTGCGCCAGGGCCCCCGGGCTCCGAGTGTGTGTGTGTGTGTGTGTGTGTGAGTGTGCGCGCGCGCGTGTGTGCGAGTGTGTGTGTGTGTGTGTTACGAACAAGAAAGGGAGCAGCGGTGCACCGACCGAGCCTCCCCGAGAACGGCGCCACGCACTGCCCGTTTGCGCCGGCCACCGGCCACCGCCTCCTCGTTCTGAGAGCAATCCATTGGTGGGGTCACACGTTCGTTCTGAGTCCAGTTTAGCGACTCCGGAGCTCAAAACGCTTCTAGAATTTCGGCCGCCTACACCGGCCCACTGTGCGACGGCGAACACGGAGGGTCTTGCGTGGCCCTGCGCCGCGGTGCGCCGCGGTGCGCCGCGCGCGGGGAGCAGCTGTGTGTTCCAGACGCCGACCGCCACGCCGGCCAGCCGAACCTCCCGGCCGGCCGCGCGGGGCTGCGTCCGGAGCGCGGCGCACACCGCGCGTCTCCATCGCACCCACGGCCGGGCGGCGCGGCGGCCGTGTCCGAACGAGCACCCGAACGGCCTGAACGACCCGAAGCCGAGTCGGGTCCGAATAGGGTAGGGGCGACGTACGACAGACCGGGCCGGACAGGCAGGGCTGGCAGCTTGAGCCGTAGGCGGACGGCGGACGCACAGGTGGGGTGGGGGGCTCCGGGCCCCTCCCCCTCCCCCGCGGCCGCCCGGAGCCGGCGGAGGGGGAGGGGGGAGGGGGCGCGGAAGCTCCTTCTTCCAGTCAGTGAGTGCCGGGACGGGACGCGAGCAGGCTCGTACGCGAAAGAGGGCCGGGGCACCGCGTCGAAGTGTGCCGCATCGGATCGGATCCGAGCCCCGTGCAAACGAGTGCAAAGTGGATACTTCTCAAGGATACGTGCAGTGCAGTGTGTGTGTGTGTGTGGAGTGTGGATGCAGTGATGTGGTGTTGTAGAATGGTGCTGTAGTGCGCGCAGAGGCCATGCAGGCCCTCCAGGCCGTGTGCGCGCTGCTGCTGTGCACGGCCGTGCGCGCCGTGCACACGCCAGGGCCATGGCCGCCGGGTCCTGGCCCCGGGCCCGACCAGATGCAGTCGCGCGCCGTGGAGACGCGTGTCCAGCTCGACATCCTGGAAGGGCAGCCGCGCGGGACGGTGGTCGGCGCCATCCCCATCAAGCCCGGCTTCACGTACCGCTTCAACGAGCCGCCCAGGCAGTTCACGCTCAACGCCACCACGGGCGAGATCCGCACCACCAGCGTCCTAGACCGGGAGTCACTGCGCAACGAGCGCTACGACCTCGTGGTGCTGTCTTCGCAGCCCACCTACCCCATCGAGGTCCGCATCGTGGTGGTGGACATCAACGACAACAGCCCTGAGTTCCCTGAGTCCTCCATCGCCGTCAGCTTCTCGGAGAGCGCGGTGGCGGGCACGCGGCTGCTGCTGGACGCCGCCTCGGACCGCGACCAGGGCGTCAACGGCGTCTCCAACGACTACGAGATCGTGGACGGCAACGTGGACGAGAAGCTGAGGCTGGAAGTGACTGACAACCCGGCCGGCGGCGCCTACCTCCACCTGGAGACGACGGGGAAGCTGGACCGCGAGACGCGCGCCAGCTACCGCCTCAACATCTCGGCGCGGGACGGCGGCACGCCGCCCAGGCACGGCTACCTGCAGGTCAACGTCACCATCCTGGACGTCAACGACAACCCGCCCATCTTCGATCACTCGGACTACACCGTCTCCCTCAACGAGTCCGTGACGCCGGGCTCGGCCGTGCTGCAGGTGACGGCCACCGACTCGGACGAGGGCGACAACGCCAAGATCACGTACTACTTGTCCGACGCGGAGCGGCAGTTCGCCGTGGACCCGGAGACGGGGGTCATCACGACGACGGAGGCCCTGGACTGCCCTCGGCAGCAGAGCTGTCCGCAGGGCGACGCCGGGCCCGACGGCCAGGTGCAGCCGCGGCGCTGCCCCAAGTCGTGCGTGTTCACCGTGTTCGCGAGGGACCACGGCAGCCCTCGGCAGGACGGCCGCACCTACGTCACCGTCAGCCTGGTGGACGCCAACGACCACGACCCCACCATCCGCTTCCGCTACTTCCCCGCCACGGCCACGTTCGCCACGGTGGACGAGAACGCCGCCAACGGCTCCGTGGTGGCGGCCATCTCCGTGCTGGACCAGGACGAGGGCCCCAACGGCGCCACCACGGTGGCCATCTCCGCCGGCAACGAGCTCAACCACTTCCGCCTCGACTCGGTCAACGAGTTCGAAATCGTGCGCGTCAACGGCGTGCTGGACCGCGAGCAGGTCAACAAGTACAACCTGACGATCGTGGCGGTGGACAAAGGGTCGCCGCCGCGCACCGCCACCTCGTTCCTCATCATCCAGGTGAACGACGTCAACGACCACGAGCCCGTGTTCACCAAGAGCGAGTACTCGGCCGTGCTGAGCGAGCTGGCGCCGCCGGGCACCTACGTGGCGGGCATCACCGCCACGGACGAGGACACCGGCGTCAACGCGCAGCTCTACTACGCCATCGTGTCCGGCAACGACCTGCAGTGGTTCCACGTGGACGGCGCCTCCGGGCTCGTCACCACCAGGGCGGCCCTGGACAGGGAGATCCAGGGCACCGTCGAGCTCAACATCTCCGCCAGGGACGGCGGGCCCAACCCCAAGTGGGCCCTGACGCAGCTCAAGGTCACCATCCTGGACGAGAACGACGAGAGCCCGCGCTTCTCGCAGGACACCATCAGCGTGTCGCTGGCCGAAGGCACGCCGCCGAACACGCTGGTGGCCATGCTGACGGCCGCGGACCACGACCAGGGCACCAACGGCAGCGTCACCTACTCGCTGCAGGCGGACAGCAGTGCCGTCGCCAAGGCCTTCGCCCTGGACTCGGTCACCGGCCAGCTCACCACCAGGACGCTGCTGGACCGCGAGGCCACGCCCAGCTACGAGATCGTGGTGCTGGCCAAGGACCAGGGCTCGCCCGTCCGGTCCTCCACCGCCACGGTGCACCTCACCGTCCTGGACGTGAACGACAACTCACCCGTATTCTACCCCGCGCAGTACTTCGTGCACGTGCAGGACGACACGCCGCCGGGCGCCTCGCTGGCGCGCGTCACGGCGCGCGACGCGGACGACGGCGACAACGCGGTGGTGCGCTACGCGCTTGAGAGCGGCGGCGAGGGCCTGTTCGAGGTGGACGAGGTCAGCGGCGTGCTGTCGCTCCTCGCGCCGCTGCGGTCCGCGCAGAAGGCGCTCTACCGGCTCAAGATATCCGCCAGGGACGCCGGCGACCGGCGCGCCGCGGAGGACTGCGTCGTGGAGGTTGTCAAGAGCCGCGCCCTGGAGACGCTGCAGTTCGAGTCCCCGCGCGGCTACAACTTGACCGTGCTGGAGGACGACGGCAGGGGCGAGGCCGCGCTGGGCCGCCACGTGGGCCAGGTGTCCGCGCGCGGCGAGTCCGTCAAGTACCGCGTCGTGGACGGCGACCCCGGCAAGGTGTTCCACATGGACGAGCGCACCGGCGTGCTGTCGACGGCGAGCCGCGTGGACCGCGAGCAGGCGGCCGCCTACAGCCTCACCGTCACGGCGCGGTCGGGGCTCGCCATCGGCCAGGTGGTCGTCAACGTGACGGTGCAGGACGTCAACGACAACGAGCCCTGCTTCCCCAAGGACCGCGAGGACGTCCGCCTGGCAGAGAATGCCGCCGTGGGTCAGGAGGTGTTCCTGGCGCGCGCGCAGGACAGAGACGCGGCCGCCAACAGCCTGGTGCGCTACAGCTTGAGCGCCAACCCGGACGACCAGTTCCGCATCGTGGAGACCACCGGCGTCGTGTACCTGAACCGCCCCATTCTCACGGACCCGGGCACCGCCATGCAGCTTGAGGTGACCGCCTCGGACTCCGGCCGGCCCGCGCTGTCAGCCCGGCTCGCCGTCGTGGTGACCGTGGAGGATGTCAACGACCACACGCCCGTGTTCGACCACACCTCCTACGAGACGTCGCTGCTGGAGTCCACGCCCGTCAACAGCCGCTTCTTCGCGCTGGCCGCGTCCGACCAGGACCTCGGCGCCAACGGCCTGGTGTCCTACAGCATCACGGAGGGCGACGGCGAGGGCAAGTTCGGCGTGTTCCCGGACGGCTTCCTGTACGTCCGCAGCGCGCTGGACCGCGAGGACCGCGACTACTACGCACTCACCGTGACCGCCAGCGACCACGGCCAGCCGGCCAGGTCCTCGCTGGTGCCCGTGGTGATCCACGTGGTGGACGAGAACGACAACGCCCCGGAGTTCAACAACGCCACCTTCAACCTCGTGCTGCGGGAGAACGAGCCGCCGGACACGTTCGTCGGCAAGCTGAGCGCCACGGACCGCGACATGGGGCGCAACGCGGAGCTCACCTTCTCCATCGCCAGCACCAACAACGACTTCGCCGTCGACCCCCGCAACGGCTTCATCAAGACCCTGCACGTGTTCGACCGCGAGGAGCTGCTGCGCACCACGGGCCAGAGCGTCGTCACCCTGGAGGCGTACGTGGCCGACAACGGCACGCCGCGGCTCCGCGACAAGGTGAAGGTGAACGTGTACATCGCGGACGTGAACGACAACCCGCCGCGGTTCCTGCGCACGCCGTACCGCACGCAGATGTCCGAGGGCGCGGCCGTGTCCACGCCGGTGCTGAGGGTGTACACGTCGGACGCGGACGAGGGGCTCAACGGCGACGTCTTCTACTCCATCCTGTCCGGCGACCCGGAGGGCCGCTTCGCTATCGACGAGGCCACGGGGCAGATCACGCTGGCCCGACCTCTGGACCGAGAGACCGTCTCCAAGTACACGCTCGTCGTGGTGGCCATGGACGCGGGGCTGGCCGTCAGACTCAACAGCACGACCACCGTCACCGTGGACGTCCTCGACGAGAATGACAACGCGCCCGAGTTCACGCAGAGCGAGTCCCACATCGACGTGATGGAGACCACCGCCGTCAACACCAAGCTCATCCAGTTCCGCGGCTCCGACGCCGACCTGGGCGTCAACAGCGAGGTCACCTTCTCCATCACGGCCGGCAACCGCAGGGACACCTTCCACGTGAACCCGCGCAGCGGCGAGCTGTCGCTACACAAGCCCCTGGACTTCGAGGACATCAACGTGTTCACGCTCAACATCACCGCGTCGGACGGCGGCAGCCCGCGCCTCAGCACCACCATCCCCTTCAAGGTGACGGTGCAGGACGCCAACGACAACCCGCCCGCCTTCCCCAACACGGCCATCGTGCGCCAGATCCGCGAGGGCATCCCCGTCAACACGCCCATCGTGACGGTGACGGCCGAGGACCCCGACAGCGGCGCCAACGGCCGGATCGTGTACTCGATCGCGGCGCAGGAGCCCGAGAGCCGCAGCAACCACTTCGGCATCAACGCGGCCACGGGCGTGGTGCACACGCTGCTGCCCATCGACCGCGAGGCCGTGGACACGTTCCGCCTGACCGTCGTGGCCTCGGACCAAGCGGAGCCGCCCAGCGCGCGCCTCAGCGCCGAGAAGCTGGTCACCGTCATCGTGGAGGACGTCAACGACAACGCGCCCGTCTTCACCTCCATGGCCGCCGTGGTGCTGCCCGCGCACGGCGACCTGGTGACCACCGTGGTGGCGCAGGACGCGGACTCCGGCAGCAACGGCCTCGTCACGTACGAGCTCGTCAGCGGCGACCGGGAGCTCTTCGCGCTGCAGCGCAGCTCGGGCGCGCTGAGCCTCCGGCGCGCGCCCGCGGCCGCCAGCTACCGCTACCAGCTCGCCGTCAAGGCCACCGACGAGGCCGTGCAGGTGGACCGCCTCTCGACCGACGCGTACATCACGGTGCTGGCCGCCGGGGAGCCGGGGCCCGAGTTCGTCGGCGGCAGCGCGCGCGGCCAGGTCGCCGAGAACATGCCGGCGGGCACGTCGGTCGCCACGGTGCGCGCCGTGCTGCCCTCGCGGCCCGACGCCGCCCTCGAGCTCTACGTGACCAACGTGACGGCCTGTGGCACCGGCGCGCAGGCCGACCGCCTGTTCGCCGTCGACGCCAAGCTGGGCGTCGTGTCCACCACGCGGCCGCTGGACCGCGAGGCGGGGCCGCCCGCCGCGCCCTGCTACGTCGTCGAGGTCCTCGCCACCGTGGCCGGAGCCAAGCGGCCGCAGACCGCCAGGACAACGGTGAGTGAGCAGCCCAGCAGCTCAGGGCGGATCCAGAGCACAGTGGTCCGGAAGACCGTTGAGGCGGGCGAAATTCCAGACGCGTTTTGAGCTCCAGAGTCGCTGAATCGGACTCGAATCGAACGTGTGACCCCACCAATGGATTCCTCGTTTGGAGAGCGATCCATTGGTAGGATCACACGTTCGGTTCGAGTCCCATTTAGCGACTCTGGAGCTCAAAACGCGTCTGGAAGTTTGGCCGCGGCTGAGCCGGTCTTCTGACCCACTGTGCAGCGCGGCCTTGGACAGGTCTCGGGTCGAAGATGACGCAACGATCGAGGAGTAGGGTAACCACCACGCGCTCTAATTACGCTCCAATGGTTACGTTAGAGAGAGTGTCAAACGTTCAACGAGTCTGGCTGTTACGTAAATTGTAGTACAGTACATGGCCAGGATGGGGGATGCGGGAAGACGAGGGAGGCTCGTGCGCACCGTGGGCCAGAAGACCTTCCCAGACAGCCAAAATTCGCGACGCGTTTTGAGCTCCAGAATCGCTAACAGGACTCGAACCAAACGTGTGATTGTTCTCTAAGCGAGGAATCCGTTGGTGGGGGTCACGCGTTCGGTTCGAATCCCATTCAGCGACCCAAGAGCTCGAAACGTGTCCGGGACTTTGACCGCCTCCACCGGTCTTCTGGCCCACTGTGGTGCGGCGCGGCCGCTGCTCGGCTTTGCGGAGCTCTCCATGAAGAGCGTCTCCGCCGAGCTGGCTGAGAAAGTAGCCACGCGTGTAGTGGTGTGTGAGGTGTGCGTGCGTGCATGTTTAAGTGTGTGTGTGTGTGTGTGTGTGTGTGTGTATGTGTGTGTATGTGTGTGTATGTGTTGTGTGTATATATGTGTGTGCCGGGAGCGAAGCAGAGCGCCTCCCGTAATGAAATGAAACATTCAACTTTTAAACGCACTTCACTTCCTCCGTCCACATTATCCTCATTATTGTGCTAAACACTCAGAACGGACCGAACGGGGGAAAAAAGAGGGGGGGGGGTCGTCACGCACCTCCCCTCCTCTCTCCCTTGACGGTGTGTAGAGGATGCGCAGCGAAATTTTTGTAACGTTCAAGTTTCTCCTGTTTCTGAAGAGTCTTTCCAGAATCTCTCTTGAGTCTCTTCAGACTCGCTCCAGGAGTCTGGTCCCTTCCAGGCGCGGATACAGGGGTTTTTACCCCCCCCCCCCCCAAGGCCGCCTCTGGATCCGCCACTGGTCCCTTCAGACTGTTTCCAGACAGAGTCTCTCCAAAGTCTCTTCAGAGCCTCTCCAGAGCGTCGCTCTGCTCGCGTCAATCTCTCGACTCTACTCTCTTCCGCCCCGATCGTCTCGTTTCGATTCGTTACCTCGCTCAGTGAAGCCTTCGCCGCAAAGCCTTCTTCTGAATGGAGCCTGATTGCCCGATAAAAATCGCATCCCACCTTCTTAATCTTTTTATTATATTGCGTTTCCACGAAAACGCGTCACCCGGGCGTGAGTATGTGTCGGTGTGTATGTCCGCCGCGCGCGCGCGCGCGCGCGGGTGTTTGTTGTTCTGTTGACCCTTTCCCCCCACAGCTCGCGCGTTCTTTCTCTCTTTTTGGTCGAGCCGAAGCAATCAGGCTTTCGCTTGTTTGGGTCCCCAAGTCGGCCGACCTTGTGATGCTGCGGTGCCCCAAAGGAATGAAAAAGGGGGGGAGGGGGGAGGTGCGAGTGGGCGTTGTGGCCGTTCCGGCATCAGGGCGATCGAACCCCGCACCCCGCGTACGCAATCTGCCGTGCACTTACACTGAAAAAAAAAAAATCCCCCCCCAAAAAACCACGCACCTGTGCTGTACTAAGTAGCAGCTCCTCCCTGGTTGAGCTTCAAAAATTTTCTTTCTTCTCGGACACTGTTAAGAATAAGTTGGAGAATTCCCGGGGAGTTCATTCCGTTGCTCGATTCTGCGGGAATTTCCGGGGGAAGTTTTACTACATCAAACAAAAAAGGCATTTCTTGAACCAAGATAATTTTCCTGCCATAAGGGAATTTACTTGGAACATCCCAGAAAATTCACTTACGGCAAGTATATTCTCTTGGTTCAAGAAACGCCTTTATTGGTCGTTTACAGAAAACGTACACTCTAAATGTCTTACAGTGAGGATTCTCCATATTATGGTGGAAATTCTCTATAATATGGTGGTGCAGCTGCCTTTGTAAGATACCTTTGAAAATTCTTTGTACCTTATAGATATTTCGTGGAATTCTCCTTATATTATGGAGAAAATCTGCATCATAATATGTTGGTGCAGCCTTTCATCGTAAAACTTTTTGAGTGTAGATATAACACTACGCAAAATTAAAATTTTATTGTAAGATCGGAATCAATTATTCTTTTCCCACGATAAGTTCTCCAAGAAATTTCCAAGATTATTTTTTTTATTTTATTTTCACAGTGTTGCGTGCAAGAGTATTTTCCGCTGGCAGGGCGCTTTGCATACAACAGCAGCGTGTCGCCGCGGCACTGATAGATTTACACACGTCATACGGCACCGTCCCACGGCACGCTGCACAGTGGGTCAGAAGACCGTTGAGGCGGACAAAATTCTAGCCATGTTATGAGCTCCAAAGTCGCTAAATGGGACTCGAATCGAACGTGTGACCCCCACCAATGGATTCCTCGTTCGGAGAGCAATACATTGGTAGGGTCACGCGTTCGGTTCGAGCCCCGTTTAGCGACTCTGGAGCTCAAAACGTGCCCGGGATTTTGGCCGCCTCGACGGTCTTCTGGCCCACTGTGCACGGGGGCGACGGCGACGCGGGGACGCGGGTTCAAACCCCATTATTATGAGGTCGTTCGCCGACCAGTGTACCAGAGTTCGTGTCTTTTATTATTCTTTTCATTCGCCGGGCGTGGTCGGGTCGTTGCTCTGATCGGCAGCGCAGCCATGGCGCTGCTCCGGTACAGCGGGACTTGGCGCCCGGCGCACAGTGGGCCAGAAGACCAGTGGCGTATCTAGACTCGAGAAAAGGAGGGGGTCATGTCGCACGTCTTGCCTACTTACAGGCGGATTTTAGGACAAATTGCCTACCTTTAGGCGTTTTGTTAAGGGCAAAAGGAGGGGGTCATGACCCCCGTGACCCCCCCCCCCCCTGGATACGCGCCTGCAGAAGACCGACATCGCATGCGGCCGAAACACTTTAGACGCGTTTTGAGCTCCAGACTCGCTCACATGGGACTCGGGAGACGACCTTGTGACCTCACCAATGGCTTCCTCGTTCCGAGAGCAATCAATTGGCGGGGTCACTCGTTCGATTCGAGTCCCATTTAGCCGAGGGGGGCACAACCTACCACATTCGTTGTACAAAATTTAAACACATTCCCACATTCTGGAGGCAAAAACGCCTGTAAGTAGGCAACATGTGTTACAAATACAGCAGAAATCTTGCACATTCTAACACATTCCCACATTCATTGTACACAAAATCTTACAGTGAGGTACCCCTCGCATTTAGCGACTCTGGAGCTCAAAATGCGTCTGGGATTTTGACCGCGCCTTCACCGGTCCTATGGCCCACTGTGCGCAGCCCGCCTGTCGAGTTTTTGAGTTTCGGAGTTTTTGGGTTCCGCTGGAGTTGAGAGTGTCGCATCCGACCGTCGCCTGAGGCTGCATTTGGCTCTCCATCTGGCCAAGACATCGGCTGGACAATGATTAGCATAACACCGCGAGCTCAGTGGGCCGGCGTGGCCGTGGCGCGCCACGGCTCGGCGACGACAATTCATCAAAGCGCTGTCATCAAAAGAACATGGACGGAATAACTCATTCGCCCGGTCTTGGAATACACTATCACGACGCCTTCACTTAAAAATAATTAGCTCGGGTCAGGAACAGTGTCCTATGCCCCCTCCCTCGATGACGTTCGTTCGACCCTCGTCACTATTTGGGGAGGAAAATGATGATGACGCGAAATGCGAGATAGGGAAGCTTTCCGTTCTTGGTTGATTGGAAGTGGGTTTTCAATCTCCGAAAAATACAAAGGCTGATATCCCAAAATTCAAACGTGCGACTCCCACCGATGGATTCCTCGTTCGGAGGGCAATCCATTGGTGGGGTCACACGTTCGGTTCGAGTCCCGTTTATACCTACTGTGGAGCTCAAGACGCGTCTGGAATTTTGACCGCCTCCACCCGTCTTCTGGCCCACTGTGGGGATGTCATGCCAATCCCATTTCCCATCGCAGGACTCGACATAGGGAAAGCGACCTTTAGGCCCTACGGGTTTTTAAATTCCACAGCTTTTGAGACGTTATGGTATGATGTGCCCCGCAGCGTTCACACGGTGTAGGGCAGTGTGTGTGTGTGTGTGTGTGTGTGTGTGTGTCTATAGGGGTGTGCGTGTGTGTGTGTGTGTTAGTGTCCGCGCTAGTGTGTCCGTGTGTGTGCACTAGGGGAGCCGGCCACCCATCTATAATTTCTCCTCAACTTTACAGGAGATGAGAGGCGACTTGGCGTGTGTAGTACACAGGAGGTTCCGAAAGCAATTATGGATCCCGTCTGGTTCAAATTCAGGGCGAGGGACTGAGCCCGGCAGCCCGGCTACACTGTGCTGCCGCGCACAGTGGGCCAGAAGAGCGGTGCAGGCGGCTAAAACTCTAGACGCGTTTTGAGCTCCAGAGTCGCTAGATGGGACTCGAATCGAACGTGCGACCCCACCAATGGATTCCTCGTTCGGAGGGCCGTCCATTGGTGAGATCACACGTTCGGTTCAAGTCCAATTTAGCGACTCTGGAGCTCGAAACGTCATCCATCCGGTATTTTGGCCGCCTCAACAGTCTTCTGGCCCACTGCGTCGCGGAGCCCTGGGCACCGCATGCGTGGCGTGTTGAAGCTGATGGACTTTTGCACACGCTGTCCGCCGCCGCCCCCTTGCGTGGTTCAGCCAGCGCCCGCTTTCTTCGCTCTGTCTCTCTCGCACCCTCTCGGAACGCCCCATGAGTGTGAGAGAGACAGAGCGACGACGAATGAAGGCCTGCCGGTGCCGGTCCGCGCCGCCCCGCGCATTTGAAATGCACTACCGCTCTGCGTCATGTGCCCTACCCGCCTGCAGGCGGTCAGACGCCGCCGAAAACGGTTCTCTTTTTACAGTGCGGTCTTTTGATTGGCAGCGCACGGTGCATACACGAGAGCCCCCGGGGGCTCCCGGCGCGGCGTGGCGTGAGGCGGCACACAGGGGGCCGGAAGACCGGTGCAGGCGGACAAAAGTCTAAACGCGTTTTGAGCTCCGAAGTCGCTAAATAGGACTCGAACCGGTCGTGTGACCCCACCAATGGATTCCTCGTTTGGAGAGCAATTTATCGGTGGGATCACACGTTCGGTTCGAGTCCCATTTTGCGACTCTGGAGCTGAAAACGCGTTCGGGGTTTTGACCGCCTCTACCGGTCTTCTGGCCCATTGTGCGGTGCGGCGGCCTGGCACGCGATGCAAAATCTCTGCCTTCCGCTTTATTCGCTCCGCTTCTCTTATCCGGGTGGCTCGATGAAGCGGCGGTGAAATGAAATAGCAGCGATCGGCTCGCGTCCCGAAGCGTTCCGAAGTTGCTCGAAGCATTCCGAAAAGGCCCCAAGCGCTGCTGCCCGAAAGGCGTGCAGGCGATGTGGCTTTGATACGGCCGGCGCGGCCGGCCCTCTTATGTCAACAGCACCATGAACCGGGTACTACTACACTCACAGTGGGTCATAAGACCGCTAAGGCGGCCAAAATTCTCGACGCGTTTTGAGCTCCAGAGTCTCTTAATGGGACTCGAACCGAACGTGTGACCCCACAACTAGATTGCTCTCCGATCGAGGAATCGATTGGTGGGGTCACACGTTCGATTCAAGTCTGATTAGCGACTCTGGAGCTCCAGACGCATTGAAAACTTTTGGCCGCTTCAACGGCCTTCTGGCCCACTGTGCAGTGCAGTGCTTCAACGCGTTGCGTGCGGCTCGGGCACCGGGGCGGGGCGGGGCGGGGCGGGGGTGCACTGACATGCTGCAGGTGCCGGCGGCCAAGCAGGTCGTGCACTCCGTGCCCGTGCTCTACCTGTAGGGCCTGCGGGTCGCGCGGAAGGGCGGGGCGGGGCGGGGCGGGGTGGGGCGGGGTGGGGCCCACGGCGGGGGGCGTTCCCACAGGGCGCGGCAGCGGGCCGCCCTTGCCAAGAGGCGCGGCGGGGCGGAGTCATGCTGCTTCACTTGATTCACCCCGCCTCAGCCCGCCCCGCCCCGCCCAACGACGGGCTCATTTGCATTAAGCGCTCCACAGGTTGGTTGGGCCACACCGCGCCTAATCGCCGGCAGCGCTGTGGTCCGTCTCCCTCGCACCCCTACGGGACGGCCCGCGAGTGCGGCCGAGACCAGAGCGACGAAAGCACTGTTCGCAACCAGCCCTCGGGCGGCCCTAGGCACCGCCGCGCTAGATACGGCGCTCTCAGTCGCTGTTTGGCTTGTCAAACCCCCACGGAATTTGTTGCCGTTATCAAATACTATCGGGATGGCCCTGCCCCGCCCCGCCCCACCCCGCCCCACCACGCCCCGCCCCGCCCCGCCCCGCCCAGAGTGCCCGAGGCGACCAGCGGTCGGGTACGCCCATCGCCCCGGCAGCCGGGACCACAGGCCGCGGCCCACGCGATGTCCCCGTTGGCCGCCGTTGGCCGAGCAGGCCGATTCTGAGCAGCGTCGCTCTGTCTCTCTCGCACTCACGGGGCGGTCCGTAGGGGTCCGAGAGAGACAGCCTGCTGCGCTGCCGTAAGCCGGAGGGCCTGGCTGAGTGGGCCAGAAAACCGGCGCAGGCGGCCGAAAATTCTAGACGCGTTTTGAGCCACACAGCCACTAAGTGGGACTCGAACTACACGTGCGACCCCACCAATGGATTCCTCCCTCGGAGAGCAATCCATTGGTGGGGTCACACGTTCGATTCGAGTCCCATTCAGCGACTCTGGAGCTCAAAACGCGTTCGGCGGGATTTTGACCGTCTCCTGGTCTTCTGGCCCACTGTGCCTGGGAGCGCTCACGCAGTGCACGTTCCCTTCAGTGGCGGGCCTTCCTCGCAGCCCTTTGTTGCCCGGACGCCCTGGGGCAGTCAGGGGCAGCAGCCCAGTGTGCAGCCCAGTGTGCAGCCCCGGCCGCTGCAAGCACGCACGGTGCCGCATGGTTTCTGGAGGCTCGCGTGTTTTAAAATGGAAGCAGCAGGATGACTACAAATTAGGTGCACATCCAAAAAATTTCCAACTTAAAAAAAAAAATTATGATTTAAAAAAAAATGTGCGGGCGGGCGACTTGAGAGGTGTTTCGATCGCCATCAACGCGACGGGTACTCACAGTGGGCCGGAAGTGTTTTGCACTTTTTGGCTGCCGCTTCGGATCGCACCTCCGCTTTTTGCGCGGCTTTATGGAGGGCTTTCCGTTTAGGAAAGGGGAATTAATTTAGGCAAAAAGCGTCGGGGATTTTAATTGGCTTGCTCGATGCGGGTTCGGCCCCCTTCAGGGCCTTCGGTGCAGTGTTCCGTACCGAATCTCGCGCCGCGTTCCGAGCAAAAAAAGATAAGCGACGGGGCCGTTTTTAAAGTGTCGCGCGACTCATTTCCAACTCGGCGAGACACAGTGGGCGAGGAGGCAGAAGACCTGTGCACGCGGCCAAACTCAAGGCGCGTTTTGAGCTCCAGAGCCGCTGTATGGGACTCAAACCGAACGCTTGACCCCACCAATGGATTGCTCTTCGAACGAGGAATCCATTGGCGGAGTCTCACGCTCCGTTCGAGTCCTCCAGCGAACTGTGGAGCTCAAAATGCCTCTGAAGTTTTGGCCGCCTGCGCCCGTCTTCTGGTCCACGGTGCGAGAGGATGAGATGAACATGGTGAATGGCGGTTGAAACCGGGACAGCGGCGTGCAGCATCGCTTCGTCTCCCACCCATACGGCAGGCCTCGTGAGTGCGAGAGAGACAGAGACAGGCCGCTGCACACCGCAAAAAGGCAGCTGGTCCAGTTAGTTTTTCATCCTCGCCTTGTCGGCGGGATTGTGGGATTGTGCACGGGCTGCGCGGCGACCCGGCTGGCCAGGGCAGAGGCCTGGCAGGAGAAACGGCCCGCTGTAACTGGTTCTGTCGCACTGTGCGTCTGCGCGGCCCGGCCTCGGCCGTCGCCGCCTCAAACTGCGAACAGCAGTGCTCCGGGCTTCAGGCCCGCCCCGCCCTGCACGCCACGAGAAAGGCGCCACGTGCACAGTGGGCCGGAAGGATGACCGGCGCAGGACGCGTTTTGGGCTCCAGAGTCGCTGAATGGGACTCGAACAGAACGTGTGACCCCACCGATGGATTCCTCGTTCGGAGAGCGATCCATTGGTGGGGTCACGCGTTCGATTCGAGTTCCATGTAGCGACTCTCGAGATCAAAACCCGTCCTCCCTCCCTTGCCTCGTTCCGATTTTCCCTGCCGCTCGTGCGCTGCGCAACTTGCTCGTCGCTGCACTGCTATCCTATCCACTTCCAATTGCCGGTCGCGCGAGCCTCGGCCTGCACGCCGAGAGAGAGAGAGAGAGAGAGAGAGAGAGAGAGAGAGAGAGAGAGAGAGAGAGAGAGAGAGAGAGAGAGAGAGAGAGACAGAGAGAGAGAGAGAGACTGAGCTGTATCGGCCGCGGCAGCCGCTCGGTGACCCCGCGGAACGCGAGGGAAGGGAACTGCACGCGGATTTGACTGAGTGGCGGGGGGGGGGGGAGAGGGGCATTCACGTCGGGTCATTCCGCGGCACGGAGAGCGATCCGCCGGCCGGACTGACTTTCTTTCCCTGTTCCCGCGTTTGGCACTTGCCTTGCCTGCTGCCTCTTACACTGATTACAGCGCACTGCTTCCGTCGTCCCTCTCGCACCCGCTCGCGGCGGGAAGCCCCATGAGAGAGAGAGAGAGAGAAAGGGAGAGAGAGAGAGAGGGAGGGAGGGAGGGAGGGAGGGAGGGAGGGGGTGCGACAAAAGAACGCGGCCGTTCACTCACGCGGAGACTTGAACGCGCGGCCGCACGAGTGCTTGTAGGAGGGGGTGGAACTCGGTGGGACTTATTGACAGTGCGGGAAAACCTCCTCGTGCTGGAATTTAGCTGACGCGTCACAGTGGGCCAGAAGACCGGTGAAGGCGGAGTGTCGCTACATGAGACTCAAATCGAACGTGTGACCCAACCAATGGATTGCTCTCCGAACGAGGAATCCTTTGTTGGGGTCACAAACCATTTTGTCGTAATAAAAAAATAGATTGTGCACACCTTGTTTGCTGGAGTCTTATTGTGGAGTCTTGCCGTGGAGTCTTGCTATGGAGTCTTGCTATGGAGTCTTGCTGTGGAGTCTTGCTGTGGAGTCTTGCTATGGAGTCTTGCTGTGGAGTCTTGCTGTGGAGTCTTGCTGTGGAGTCTTGCTGTGGAGTCTTGCTGTGGAGTCTTGCTGTGGAGTCTTGCCGTGGAGTCTTGCCGTGGAGTCTTGCCGTGGAGTCTTGCTGTGGAGTCTTGCTGTGGAGTCTTGCCGTGGAGTCTTGCCGTGGAGTCTTGCCGTGGAGTCTTGCTGTGGAGTCTTGCTGTGGAGTCTTGCTGTGGAGTCTTGCCGTGGAGTCTTGCTGTGGAGTCTTGCTGTGGAGTCTTGCTGTGGAGTCTTGCCGTGGAGTCTTGCTGTGGAGTCTTGCTGTGGAGTCTTGCCGTGGAGTCTTGCCGTGGAGACTTGCTGTGGAGTCTTGCTGTGGAGTCTTGCCGTGGAGTCTTGCCGTGGAGTCTTGCCGTGGAGTCTTGCTATGGAGTCTTGCTGTGGAGTCTTGCTGTGGAGTCTTGCTGTGGAGTCTTGCTGTGGAGTCTTGCTGTGGCGTCTTGCTGTGGAGTCTTGCTGTGG
Source organism: Stenchaetothrips biformis (assembly GCA_030522485.1). Classification (NCBI taxonomy): domain Eukaryota; kingdom Metazoa; phylum Arthropoda; class Insecta; order Thysanoptera; family Thripidae; genus Stenchaetothrips; species Stenchaetothrips biformis. The sequence goes on from CM060101.1 coordinate 7,893,055, forward strand.
AGTCTTGCCGTGGAGTCTTGCCGTGGAGTCTTGCCGTGGAGTCTTGCTGTGGAGTCTTGCTGTGGAGTCTTGCCGTGGAGTCTTGCTGTAGAGTCTTGCCGTGGAGTCTTGCTGGAGCATTGGTCCGTGCTGGTCCGCCCCGGCTGGCCCTGGCCCGGGGCCACCACGATGCCATTGTCGTTTTGAAGGCGGCCCCTCGGGAAGCCCCTTTCGGCCCTTTCGGCTCACGACGTGCCGCGGCCCGCGGCACGGTGGGCCAGAGGACCGTTCAGGCGGCCAAAATTCTAGAAGCGTTTTGGAGCTTCAGAGTCGCTAAACGGGACTCCAGTCGAACGTGTGACCCCACCATTGGTTTGCTCCCCGAACGAGGAATCCATTGGTGGGGTAACACGTGCGGTTCGAGTCTTGTTTAGCGACTCTGGAGCTCAAAACGCGTCCTGAGTTTTGGCCGTCTCAGCGGTCTTCTGACCCACTGTGCGCCGAGTCGCACCGCCTTCCATTGCTTTCCGTATCGCCCCCATCAGAGCAGGAAGGCCCCGGCGGCGGTGGAGGGCGGTGGTCCTGGCCCGCCCTGCCACCGCCGCGCACGGGCCGCGCACGCGTGCGTCGTGGGCGTGGCACGGTGGGCCAGAAGACCGGTGGCGGCGGTCAAAATCCCGGACGCGTTTTGAGCTCCAGAGTCGCTAAATGAGACTCAAACCAAACTTGTGACCCCAGCAATGGGTTGCTCTCCGAACGAGGAATCCATTGGTGGGGTCACACGTGCGCTTCGAGTCCCATTAGCGACTCTGGAGCTCCAAACGCGGCAACAGGTTTGTCCGCCTGCGCCGGTCCTCTGGCCCACTGTGTGTCGTGGGCGTGGCCGCATCCTCCGTCTCTCTCGCACTCGCAGGGCGTCCCGTGGGAGTGCGAGAGAGACAGCGCGCTGCTTGGCCGCCCGGCCCACCCCCGCCGCCCGCACGGACAGCCAAGATGCATAGGCCACCTTGGCGGCGGCTTGGTGGGCCCGGCGGGGCGCCCCGGGCGAGGACAGGACAGGCCCCAAAAGGGAACGGCTTGGTGTCGTACGCACAAACACAAACACAGGCAAAAACATTACACTGCACACTCACAGCGCGATTTCATTGAAAAAAAAAAAAAAAACCCTACTCATGATCTCTCCCACTTTGTTTTATTTTGGAGAAACTAAAACACGGCTCTCTGGCACTCTCTGCCAAATTTCGTTTAAAAAAACAACAACTTATTTTTAATGCAGGTTTTTTCAAATTTTCGTGAACGTTCTTTGCAGTGTGTGGCAAAAATCCACTTTAGCGCTTAAGGAAAATTTGCTTGGACAATGACCCACGCAGTAACCACACGCACCAATCAACATATGTTATTTCAAAACTCTGTTTATTGAACATTCCTGGCAGGGTATGTCCAGACTCGCTGCTTGTTCACTCGGGCGAGTCTCTCGGGCTGTTCTTTCCGTTGCCCAAATTTCGAAAAGCCAATCCGCGCTCATTTTGCGGCAATGAAGACAATAATCAATCATCGGCCGGTGCCTTTGGGTTTGGCTGGCCGCCTCCTTGCCCCTGGCTTGTTGTTTCTGCCTTGTGACGCTGCGATCTGCGAACACAGCTAATTATGTGCCTCAAATACCGATTCCCTGGAGGCCAGGTGGCGTTCCGCCTGTCCCGCCTCACAGTGGGCCGGAAGACCAGCGCAGGCGGCCACAATTCCAGAGTCGCTGAACAGGACTCGAACCCAACGTGTGACTCCACCAATGAATACCTCGTTTCGAGAGCGATCCACTGGTAGGGTCACACGTTCGGTTCGAGTCCCATTTTGCGACACTGGAGCTCAAAACCCGTCCGCTATTTTGATCGCCTCCTATTCCGGCTGGGCTGGGCTCGTATCGCGGCGCGCTGCCCCCCCCCCCAATAGTATTACGTCCCACTATAAATCGCGTATCGGACTATAATTAATAAAACTTACGGAAGGTCTTTCTCTGGATTCACTGGTCACTGGCCGCCGGTATTTTATGCCGTTCGCCTCCCCGTGGCGCGCCACGGCAGAGAGGAAGGCCTGGACGGAACGCCGGGAAGGGGCTCCAAATTACAGGGTGTCCTAAAACGTATGGCCCGTCTGCGGCTGCCGAGCCAGGCAGTTGCCCGAGGATCGCACAGTGGGTCAGAAGACCGTTGGAGCGGCCAAAACTCTAGACGCGTTTTGAGCTCCAGAGTCGCTAAATGGGACTCGAATCGAACGTGTGACCCCACCGATGGATTGCTCTCCGAACGAGGAATCCATTGGTGGGGTCACACGTTTGATTCGAGTCCCACTTGGCGACTCTGGAGCTCAAAACGCGTCCGGGATTTTGTCCGCCTCGACGGTCTTCCGACCCACTGTGGATCGGCTCGTCGCTCTGTCTCTGTCGCACTCACGGGGCGTTCCGCATGGGGTGCGAGAGAGACTGAGCGACGAAACGAGAGCCTTCGAAATTATCGCTCGGCGCAGTGGCGCCCTCCCTCCCGCCCCCTCCTCCACTTTTCCTTTCTCCCTCCCTCCGCCCCTCTATCTCCCACTCACTGTGGACGTTGACTTTGTAAAAGGGTTGTGTGAACACACACACACATACACACACAAACACACACACTCACCCTCTCTCTCTCTCTCTCTCTCTCTCTCTCTCTCTCTCTCTCTCTCTCTCTCTCTCTTTCTCTATCTCTATCTCTATCTCTATCTCTATCTCTATCTCTCAATCTCTCTATCTCTCTCTTAAAAAAAAAGCACGTAAACCGGATGACCTGTTTGCGTGTAGTTTAGGGAAAGTCGCGCTGAGCAGCGGCATTTCCGCACCTTTTAAACCCGAGCAGGTCCTCTGGCTAGCGCACGCTGCGCTCGCTAGCGCAGTGCACACGGTTTTACGGCCCACTGTGCATGAGTGTGTGTGATAGCGTCTCGTCGGGCCGTCAGACAGAAGACAGTGTCGGAAGTAGAGCACTGATGAGGGGGTCGGTTTGTCACTGCACGTGATGTGACGGGCGTTCCAAGGCGTTCCGAGGCGCCATAGGGCGATCCTAGGGCGTTCCAAGGGCGTTCTCAGGGCGTTCCAAAGGCGTTCCTAGGGCGTTCCAGGGATTTCTAAGGGCGTTCCAAGGGCGTACCAGGGCGTTCAGGGGCGTTTCTCGAGGCGGTACACACTCCACGTTGTCCCTGCATCCCAGCACGGCTGCAGACCGGCACCGCCAGCCGCTCGTTGAAACCGGCTGGGCGGTGCTGCGAACAGCCCGCTCGCGCCCTTCGCCGTAGCGCTGTGCACGCCTCACAGTGGGTCAGAAGACCGGCGCAGGCGGCCGAAACTCTAGACGCGTTTGGAGCTCCAGAGTCGCTAGATGTCCCCACCAATGGACGATTGTTCTCCGAACGAGGAATCCATTGGTGGGGTCACACGTTCGGTTCCAGTCCCATTTAGCGACTCTGGAGCTCAAAACGCGTCTAGAGTCCGGTCTTCTGGCCCGCGGTGCGCCTCGTCCCGCCCCGCGGGCGCGACAGTACAGAGCTGCCTCGGCGTGAAAGTGGCGCTCCCCCACCCACCCTGGCCGCGTCTTTGACAGACAGGCCTTCGACACCTGTCGCCGGGCCACGCCGAGCCGGCGGCGGTCGTGGCCGTCACGCGTGGACAGCCCTAGCGCTGTCGCGTACAGCGTAGCGTGGCGAGCGTGGCGTAGCGTCGCATGTTGTGATGTAGTCTTGGACCGGCCCGGCTGAGGCCCGGCGAGGCGAACCACACGACGGCATACCGCAGGGTTATGAGTCTCGCTGTCTGTCTGTCTGTCTGTCTGTCCGCCCGCCAGGGTGTCACCGCTCGCCCGTCCGAGTGACCGTATGCGTGTAGGTACATGTAGCCTGTGGGCGTCAGGTATCCACGCACAATGCAGTGTTGAGAAACGGAAACAAGAGAAAAATCGAAAACGAGGCCGGATAACTTTCTAACAGTCAATGGCAACAGCTCAAGCTCCGCGCGGTCAGCATCGGATGGTCCAAAAGGGAGCGGGTATTCGAACCATCGACTATCCAGGAAAAGAGTCCAGATCCGAAACAAAGAGCGGCGTGGCTCGCTGCTGCGGGATTCGTTGCTGGATCCGCTTCTGATGCGGAGACCTAATCGTGAAGCAAGAGTAAGGGAACGGGAACATCACGGGTTACAACGGCCGATTATTTCTTTCCCCCTTTGGGGCGGGGCGGGGCGGGGCGGGGCGGGGCGGGGTGGGGCGGGGCGCTACCGCGGCGATGGTATCTGACCGCCGGCCGGCACGCCCGCACCCCTCGGGCCGAAGGGCCCTGAGGGGGTTGTAGGAGCGCTCTGAACCCACGCGCGGATTCCTTGGCCGGACGGATAGTCGGACCGTGGCCCGGTACACTCTCAGCTATTTGTCGTTGTTGTTTTTGTTGGTTTTGGTGTTGTTTTCGTTTTTGTTGTTTGTGTCTGTTTTTGCGGTTGCAGTAGTAGTAGTAGTTGTTGTTCAATTACTTTTTTTTTTTTTGTCCCACAGGCTACTGAAATTATAGAAATAACTTTCAGGAGCTCTGAGTGTCTCAAATTCTCCAAGGGGAAATTACTGTGAATTTCAATGTACAAATCAAATGAATTTTAGTTAAATTTCGGTGAATTTCGGGCCAGGACTCCAAGACTACTGAATTTCTAGAAAATTTTCGATGAATTTCGGTATGAATTTGAATTATTATTTTTTTGGTGGATTTTGGTTTACATATTGAGCTGGAGTTATTTCCCCTTGCGGTCCCCTGTCGCAGGGTCCTCTTATTGAGTGAGAGTGACCCTCTTTTAATCCCGCTGCCGGCCGAGGAGGGTGTGCGTGCGTGCAGCGTGCGAGCGGCCGAGGCCTTCGGACAGGTTGCGGCTGCGGTCTGCGCGGCGCACAGTGGGTCAGAAGACCGGCGCAGGCGGCCAAAACCCTAGACGCGTTTTAAGCTCCAGAGTCGCTGTATTGGACTCGAATCGAACGTGTGACCCCACTAATGGAGTCCTCGTTTGGGGAGCAATCTATTGGTGGGGTCACACGTTCGATTCGAGTCCCATTTAGCGACTCTGGAGCTTTAGCGACTTTGGCCGCCTCAACGGTCTTCTGGCTCACTGTGCGGCCTCACCGCGGCCGGGACCCCTACAAGCTGTCCGTGCCTAGCTTGCCTCGCCTCGGGGCCCGTGACAGAGCCTCCCCCTTCCCTCTCTCCCCTCCCCCTGCCCCCGCCCCCTGCCCCCGCCACGCCCCGCCCCGCCCCGCCCCGCCCCACTTTGCCACTCCAGCCGCTAGAGCACGCTAGAGCCCCGGGGTACTCGCACCGGTGAGGCTGCTCCTCCTCCTTCTCCTTCTTGTCGTTCGCTCGCGCCGCATACTAGCACGGTGCCCTGTCAAAGGACTACGTGTTGCCAGGTGCAATGCCTGGCGGAAGTATATGGAAAATCAGGCGGCGCATGGCGGCGCAGCACAGTGGGCCAGAAGACCGGCGCATGCGGCCCTATCGCTAGACGCGTGATGAGCCCCAGAGTCGCGAAATGGGACTCGAACCGAACGTGTGACCCCACCAATGGATTCCTCTTTCGGAGGGCGATCGACCACTTTTAGCGGATTCGAACTTTCATACAGTAACGTTGAGTCATTATCTGCTAAAAATATGTAGACGTGTCTTTATCGGTAATGACTTGTTTTACGCTGTCATGCGTCTTCATTTGAATATTCTTGTTTTCGCAGGCAAAACTTGTTTCCCTCTTTTCGGGCCGTTTGTACCCCACCGTTGTCGTTTGGCTGAATTTGGTGCCGGCTCCGAGCGGATTGCTACATACCCGGCAGATTATTGCCCGGCAGAGACGCGCGTGCGGACGGCCATCGTTACTTTTAAATCCAAATCTCAAATAACCCTTTTCCCGAAGTTTTCCAAACAATTTATCGAATCTTTTGTGTACCTGCGTTGAATTTTGGGGTCTGAATTTTGTTTTATGAGTGCATTGCGATTTTTTTGATAAATGTTTCTTAAAATAGTTTTAAAATAATTTTATTTTTCCGAACTGTGAGGGACGACTTTGTTGACAATTTTTTCCCTCAAAATTTCGGGTGTGTGTGTGAAGTGGATTCGAGGCGCTGCCTTGTCAAAGTATTACGTGTTTCCAGGCGAAACGCCCGGCGGAAGTATGCGAAATCGTGCGGTGCAGCACAGTGGTCCGCAAGACAGGCGCAGGCGGCCCAAACTCTAGAGCCGTTCGTAGGCGCTGTTCGCGGGGTGTGTGTGTGGATCTCATTCCTGTACCGGCCGGCGGGCAGGCCACGCCAGGCCGCGCTTCTGAAAGACCGTCCCGGGTACCGTCCGCCGGCCAGACGGACGGACGGACAGGCGGACGGACGGACGGACAGACAGACCGGCTCGGCGCAGCCGTCTCGGGCCGCGTCGGAAAGAAGTGATTCGCGTTTCTGACGTGGCTCACGGGTGTCAGCAGGTGTCAAAGGATGTCAAACAGGTGTCCGTTCGGTGCACCTTAATTGTTGCTGTCCCCATTCTTTCTCTTGTGCGAATTTCTCTACCTTCCACTCCCTTTCCTCCGCCCCGTCTGCACAGTGGGCCGTCAAAACTATTACGGCCTTCTGGCCCACTATGTGGTCTAGTGACAGGCGCCATGTCCAGCGGCCGCGTCATAGACTCACAGCCAGACACTGGCCGCGGACATGTTTGCTCAGGTCTGGGTTCGAATACCAGAGCCCCCTCCCCTTTCTCTCGCCAGCCCTGGGCCGGCCTGGGCCCCGGAGCGAGCGGCGGAAACGTCCACTTGCCGTCTGTTTGCCTTCCAGTGTGTGGAGGGTTGTCACGACACCGTGTCAACCGGGGCGGCCCAGGACAACCGTCGGCCCTTTCGTGCCAGCACCTCTGACGGCGGCGATGATGCACAGTGGGCAAGAAGACCGGTGGAGGCGGTCAAAATCCCGGACGGGTTTAGAGCTATAGAGTCGCTAAATGAGACTCGACCGTCAATGGATTGCTCTCCGAACGAGGAATCCATTGGTGGCGTCACACGTTCGGTTCGAGCCCCAGTTAGCGACTCTAGAGCTCAAAACGCGTCTTGGCCACCTTGCATTTGAGGTTTGCAGTCTGAGTCCCATGTTTGTTGTGGTTGCTTACCCGGACGCTAAGGGTCCGTTGAGGTCCAAAAGCGATGATGATGATGATGATGATGATGATGAAGATGCTGGTGATGATGATGAAGATGATGAAGATGATGAAGATGAAGATGATGAAGATGATGAAGATGAAGATGATGATGATGCTGATGAAGCCGGTCGTCTGGCCCACTCTGCGACGGCTCGGACGCAGCCAAGGTCCTTCATTGCAGACGCCAGTGCGGCGCGACGCTGCGCGCCAGGCAAGGACAGCCTCATTTCATAAACTGTCTGCGGATTTGAGTTAATCCTGTGCGCCCCGCAGTGGCCCGCAGTCAGGACATGCCACATGGGCGTTGGCGTTGCCGAACCGTTCTTTGTTGTTGACTTTTGTTTTGCAATCGCAGCGCGCAGCGTCGTCCTCGAAAACATTGTGGCGTGGCTCTGCGGGCTGTTGTACCTGCACTCCAAATGCCCTACGGTGAAAGGCCGCACCAACATATTATGATGCAGATTTTCTCCATAATACAAGGAAAATTCCACAAAATGTCTATAAGGTACAAAGAATTTTCAAAGGTATGTAAGGCAGCTGCACCCCCATATTACGCTTAGAGAATTTTCACCATAATATGGAGGATCTTCACTATAAGACATTTAGGCTGTTGAAAATAAAAATAGGGCATTCCTTTGAATTGACTGTATCGGATGGTTAGGATGGCCCCTGGCCCTGGGACATGGAGCTCCTGTTGTGCCCAACTGGGCCGAACGACGCAGCTGCTTTGCATGCATAATTAGCCCCGGGACCCATGCTACTTGTAGGGGTATTAGGGACCGGTATGAAAAATCCTCGGGGTGAGTCAGCTAGAGAGTGTATGCCCTGGATTCAGATTCAGGTCCGGATGAATGGGACGCGCCGTGCCTTGTTCCAAAACCTATCATTCCGCCATTAGAGGAATTAAAGCTTAGTTATGGTCATCTTTTGGTCTGGGGCGCCTCTACTACATGCCTTTCTGTAGACGCTTAATCCACGCCCAACGCACCCGCCTGTGTGTGTGTGTGTGTGTGTGTGAAACCAATTAGAAAGGCGCCTAAGATAGCCGGCTGCGCACGCGGAAAAGTCTTCCATCTTTCTGATTTGTCATTTCTCCAAGCAGAGGTGGAATGCGGGTACCGAAACCGTCAAGTGTAGGCACGGACGCAAGCAAACACACACACACACACACACACACACACACACACACACACACACACACACACACACACACGTCGTGCGAACGCATAACTGGTTCTCATTTGTATATGCAGCGCGCCTAGCAGGCCTCCTCTCACCTCATTGCTTGTGTTGTTGCACCCGCTGTGCCCTTTGGGATGAAAAGGGGAACACGGCCTGGCAAAAAGGAGTAAAAATTAATCGGACTTTTAAGGTGGCGGCCATTGAGCCGAGCTCGGCTGCTTTTTTTATCTTCCACGTCACGCAGTATTACTCCCATCGTATCCGGCCGCCGCGTCCACTGTGCCTTGCCCCGGCTTGCTGCTGTGCGTGCACGCCATCGTGCATACCGCTGTGTCCTTCTGGCGAGAGCCGTAGGGATGGCGGTGAGTTGGTACCCTAAACCTGAACTTCGGTTCACCAAGAACACAGGAGGCTCGGACTTGATGTATGCTCTTGATTCAAGCGTGCGAGTACTTGCATGTTGTGAAGGTGATATCATTCTCTAGGATAGGTGTCATGGACCTCTGTCACGTCATCAACATGCTCGCCGGACCTTGTTATGATACTCGGAGGCCTTGAGGACGTTGACAAAACCTTGCCAGGACTTGCGTGGTGGTGGCGGCGGGATCCTGGCAGGGCCTCGCACCATCTTCCCGAGGCCCCCCGTGGGGTCAGTCCTGGTCCCCGGATGCTCCCACGGGCACACAGCTCTCCTGTAAAAATAAACTACACCGACAAATAAAACCACTTTTTTTGTTTGTTGGCAAGTTGATTAGTCAGACAGGTGAAGAGAAGTGGAGCCGACACATGGAGCGCCATTTTGTTGCATATCACATGTCAGCGAAAGATTCCCTGCAATGCGAACGAAACCACCTTGATCAGAGATACAATCTTTGGCGTTGTGGAACCTGCTTCATAGGATATGCCTGGCACGCACGGTCATAGAGGGTTGGTTTCCTTTCGTTTCCTAGCCGAGGTTTACAGCTTTCTTTTACGATTTCTAGGCCCCTTCACCGCCCACTTGGCGCGGGCAACATCTTGTTCTAGCGGGGTCGGTCCCCTCAAGTCGGCTTGACGCACAGAAAAGCTAATTGGAGCGGCCATTTGCATACACGAGGCCAGTCCAGCGTTCTGCACGGCGCCACACCATTCCAGAACCAAAAGACTGCATTTTGACACAGCCTTCTGGCAGTCAAAGGCTGTTTTATCTGAGTCTACGGCTGGCATCAATCGCACAGATATTTCCCGCCCTTTTTTTTTGCCTGCCACCAATCCTTTAGACGGGCGTATGGAAACGGGTAATAGACTGTGTGTTGGCTCCGCGCCTGTCCAGTCTGAAACAGGGGGAGGGGAGGGGGAGGCGGCCCCCCGGGAAGGGACAAGATACCTCAAGACTGCACCCAGCATCCACATAAATCATATAACAAACAAACCTCTGGCTGGCGGGGCGAGGTCCGGGGGCGTAAGGCTAGCCAGGCATTCCGTGCGTAGGCTGCTACTCAGCATGCCTCATTCGCAGTAGCTACTAAACGTTATAGCACCAGCGTAGTCGCGCTTACACGCTTTCTTCTTCTTCTTCTTCTTCTTCTTCTTCTTCTTCTTCTTCTTCTTCTTCTTCTTCTTCGTCTTCCGCTTCTTCTAATTAACACGCTCGGTTCTTTTGACCAACTACATCAACTACTAAGTTCCTTCCTCCCAGCCGAAGCACTCTGTTCTGAATTGATTTTGTCCAAGCAGCAAATTTGTGGAAAGAACATGATGCCTTCCTGACCCGAAGGATTCGCCTCTTTTAAAGCAAAGTTTTCTGTAAGAGTTTCGTAGTTTAGTTAAAAATCAACCAAGCGTCCTGATGTGATACAACTTATTTTTCGCCTCTTCTTGCGTTGCCTTTCCTAATTCATCTCCTCCTCCTTTTCCTCCTCCTTCTTCTGGCCATCCTGTTCCTGGTGCCGCGGTGAATAATGCCAGTGCTACTCGATACTCGACAGGTTGCTAAATGATTTGCCTCTCCGTGCCCAATCAGGGCCCCGGTCACGAAGCCAGTCATTCTTTGTGGAGCGGCAGATTCATTTTCCATATCCAGTCTAGCCTGACATTCCTCCGACATCGTAAACGGACAGACAAAGCGTCCGGCCAAAGTCCCACACTGAAAAAAAAAGAGCAACACAAAAGGAAAAAGAAAAGCGAGGTCTGCTTACTGGCGTAACTGCATTGTATTTAGGGTTTTCTCTACAGTGAGGACGCGGAGGGTAGTGCGGCAGCGTCCGGCTCGGCAGGAGAGAGAGAGAGAGAGAGAGAGAGAGAGAGAGAGAGAGAGGGGAGGGGGGGGGAAGAGAAAGAGAGGGTCAGAAAAAAGGAGTAAGTGTTGCCAAAGATCGGGGCATAAAATTCAAAACGCTGTGAGCGCGCTATAAGAATGCGGTCCCGTTGCCCCCGGGGCCCAGCCTTTGCTGGGCGGCTGAAGCGCTGCCAACCCACAAATGCAAAACTTGAAGCACACGGTCTCTGGCGGATGCTGCACTGGTCGTGGTTTATTTTGGTCTGTCCGAGCCCGAGCGTAAGACTTTTTCGAAAAACGCCCCTCTGCTTCGGCGATCGGGAGGTTGTTGATGCTTTTTGGCTTCTAGACGAAAGACAAAGAATGGTCCTTCGGTCTTCGGTGTCGTGTTGCATCGCGTGCATGCTTTCATGCAGGTCACGATAATGACGGGTTGTCGCTCGATTTAGTTATACCGTAGTAATTGTCGCCAAGCCCGGCACCCCCAACACGCTAACAAAAATACGCCGAGGGCAACGCAAGGGCCTCCTTGTTGAGTTGTCGTTTTTTTCCCTGGTCTCCCTTCCCTTCTTTTGCGGTGTCCCGATACATTGTAAGTGGATCCCGCCGGCCAGCCGCCCGCCACTCAGGCGTCTGCTTTTGAATTTGCCGCGCAAAATCCCCCGGTCACGATCGCCGCCCGTTTCCCTTCCGTCACCCTTTCGATTGTACAAATGCCTCTCTCTCTCTTCCTGGACCACCGAGACGAGGAGGTGGAGAAGGAGGAGAAGGAGCTGTGGGCGGCGGCAGGTCCTCTCAAGATTCCTTCTCCCATTCCCATTGATGCTGCTAGTGGGACGGGAGAAACGTGCAGCGCCAAATCCGCGTGCATTGTGGCCGTAAGAAAGCCATCAGGGGCCTCTCGGTTGATTCAATCTCTCGGCCGCGCCGTGCTGCGCTACGCGGATGATTCGGGGTCACGGAAAGTAAAAGGCACAGTGGCCGGGCCAGCTGTATTGGGGAACAACGAGCCTCAATTCGCCGCAGTTCCTCTTTCCATTCTCTTTCTCTCTCTCTCTCTCTCTCTCTCTCTCTCTCTCTCTCTCTCTCTCTCTCTCTCTCTCTCTCTCTCTCTCTCCTCCTTCTCGGCACTCTGGGACACACCGCCACGCAATGTTGCATGCAGGTTAGGAGAAATCTATCCCCTTCGGAAGGTCGAGAAGTTCGTGGGCGTCTGTCCCTCCAGCATCTACACTTGAATGGCTTCGCTCTGCTGCCCTGGCCAGTTGTCGCATCGTCCAGCTCTCTATCGCTGCTCTGGAGGGGACCCTCCTGCCGTTCTACCCCGCTCTCTTCTTTCACCATGACGTTCTACCCCAACCTATTGTTTTACCCTGTCGTTACTCCACTCTCTTACCCTGTCGTTCTACCCCAACCTCTCCTTTAACCCTGTCGTTCTACCCCAACCTCTGCTTTTATCTTGTTATTCCACCCCAACCTCTTCTTTTACCTTGTCGTTCTCCTCTCTACCCCACCCTTTTTTCCACCCTGACGTTCTATCTCAACCTCTCCTTTTACTTTGTCGTTGTACTCTGTACCCCACTCTTTTCTTTCACCCTGACGTTCTACCCCAACCTCTTCTTTTACCCTGTCGTTACTCCACTCGCTCACCCTGTCGTTCTTCCTCTGCCTTTCTCCCAGCCGGCGCGGCAGAGAGATCCCCTTTGATGTTCCATTCTGCCATTCCGTTGCTGCCGTTGTTTTTCTAGGCACGGCGCGTCGCTGCCCACACGTTCACTCGACACGAGTCGCAGCGGCGGTGCGCAAGGCGGTGCGCGCCTCCCGAGTGAAACGGAGACAAGTCTCTCGGTTTGCGGCTCACACAACCACAACACACACAAACACACACACACATCTCCACACATACACGTCACGGTTACATTCACACTCACACATGCGTGCGCTCACGCACACGGACGTGTCATGCGTTGTTGCGCTGCACCTTTCCGGCCGCGCGATAAAAAGCCCAAGAGATTTCGCGGCGAATAACCGCGGAGATGATAATGAGGAAGAAGGACGAAATAAGGAGGGAGTTGTAATGAAGAGAGTGGGGGGATCGTTAATGACGGGTTGACCCGAACCCGAACACGCTAGGGCCGAACGGCCCACAGTGGGTCAGAAGACCGTTGAGGTGTCCGAAATCCCGGACGCGTTTTGAGCTCCAGAGTCGCTAAACGGGACTCGAACCGAACGTGTGACCGTGACCCCACCAATGAATTCCTCGTTCGGAGAGCAGTCCATTGGTGGGGTCACACGCTCGGTTTGAGTCCCTACACTGAGAAAACCTCACCAACTCTCTCAGTCCTTTCAAAGGAAAGTATGTAGCTCGTTATAACAAAGTATTTTGAGCATACATAAGCTTACACAGAAAATACTTCATAATTTACAAACTATTTCTTCGTATAACAAACTAAATAGTTTGTACCTTACATATGCTCAAAATACCTCGTAAGGTTTCAAGCGTGTAGAGTTTTGGCCGCCTGTGCCGCGGTCTTCTGGCTCACTGTGCAGTGCCCCCCTACGCGCTCCGCACCTGGATGCGGACTTGACCGCAGGTGGTCGCCCTGCGTCGCTCCGCGCGCACAGAGACCCATCTGTTCTGTTTCATTCTCGGGGCACCGCGGGGCCACCGCCGCCGTCACGGAGGAAAATACCGTTATTTGCCCAACCGTACGACCTCCGTGCTTCGCGTCAAAGTCAACAATCCGATTCAGAATCGATTTTAATGGTGGCCGTCGTATTTATATTTTTCTTAGCCTCGCTCCAAAGCTCTTTTGTCCACGACGAGGCATCCTGTTATCGTTCTTAGCACCTTGCAGTAGACTGCGTGCGTGCGTGTGTGTGTGTGTGTGTGTGTGTGTGTGTGTGTGTGAGATGATCACGTATTGACACCTGCCACGCTGTGTCATGCATTTGCCTGACAGCTCTCTCTCTCTCTCTCTCTCTCTCTCTCTCTCTCTCTCTCTCTCTCTCTCTCTCTCTCTCTCTCTCTCTCTCTCCCTCTCTGTCTTCGTCCCGCACAGTATGAGAAATGACGCGCGACGCTCACAGCGCCACCCAGCGCGGGATTTAATAATGTTTTGATCCGCCGCGGACGTGGCTTTGCTAAGTGCTGTAATGTGTTGGCCGGCACCGCGACGCCCCGCCTCGCCTCGCCCCGCCCCGCCCCGCCCCGCCCCGCCCCGCATAGCGAACCACGGATTGGACTGGCGATCTATCATTGTAAGGGGCTCGGCGGAGCCCAACGGGATCGGCGGACACGGCGAAGCAATTTGTGCATAGCTAACGAGAATAGCAGAAACCACTCCACAATCCGAGCAGTCGCAGCCTGCCTGCCTGCCTGCCTGCCTGCCTGCCTGCCTGCCTTCGTCCTTTGGGCGGAGAACCACGCTGCCCACTGTATAAGGCGCGGCGCGGGCAGTAACTCGCGCAACCACAAGTAGCGGGCGTTTTAGGCTGAGCAGGCGGTTGCACGCGCGGTCCACAGTGGGCCAGAAGACCCGGACGGGGTTCCAGCTCCAGAGTCGCCAAATCCAAATGGGACCCGAACCGAACGTGTGACCCCACCAAAGGACTGCTCTCCGAACGAGGAATCCATTGGTGGGGCCACACGTTCGGTTCGAGTCCCATGTAAGCGACTCTCGAGCTCGAAACACGTCTAGAGTTTTGGCCGCCTGCGCCGGTCTTCTGGCCCACTGTGCGGTCCGTGCGTGCGAGCCGAAGAGGAGAAGGGCTTCTGGAGGGCTGGAAGGCGAGCCTTCCAGGACCATGGGCCCAGTGGGCCCAGTGGGCCCGGCTGGACGGCAGCTCCGGCCCCTCGGCTGGAGACTGGAGCCTCTCCAGGGCACCGGCAGCAGGCGTACCGCCGCACCGGCACCGGGACTGGTTGCACGGCATTCTTGGAGCGATTTGAACCTCCACTACCACCACCACCGCGACTCCCGCTGCGCCAACGCTGCCCCCCCTCCCCCCTCTTTTCCAGTGAGGCGGCGGGGCGTATACAGGCCGGACCGGCCGGGCATCCTCGCCGCGCCCCGCCCCACCCCACCCCACCCCACCCCGCCCCGCCCCGCCCCGCCCCGCCCCACCCCACCCCGCCCCGCCCCGCCTCCATTCTTCATAGCTTGACGGCCCAAAGTCGAAGGGAAGGAACCGATAGGCTTATACGGCCCGCGTCTCCTAAACGGCCCGAGCTGGGAGCGTCACGCAGTCACGCACGCCGCACAGTGGGCCAGAAGACCGGTGGTGGCGGTCAAAATACCGGACACGCGGTTTCAGCAGTCGCTAAATGGGACTCGAACCTAACGTGTGACCCCACTAATGTGCGACAATCTTGATAGGCGAGCAGTGGGCCAACCAACCGAGCCACTGCGTGACTTCCCCGGTTCAGGGGAGCGCGGAAGCATTTGTTTTTCTCGCACGTCGACGCCCAGGCAGCCGGTAAGGCACGGTGGGCACGGCACGTCACGGCCACTTGGACGCGTAGCGCTGCGTGTAAGAGCCTTATCCGCGGCACAGGCCCACTGTGTGCGTTCGCGCTCCGCTGGCTTCGTTTTCATAGATGAGGAAGCCGCCAGCAACAGGTGCGATACTGGCCGCTCTGATTTTCGAAGCGCTGCCCTGTGGGCCAGAAGGCGAGGGGTCCACCACACTGCAAGAAAAGACCACAACGAAAGTACACAAATTACTGGCAAATTTTTTATCAGGAATTTATTGTACTTTCAAAGTACAACAATTGTTGTACAATTGTTGTACAATTGTTGTACAAAGTACAATGGAACCGGCATGACGAGTGCTGTGCAGTCCAGGCCTCGTTGTGGTTTGTACAATTCTCGTTGTACTTTCTACAATCCCTGTTGTACTTTTATTGTACAGTTTTAGTTGTACTTTTGTTGTACTATCTACACTTTTTCTTGCAGTGCACTCAGCTCAGAAGTGTACACAGGATTACCGATTACCAATTATTACATACAAAAATTCCCATAAAACTCTATAAATTTGGTTAGTCAGGAGTATTTTTAGCCCATTTAAAAAAAAAAAACATTAAAAGCCGGTAAAAGCAGCGAAAATATCCAATTTTGGCATGTGATTACCATTGATTACTTGATGAAGTGTACACACGATTACCAGAGTGGTGGACCCCTCGCCAGAAGGCCGGCGCAGGCCGCCGAAACTCTAGACGCGTTGTGAACTCCATAATCGCAGAGCAGGACTCAAACCGAACGTGTGACCCCACCAATCAATACATTGCTCTCCGAACGAGGAATCCATTGGTGGGGGCTCACACGGTCGGTTTGAGTCCCATTTAGCGACTCTGGAGCTCAAAACGCGTCAAGAGCTTGGGCCGCCTCGACCGTGCGGTCTTCCGGCCCAATGTGCCCGCCCATCCCTTCCCGCCGCGCCTAGCACCGCTACGCCACCCAAATGTCGCATGCCAACGTGTTGCAACGCGGCGACTCCGCGTGGCCTGCGAAAAGGAAAATAAAACAGCCGGTATTCGAACCCGCGACCGCCGTAAAAGGCGCGCGTTTTGAGAGAGAGAGAGAGAAAAAAAACACACACACCAGTGTGCATTTCTCTATGATGCTTTTTACGTCTCGTGCGACGCTCCTTACAAACATCTGTCAGTCAATCACAAAGACACAAGGAATGCCGTTCCTATTATACTAAGAGAGAAACTTTTTTTTTAAAAAAAAAAAAATCTTACTGCGGTTTGAAATTTAGGCTTTATTACACGACAGCAGAGCGAGGGCTACTTCGGGAAATGGGACTCGAACCGAACTTGTGACCCCCACCTATGTATTGCTCTCAGAACGAGGAATCAATTGGTGGGGTCACACGTTCGGTTCGAGTCCCATTTAGCGACTCTGGAGCTCAAAACGCGACTAGAGATTTGGCCGCCTGCGCCGGTCGTCCGGCCCACTGTGCTCTGTGGGCCGCGCGAGCCTGGCCGGCCGGAGAACGAGTTCACCTGTCACTGTCGTTTATAATACCCGGGCCCCTAGGACCGCCTGGGACCACGTCGCACAGTGGGTCAGAAGACCGTTGAGGCGGCCAAAATCCCGGACACGTTTTGAGCTCCTGAGTCGCTAAATGGGACTCGAATCGAACGTTTGACCCCGACCAATGGATGTGTCACTTGGAGAGCAATCCATTTGTGGGGTCACGCGTTCGATTCGAGTCTCATTGAGCAACTCTGGAGTTCAAAACGCGTCTGCGGTCTTCTGACCCACTGTGCGTCGTGCAGCACTACACACTACTCGGGGGCTCCGGACAGGTGTGCCCGGCTTTTGGGGCGGGCGGTACGCGATGGTATCAGACCCAGTGCCCGGCACAGTGGGCCCGGCCGGGGTATGGCATGCGCTGTCCAACCCCGAGGAGGCGCAGTGGACCAGAAGACCGTTGAGACGCCTTTTGAGCTCCAGAGTTGCTAAATGGGACTCGAATCGAACGCGTGACCCCACCAATGGATTGCTCTCGAAACGGGGCATCCATTGGTGGGGTCACACGTTCGATTCGAGTCCCATTTAGCGACTCTGGAGCTCAAAACGTGTCCGGGATTTTGGCCGCCTCAACGGTCGTCTGACCCACTGTGGGAGGGTTGGTTGATGGTCACCTCCGTCGTCCCCGACGTCCCCTGCCTGTCGCTTCCAGCTCGTTAGATGCCCGACCCCCGGCGTCGACAGATAAAATTTCCTCATTTCTATCGGACCAATTTCGGTTTTAATTAAGCTCCGTCAGTGAGGGCCGCCACCTTCCGAGTGTCATAGTTATTTTTCCACCTCTCCCTGCTCTTCTTAGGTTTCGTTATCTTGACCGCTGCACCCGAAAAAAAAAAAAAACCCTGACTTCTTGCAACATAGCTTTGCTTAAAAAAGGCAACAAAAAATGAAGATGCCATTTTTTTTGGGGTGTGGTGAAAAAGTACACTTTCGAAAGAAAAAAAACAACAAAAAAACATAATCATTTTGTTGTTTGCGCTATCGGCGCTCTCTCGCGTTTAAGTCTCCGCCCGCGGAAGTGATAGGCAAACTGAACCGCGTGTTAATTCAAACAAAAAAAAAAAATACGAATCACGTTTTTGAGTGAAGCGCGTTGGGGGGGGGGGGGGAACGTCGGTTCCTGCGCGAACGTTGCCCGTCCGGTGTGTCTGGCGGGGCCCGGTGGTGGGGCCCTCGCCCAGCAGGGATGCCCCGAGAAGCCCCTCTGGGGGCCCCGCTCGCTCCGACAGTGATCTAGGAGGGCTCCGTGCTGGCCCCGTGCTGGCCCCGTGCAGGCCCACTGTGCAGGCCCTGCATGGCCCAAACGCGGCCGATTCGATGCGCCCTGCCCCGCCTCAAACTCGCCGCCAAAAAAAAAATATAAAAAAAAAATAATAAAAAAACAGATTTATAAAAAATTTTAAAAAAAAATGCAAGCGGGTACTACAGCGGAGCAGCAACTCCGGAGAGCCTCATTTCCGACCATTCTTGTCAAACGTTACGTGATTTCTGCGCGCGCGCGCGCGCGCGCACACACACACACACACACACACACACACACACACACACACACACACACACACACACACTCACTTTTAAAGTCTGCGTGCCAGACCGGGTGGATTAGAGCTGACGCTGCATTATTGCTTTGCCCGCTGCAAAGGACAAGGGGAGAAGGATTTGCAACAATTTATTGTCACCCGTCTGTCTGTCTGTCTGTCTGTCCGTCCGTCTGTCCGTCCGTGTCCGCCCCCGAGGTCCGCGCGCGTCCGCACACCACGCCCGTGACGAAGGCCGTGATAATAACACGCCCTCGTGTCGCGGCACGTACGACGTGCAAGTGCAGAGAGAGAGAGAGAGAGAGAGAGAGAGAGAGAGAGAGAGAGAGAGAGAGAGAGAGAGAGAGAGAGAGAGAGAGGGGGGGGGAGAGAGAGAGAGAGAGAGAGAGAGAGAGAGACAGAGAGAGAGAGAGAGAGAGAGAGAGAGAGAGCGAACGTGTCCGTATGTTTACCTGCAAGCTTGTCTGCCGGGGTGCGACCTGACCTTTCGCACTCAGCAAGTCAAGTATACCGACCGGGACTGACAGACATGCTTTACCGGGGTGTGAAATATTCATGCCCTGCCTGTCTGCCTGTAGGTCTGTCCGTCTGTCTGTCTGTCCGTCCGTCCGTCTGCGTGCATTCCGAGAGGAGGCGGCGAGGCGAACAGGTGCAGTAGTAGGAGAGTGAGGGGGAGGGGGAAGAGGCGCCACGCAGGGCAAAGGGTTTGGAGCGGCACGCCTCTGCGTATGCAGTCTATCACCCATAATTATCGTCAGCAGCATTTTTGTTCCTCATATTGCCGTCGCTCTGTCGGGCGGGTCCCCTCTACGAGAGAGAGAGAGAGAGAGAGAGAGAGAGAGAGACGCCGCTGTCTGCATCAGCCTTGCAGGCGGCAAGCGCTTGTCTGGCCGCCGGACGGGACGCGAGCGTTTCGCGTCCGCGGCGTCCCGTTCCCGCGGTTGCTGCAGCTGTTGTTTTTATTGTTGTTGTTGTTAGACATTTCACTCGATTTCGGCCTTCTTATTACTTTGCCGCCGGTCGGCCGAGTGGCCCTAGGCTCGCCCTAGGCGTGGATAATTCCCCAATCTCGTGAGGAGGAACGCCGTGTTGTTGTTGTTGTTGTTGTTGTTGTTGTTGTTGTTGTTGTTGTTGTTCGCTAGCAAGGACCGAAACCCGCAACGTCCCGCGGGGAGGTGCCAATAGAGGGCGGTCTGTATACAGTTCAAAGTGGCCGGCGCACAGTGGGCCAGAAGACATGGGCGCAGGCGACCCAAACTCGAGACGCGTCTTGAGCTCCAGGATCGCGTTGGTCTTCCGGCCCACTGTGCGCCGTACAAGTGCGCTGGTCGCATACGCTGTGACGTAGCCCTTCGGCCGGAGGTGACGGCTGTCCACTGACGGGGTTGTCAGCGAGTGCGAGAGGGACAGAGGACGTCACGTGACACCATATCTGAGGCCTCTCGATCAATAAGCCCACGACGAATCGCCGCCGCGGGAAGAGGACCCACTGCGGCCACAAAAAAAAGGACACTTTTTACCGAAATTATTATTGTGTACGTGCGGGAGAGGGGCCGGCGTTCGTTCCGGTGGTGACAGTCATCTCCCAAAGGGCCGCACCAGTGAAAGGGCCGGAGGACCGGCGCAGGCGGTCTTCTGGTCCACTGTGCAACCCACGCGTGCGAAAACCAGACTGCAAGATGGACCCCCTGGCCTGGCAGTTAGCAAATCCACACGTGTCGCTAGCACCACGATAGCCTCGCGTATAAGAGGCACTTTGCCTCCATTTCGAGCCGACATTTGAGACCTATGGACGACCGTTGTGGCGTTGCAACACACACACCTAACCCAGAGAGAGAGAGAGAGAGAGAGAGAGAGAGAGAGAGAGAGAGAGAGAGAGAGAGAGAGAGAGAGAGAGAGAGAGAGAGAGAGAGAGAGAGGGGGGGGGAGAGAATCAATGCGGCGTTGCTATCAGGCCGGCCAAAGGAAAGGTCAACCCGAACAAATGGCCCCGCCCAGTCCGGGGACCGTCCTTAAAACGACCCCAAATTTTTAGGCGACTCGATTACTTCTCCAAAGTCTTGCCTGTGGCGGCGTTCTCTAAGGTTTGCGGGGTGCTGTCACCCGAAGTGCGGAGACTGTCATGCTTTGGCCCCCTGGACGCCCTAAGGCCCCTCCGAGGCGGACGGCGTTGCGTACGGAGCCACGCCCAACCGCTGCCAAGGCCCTCGTATCTTAATTTAATTCTCGTGTCAAACTAACAGTAATAATCTCGTCCGCCCCCTCTCTGTGTGTGTGTGTGTGTGTGTGTGTGTGTGTGTGTGTGTGTGTGTGTGTGTGTGTGTGGCGCGCGCGCGCACGCTGACGGTTCTATTGCGGCCAGTATTGCAGTCCTTTGTGACAGACGAGCACACAGTGGGACAGAAGACTAGGGCAGGCGGCAAAAACTCTAGACGCGTTTTGAGCTGCAGGGTCGCTAAATGGGACTCGGACCGAACGTGTGACCCCACCAATGGATTCCTCGTTCGAGGAGCAATCCACTGGTGATGTCACACCCCCACCTGCGTCCTACTAAGTGACTCTGGAGCTCAAAACGCGTCGAGAGGTTTGACCGCGTGCGCCGGTCTCTTGGCCCACTGTGGGCGAACGAACGAACGGACAGAGAGAAGGAGGAGACGGATAGACACACAAAAAGAAGGTGGGAGGGCGATAGAAAGGGAGTGGAGCGGATAGACGGGGAGACGGAGGACGCGTTGGGAAGGAGAGCCGAGAGGTGTCGAGTCCTTTCAAAGTCCGATTCGACTCGCAACGCCGGTATTGAAGGGAAAGGCAGGTGGAGGTGGGCGGCAGCGCAGCACGGCGCAGCGCACAGTGGGCCAAAAGACCGTTGAGGCGGTCAAAATTCCTGACACATTTTGAGCTCCAGAGTCGCTTAA
This sequence comes from Stenchaetothrips biformis, assembly GCA_030522485.1. Classification (NCBI taxonomy): domain Eukaryota; kingdom Metazoa; phylum Arthropoda; class Insecta; order Thysanoptera; family Thripidae; genus Stenchaetothrips; species Stenchaetothrips biformis. The sequence goes on from CM060101.1 coordinate 7,914,188, forward strand.
TGGGACTCGAATCGAACGTGTGACCCCACCAATCGATTGCTTTACAAAGGAGGAATCCATTGGGGGGGTCACACGTTCGGTTCTAGCCCCAGTTAGCGACTCTGGAGCACAAAATGTGTCCGGAATTTGGGCGGCCTCAACGGTCCTCTGGCCCACTGTGCAGCGCAGCGCCGCGGGGCAGGGCCGACGCGGTGCATAAAGAACGGACAGGGTTATAAAACAGTTGCGGCGCTCAAATTTGAAATTACGTGTCTCACAGCCCGCGGGCATAGGGGTCGCTGAGACCAGCGGGGCACTGGCAAAATCGTTGCCCGATGCAAGTTGAAAATCTCGTGGTGCATAAATGTGCATAAATGTGCCTTAGTAAAATTCTGCCTTGAGTGAAGTAGAAACATTCTTAATATGGTTAGAAGGGAATGAATGCAAAGCCTATTAGTATCGATCTGACACTTAGTTTAGCTTGAATCAAGTATTTTTAATCAAGAAAAATACTTTACTTGATTCAAGAAATCATTTTTCTGGGTGTGCACAGTGGGTCATCCTTAGCGGTGCGTTCTCCCTCTCGATGTCTCGCTAACGGACTGTCTCGGCAGAGAAAAACGTTAATTTAATTTCTGTTGTGTCCGCAAGTGGGGCAGCGCGGTGCGCAGAATAGCGAGCCCCACATGACGCCGCATTGTGGCGGTCCGATTCATCTTATTCAGGGCTCCGCTCCGACGCCGTCCACAAACGAAACGTTGCTTTTTCAGACCGGCGGCGCACAGTGGGCCGGAAGACCGGTGCAGGCGGCCGAAACTCTAGACACGTTTTGAGCTCCAGAGTCGCTAAGCAGGACTCGAACCGAACGTGTGACCCCACCAATGGCTTCCTCGTTCAGAGACCAATCCATTGGTGGGGTCACACGTTCGGTTCGAGTCCCATTTAGCGACTCTGGAGCTAAAACACGTCCGGGATTTATAGACCGCCACCACCGGTCCTTTGGCCCACTGTGCGTTGCCGTCATCTGCGCGCTGAAAAATGAATTTCTCCCTTCCACTTTCTCCTGATTGATAAGCCCCGCGAGGAAAACGCAAGGGACGCGGTCATAAGTGGCCAGTTGTGCCAAATCACGGTGGAAGTATTTGGAACGGACCCCGCCGAGGGCCCAGCACAGTGGGCCAGATGACCGGTGGATGCCCACTGTGCCCGGGGGCCTTTGGCCTCCGGAAGCAGCGTGTGCAGTATTATGCACTGCTGCCTCATCACGGCCCTTAATTACCTCGAGAAAGGAGTGTCGAAAAAGCGAAAGAGAGGGAAAGAGATTCCTATTGTGGCGGTTGCACAAGTTTACTCAATTTATTTTCAAGCTTTTGAGGCTTCTTTTTCCTGCGAGTTTTGAAGAGGACCCCTCTTAAGTGGTTAATTGCAGCACTCTTTTCCCAGTAACGTTAATCCTGATTTTCGATTCTCTCGTTTCATCTCCGGTTTGTTTTACGATCAAACATTTTCGAAAGTTTCAAACTTTTTAACCAAGTGAAAATGTTCTTGGATCAAGAATTTCGTCCTCAGAAAATCACGTCACAATTTCGTCGCTCCTCTGATGATTTTACGGACTTGCTCATGTCGGGGCTGAATGCGCCCGAATGCCTGGTGTGCGTTTCCGAGTTGCAGACTACAGCACAGTGGGCCAGAAGACCGGTGGTGGTGGTCAAAATCCCGAGCGTGTTTTCAGCTCCACTGTTAAAAATGTTATGAATTTTCATTACAAATATGCATTGAAAATTCATGAACGCCATTAAATTTCATAGCGGCCATAAAATTTCATAAATGGAATGAAATGTCAGAACACATTCAATGAAATGTCAAAATATCTCCTTGAAAAATCAAGTCTGCGATGAAACGTCAAGAGATTTGATGAAAAGTCAAAACGTGACACTACAAATTCAGTATGGTTCTGAAAATGTATAACCAAGATATAAACTTTCATGTTGGTCTTCGACATTTGGTAGGCAAGTTATGATAGCTCTTACATTGCCCGGGTGGAAGGAACTTCAGTATTGACTGAGTTTAAACCCAATCGTTATTTGGAATATTCCTATTCTCTTCCCTGAGTAATATAGCGTGAAGATATGAGTGGTAAATCAAACGTCGCACCAAAAAAGTATTTTAGTATCAATAAACGCAAACTGTGGACAATCCACTGCTCACATGGTACGGCCCTGTCAGCCATCTGGGTTCAAAGTCAAGTTTCAAGAACCTGCCGCTAGGTGGCGCTTGGAGCGCCGTGTCTGTTCACTAATAAGTATATCCGATTCATTTAAGTAAAATAAATATTTTTTTCAAAAGTTTATGCTTGGTTACCTGAGTAAATATCTGCTCTAGACGTATGCTAAAAGTTTTAAACAAAATATTACTCTGAAGTCGAGAAAAACGCATTACCATGTTGCGACTCGCTGGCGTCTACGGCCGACCATCACGTTAGGTCCACGCGAGAGCCCCTTCGTAGATGCAGTACTGTGCGCCACTGACATTTTTCTCTCCGTCGCACTCCGAAGTATGAGCCATGTCTAGATTGGACTTTACCCGTTAGCTATTTTTAGACCTAGTGTGGGTTACCAAAAGTCATGGTACCAGTCTGAGATTTCATTAGCCTGAACTGAAATACAACATCACAATCGCAACTGAAATGTCATAACTTGCATCTGAATTTTCATTAACAATATAATGAAGCTTCATAACACGTTGCTATGAAATTTCATTGCAGAAAATCGCCATGAAATTTCAAAACAGAAAAGTGATAATAATTACATTAACATGTTATGAAATTTCAATCGGAATTTTTTAACAGTGTCCAGGGTCACTAAATGGAACTCATCTGAACGTGTGACCCCACCAATGGATTGCTCTCCGAACGAGGAATCCATTGGTGGGGTCGCCACATGTTCGGTTCGAGTCCCATCTAGCGACTTTGGAGCTCAAAATAACGCGTTTAGTGTTTTGGCCGCCTGGCGCCGGTCGTCTTGCCCACTGCGTGCAGGTGTGATAATCTCTTGACGCTGATTTACGGTCGCGTCCACTGTTTTTTATGATTGAATCGTCTTAATTGCAGCTCCGCGCTGAATCTACCGCCGGTGCATAACTCGTCGCTCCCATGCAAATCTCGAATACATCGAGAAGCGGCCGTTAGACTTACGACTGTGAGATCCTCCTTTAAAACAACTCGCCACCGTTTCTGATTTTCGTTTTCTTTTTTTTTCTGTTCGCAGGTTGGTATTGCTAACGAGAACTCGTGTGGCCGCAGTGAGTGGAGCGCGACGTCCCACTTCTGCCGACGACGCTATGCGGTGCGCGTGGCGCTGCACAGTGGGCCAGAAGACCGGCGCAGGCGGACAAAATTCTAGACGCGTTTTGAGCTTTGGAGTCGCTAAATGGGACTCCAAACGAACGTGTGACCCTACCAATGGACTCCTCGTTCGGAGACCAATCCATTGGTGGCGTCACACGTTCGGTTCGAGTCCTATTTAGCGACTCTGGAGTTCAAAACGCTTTCGGAGTTTGGGCCGCCAGCGCCGGTCTTCGGGCCCACAATGCGCCGCTGGGTGTGGTTTGTCATATCGCATTCCGCGCCGCGTACCGCCTTCGCTCGCTGCTGTCCAGAAGCAGAGAAAAGCATAGAAATGGTTACAAGCAGGGATTACCGTTCGCCTTTGTGGCGGCCGGGGCTCAGCCCATTGCCCCGGGGGCGGCCGAAACACGCCCCGCCCCGCCGCACTCGAAGTGGCACACAGTGGGCTAGAACACCGGTGGAGGCGGTTCGAATCCCGGACGCGTGTGGAGCTCCAGACCCAGAAAAATGATTTTTTAAATTACCTGATGCAAGCATTTTTTTTGCATTAATGTGCCTAAGTAAAATTCTGCTTTGAGTGAAGTAGAAATATTTATAATATGGTTAGAGTTGAATGAAGGCAAAACCTATTTGTATTGATCTGACCCTCAGTTTAGCTTAAATCGAGTATTTTTAATCAAGAAAAATATTTTACTTGATTCAAGAAATCATTTTTCTGGGTGCAGAGTCGCTAAATGGGACTCGAATCAATTTATACACTCTACGTACGTCTACCAGTAGTAGTTCTTTTTTTTTTTTTTAAACGCAGGTTCAGTTTCAATCCATCATCTGCCCCTTTCTCTTTTTTTTTTCCGAGGCGGATAAGCGAGGCAGTGCTGCGCAGGCGTATGATTTGCATGTGTCGCACTCGCACTGCCGAGATGTGTTCCGGCTCCGACTGACCTTTTGCACGTTAAAAAATAGGCTAGCGCGGCTTTGCGATCGGGTCCGGTGTGCGAGAAGCCATGACGTCATTTTCTGAGGGCAATTAGTTGGCCACCATTGACCAAAAATGAGTTTAAATTCGAAGGGAGAGAGAAATAAAAAAAAGAAAACACACTCAATGATCAGTCTTATTACGTTCAAATCGAAATCCACCCATCAAGTCTATCGATCAGCGTTCGTTTATTTTCGGTTCCATTTTTTTTCCCTGGACATAAAAATGGCGGTTTTACGATCCTTGGAGGCTTTTACGATGTAGGAGCGTGAAGGCTGCGAAGGCGTCTGCCGAATAATCATTTCAAAACGAAGCCAGTGTCATCCCCATAATTCGAGCAGCGCACAGAGGGCCAGAAGACCGGCGCAGGCGGTCTCAACTCTAGAGGCGTTTTGAGCTCCAGAGTCGCTATAAATGGGACTCGACCCGAACGTGTGACCCCACCGATGCATTGCTCTCTGAACGAGGGATCCAATGGTGGGATCGCACGTTCATTTTGCGTCCCATTTAGCGACTCTGGAGCTCAAAACGCGTCCAGAGTTTTGGCCGCCTGCGCCGGTTTTCTGGCCCACTGCGTGGCGGGGAAAAGAATTGGGGCTGCGAGTGAATGTTTAGTATTCTCGTAAATAATGCGCCGCTCGTCGTAAAATGGCGCGGATTGCGCACCAAAGACAACGCGATCGTATCTCTACATTATTTCGAGCCGGCGCTGTTTGCACAAAACATTTTGCGGCGTGCCAGGGAATGACCGCGGCGGTCAAAACGCGTAAAAATGACCTCGACACTGAAAATGACACTGACTTGACAACATTTCGAGGCTTATTTTCCTTGCGAAGAAATTTTTCTTTGTACGAAAAAAAAAATTGGTCCAAGAAAATTTTTTCTTGAAAAAACTAAGAAAAGTTATTCTTTTCTTGATTCGAGAAGTGGTGTGAAGACTCTCTTTTATTCTCAGTGCAAACAGAGCCAAGCGAACGCGGATCTGCACGACTTGGAGACTTGAACGCACGACCGGCGAAACTTTTGGCTTTGCGATGGGCGGCCGGGCGATGCGGGTACTCTCGCTCCGGAGGAGTCTTAAGTCACAGACCAAAAAGCCGCGGCTGTCGGATAAGGCAGCGGCCGCGCCGGGGCGTTCTCGGGGACAAAGATTAGTGCTAAAAGGTTTCCGCCCCGCCGCGCCGCGCCCCACCCCGCCGCGCCCCGCCCCGCCCGGCCGCGACGCCGTGCCAACTTGTGGGATGCTCCATTAGAATAGCGCGCGGCGCCTCTATCGAATAGCGGAATTTGCTCCGCGATAAAACGTATTTATTTATAAAAGGAGCGAGGAGGGCCTTCCTGCTCGCCGCCCCCGTCCCGGCTCGGCTCGGCTCGGCTCGGCTCGGCTCGGCTCTCGGCTCGGCTCGGCTCGGCTCTCGGCTCGGCTCACTGCATGGCGGTTATCGGCATTGCACGTTGTGATTGCTAAAACATGTTTACCGTGTCAGCCTCTTGGCGACGCCAGGCGGAGAAGGAAAGGGGGGGGGGGGGGTAGCCTGTACGGTGCCGCCTGCAGCTACGCAGCGCGCCGCCGCCAGCCGGTTGGAGCTGCAGTCTCTCTCTCTCTCTCTCTCTCTCTCTCTCTATCTCTCTCGCTCTCTCTCGCTCTCTCTCTCGCTCTCTCTCGCTCTCTCTCTCTTCCTCTCTCCTCTCTCTTTCTCTCTTCCTCTCTCCTCTCTCTTTCTCCTCTCTCGCTCTCTCTCTCTCTCTCTCTCGCTCTCTCTCTCTCTCGCTCTCTCTCTCTCTCTCTCTCTCTCTCTCTCTCTCTCTCTCTCTCTCTCTCTCTCTCTCTCTCTCTCTCTCTCTCTCTCTCTCTCTCCCCCCCCTCTGTCTCTTCCCCCTGTTGCCAGCCTTTGAGGCGGTTAGTGGATTCGCGAGATGGAGGACCCTGCTGGAACCGATGTGCTCTTACCGATAACTACACCAACCGCGGCGCCCTCCGTAGTCTGCTGATTCCGAACAGCAGCAGCAGCAGTTCTTTCGTCGCTCTGTCCCTCTCGCACCCCTACGGGACGCCCCGTGAGTGTGAGAGAGACAGAGCGGCGAAAGCACTGAGAGTGCGCGCGGAGCCGAGCCCCCCCGGGTCAAGCGGGCCCTGCGTCAGTGCGGGCTGTCCCGCCCTCGCGCCGCATCGCAAGCTTTCATCGCTGGACTCCAGTGTCCCCCACGCGAGTTCTCTCTCCCTCTATCTCTCTCTCTCTTCTCTCTCTCTCTCTCTCTCTCTCTCTCTGTCTCTCTTTCTCTCTTTCTCTCTCTCTCTCTCTCTCTCTCTCTCTCTCTCTCTCTCTCTCTCTCTCTCTCTCTCTCTCTCTCTCTCTCTCTCTCTCTCTCTCTCTCTCTCTCTCTCTCTCTCTCCCCATCGCCCGATGTCCTGTCGAACGCCGTACCAGCGAATCTCGTCTCTCCTGAGCGCCTCTACTGGGAGGGCGAAGGGGAAGTGGAGGGGGAGCACAATTTGCCCTGTCCTCATTGTCCGTGCAAGGGCAGACAAAACGCCCAGCAACTCAATTAAAATGGAGTCGGTGCGTTTCGGGCCGGGCGACATTTAGCTCCGTTCCCGGTAGCGCACCGCCGCTCGGGCGCTCGGCCGTGCGATGGACAGGTTCCAGGGTTCGGTTCCTGGAGCCCCGGGCCCCGCTCCAGGCTGCCCTTGCCTCCGCGAGGACATTCCCGGCCTGGAGCGGCGCCTACACTGCGCGACGCTCTGCGGTGCACAGTGGGCCAGAAGACCGGGCGGATGCGGTCAAAATTCTAGACGCGTTTTGAGCTCCAGAGTCGCTGAATGGGACTCGAACCGAACGTGTGACCCCACCAATGGATTCCTCGTTCGGAGAGCATTCCAGCGGTGGGGTTACACGTTCGGTTCGAGTCCCATTTAGCGACTCTGGAGCTCGAAACGCGTCTACTGTTGTGGCCGCCTCAGCGGTCTTCTGGCCCACTGTGCGGCCTGCTCTGTGGCTGAATTCTTATTCCGTGATACGGGCGGCGCGCGTCCCGCGTGCGTCCAGACGCACGTCAGTCTGACTGTGGATCCCGCGCCGCGCGCCGCCTCCTCGTCAGACCATCTGACAGTTTTTCAAAAAGCTTTGAATCTTGATGAGGCGGCGGGCGAAACGAGTCCGTCTTTCTCACGGCGCCCCCGACCCCCCGACGCACAGTGGGCCAGAAGCCCGGTGCGGGCGGCCACAACTCTCGACGCGTATTGAGCTGAAGAGTCGCTAAATGGGACGCTAGAACTCAAATCGCGTCTGGGACTTTGGCCGCATCCACCGGTCTTCTGGCCCACTGTGCAGCTGGGGCAAATGAGCCCGATCCACGTCGATTCTGTGGAAAGTTTCGTCCGTTTGACGCGCGAAACTGTCCAGGTATCGACGTCTTCACGCGCAAGGTTACGATTGTGCTTTGAAAGTCGTTTACATGCAAAATTCTGTCTATCTGGTGTGTCGTGTCGACTACTCACTTCTGGCAGGGTGCCGCGTTGCCGTTTGGTGGTGAAAATTAATCCGTTCGACATGAAAATTGCGACGAGTCGAACGTTTCTGCGTCGCTGCCCTGCGGCCGGGGCGCCGTGCGCGCTCCTGGGTAGGCAATACAAGGCACACGAGCGTTCGTGTTGCCTACCCCGTGCGCGACAGGGGCTCCGAACCCAGCCGCAGAAGATTCCCCGTTCCTTCTTTTGTTTTTAGACACCGCGCAATAATTGATTTTTAATATTATTGGCTGTTGTGAATGGCTGTGGCGGGCGCACACGCACTTGCGTATCTTGCCCGGGGGTTCATTTCTATTCATTTTTCGCCAACATTTTATGATTTGTTCATTACTTTTAATTCGAAACCGAGATGACCCTCGCAGCCCGGGGGCCTGTCATTCCTATAGCAGTCTGTCTGTCTGCCTGCCTGTCTGTCCGTCCGTCCGTCCGTCCGTCTGTCCGTCCGTCTGTCCGTCCGTCCGTCTGTCTGCCGACTTGTCTCGCTCACATTCACGCCGCTCTCTGCGAATATCCTTCGTGTTTTCCAATTCGCCTCATAACTGCAAAGTAATAAAAGCTATGTCAAACAAAATCGTGAAGCGATTCCGCATGACGAGGGATGCTGGTTTGGTATGTGGGTAGAAGGGGAGTGGGGGGAGAAGGGGGGGGGAGTGTGTCAGATTTGAGGATACTCTGCTGAGCCGACGCGGGACGGACGGACAGACATTCCGCGTCGAATCTCAGGGAGGGAGGACGCCCCCGCGCACAGTGGGCCAGAAGATCGGTGGAGGCGGCCAAAACTCTAGACGCTTTTTAAAGCTTCAGGGTCTCTGTTTTTTGATTTAAGGAAAAAAGCGTGTTTTGGAACAATTTAGGCGCGCCTCCTTTTTTTTGTGACTCTTTTATTTTCGTCTTGTACTACGGTTCTAATATCGGTTTGAGGCGTGGTGAGCAGAGGTGGGATGGAAGTGGGGGAGGGGGGGAAAGGGGGCAGGGGGCGGACAGGACGGGGCACGCATCGGATCAGAAATGAGCGTGAGATCGAGATGGACATGAGGCGGCACATTTCCAGAGACACACACTCACACGCCGACACACACTAACACACACACACGCTCTCTCTCTCTCTCTCTCTCTCTCTCTCTCTCTCTCTCTCTCTCTCTCTCTCTCTCTCTCTCTCTCTCTCTCTCTCTCTCTCTCTCTCTCTCTCTCTCTCTCGGACCCTCGGTGAGAGGTGGTGGGGCAGTCACGTTCGTGCGGACGCGGTGTGACAAGCGCAATTTCCATGAGGTTTTTTTTACCGCTTGCCCATGCAACACGTGCGGATGGCTCTGCACGTCTCGCTCGCACTCTAGACGCGTTATGAGCTCCCGAGTCGCTAAATGGGACCCGAACCGAACGTTGTCACCCCACCAATGCTGCAGTACTACAAACAAAAACATGTCAACGATTTGGCGCGGCGCACAGTGGGTCAGAAAACCGTTGAGGCGGCCAAAATTCTAGACGTGTTTTGAGCTCAGAGTCGCTAAATAAGACTCGAATCGAACGTGTGACCCCACCAATGGATTCCTCGCTTGAAGAGCAATCCATTGGTGGGGTCACACGTTCGATTCGAGTCCTATTTGGTGACTCTGGAGTCTGGAGCTCACAACGCGTGCAGAATTTTGGCCGCCTGCGCCGGTCGGTGTTCTGGCTGTTCCACTGTGCACTGGACCCTCACCTGGAGTGAGCACTGCACTGCGAGTGCGCGACTGCAACTCGACGGGACGGCGCGACGACGAGATGCCGACACGAACAAGTTTTATGGGATCTCTTATTTGAACCAGTTTCCTATTCGAGACGGACAGTGCCTGGCCGTGCCTGGCTGAGGCAGGCCGTGGCCGTGCCCAGGCGACTGGCCACGGGTTTGTTATCCCGGCGAAGGAGGGCGCATGGCGCTGCACGGCGCGGTCCGTCTGGCCCACCGCGTCTGGCCCCGCGAACTTGCTATAAATTTGCCGCGCGGATGTACTGGATATGCACGGCCCGCGCCGCACAGTGGGTCAGAAGACCGTTGAGGCGGCCGAAATCCCGGACGCGTTTTGAGCTTCAGAGTCGCTACATGGGACTCGAACCGAACGTGTGACCCCACCGATGGATCGCTCTCCCAACGAGGAATCCATCGGTGGGGTCACATGTTCGATTCAAGTCCCATTTAGCGACTCTGGAGCTCAAAACGCGTCTAGAATTTTGGCCGCCTCAACGGTCTTCTGACCCACTGTGCGCCGCGCGAAACCGTTGGCGTGTTTCTGTTTGTGGTACTGCCGCTGCTTGCGGCGGCGGCGGCGCACGATATTTTTGGGAGGTTGACGTGATTGTTGTTGTCTGGAGGTTGACGTGATTGTTGTTGTTGTTGTTTGCAGGTGTCCGTCGCCGTCCTGGACCGCAACGACTCGCCGCCGTCCTTCCGCGGCTCGCCGCTCAGCTTCCTGGTGTCCGAGGAGCTGGCCGTCGGCCAGGCCGTGGCCACGCTGGCGGCCACGGACGCGGACTCCATCGGCGAGCTGTCGTACGCCCTGGTGGAGGACGCCGCCGCCGCCACGGCCTCGACGGCCTCCTCGCCCTTCACCCTGGACGCGCGCACCGGCGTCATCCGGCTGCGCGACGCGCTCGACCGCGAGGCCCAGGACTCTTACCGACTGCTGGTCCGCGCGTCCGACGGCGTGCAGACCACCGACGCCTACGTCACCATCCAGGTAAGCCCCTGGGTTCAAATACCACACATGCCTTACATCTTAATTTTAATTTTTTTTTTCCTTTGTCGTCGTTCCTTTGGCTGGGTCAGTCCGCAGGCAAGCACTGAAGGTGAATTTGTCGTTGAGTCACGAAATCACTGGAAGAGAAGGAGGAGGCCAACCCTCCCCCACCCCTACCCCCCGCTCCCTGAAGCCCCCCGCCGCGCAGCCGGCGCCACGAGCCTTGTACATTTGGCCGTTGATCATGAGGAGCGCTGTCATTGGGCCCCTCCCCCCCCCTCCGCTCCCCTTCCCCTCCCCTCCCCGCCCCCTTCCCCCTCCCCACCTCCCCCTCCTTCCCCTTCCCTTCCCCTCCGCCCTCCCCTTTCCCCCCTCCCCCCCCCACAGCGGCTTTCCCGAAACACAGGACAGGTCGTGCTTCGCGACGGACTGAACGCCATTTGCTTGCTTGGCAAAAGCACCGCTCGCAGAGGCCGCCCTGGAAAATAATGCGGGGGGGGGGGAGGACAAGGGGGGAGATTCCTACGACTGAGACTCCGCAGGGCACTAGTCTTCATTTCGGCGAGTGCGAGTGACTTTGAAGCGGCCGCCTTGCTGGTCGTGTACAGTCCCTCCGGCTCACCTTTGGGTTCAGCGGCCAGCGGGCCAGTCGGCCGCTAAAGGACCGGCGCAGGCTGACAATACTCTAGACGCGTTTTGAGCTCCGAGTCTCTAACCGGGACTCGAACCGAACGTGTGACCCCACCAATGGATTCCTCGTCCGGAGAGCAATCCATCGGTGGGGTCACAGGTTCCGTTCGAGTCCCGTTTTGCCACTCTGGAGCTCAAAACGCGCGTCGAGAGTTTTTGCCGCCTGCGCGCCGGTCCTCTGGCCCACTGTGCTGCGGTCAGCGACGCGGTCAGCGATAGCTGGAAGGGACGTTGCAACGGCCCGGCATTCCTTTCCTTTTGTGAACTCGTAATTGCTCCGCGGAGGAGGAGAGGAACAAGAAGGAACAGCCCCCGGAGGCGCGGTCCTATTTTGCCTAGGTGTTGTTATAATCATCCTGTTCTGTTTTCCCCCCCCAGGTGACGGACTCGAACGACAACCCGCCCGTGTTCTCGCAGTGGGCGTACTCGATGGAGGTGCGCGAGGACGCGCACCGGGGCTCCCGGGTGGGCCAGGTGGCCGCCAAGGACCTGGACGAGGGCCCCAACGGACTGGTGTCGTACTCCGTCGTCTCGGACTGGGCCAACGACGTGTTCGCCCTGCACCCTCAGACAGGCGTCTTCACGCTAGCCGCGAGGCTGGACTACGAGGAGGTGAGTCGCAAGTTCATGGTTCAAATACCAGCGCTTTTTTTTAAAAAAATCAAAGGCACGAAGTAGCCTTATAAGTTCTCCTCATGAATTTTTTTTTATTAGTCTGGCCCTTTATGGCATTTTTGAAATTTTCTATACGATTTTCAGTAGACAAAGTGGCAGAACTTAGTACTTTCTTTTCGAGTCTCGACGACGCTCGTCTTGTGATCCGTCGACGGTCGGTCCATGGGGACAACGGTACGGGTCCGCGCTTTTACGAGCCGATAGTGAATACGGGACGGCCAGGGACACTTCACTACTCTGTAAGCCGTCGCCTGCTGAGGGGAGCGGCCCGGGGGCTCGTCGCACAGTGGGCCAGAAGACCGGTGGAGGCGGTCATAAAATCCCGCGGACGCGTTTTCAGCTCCAGAGTCGCTAAACAGGACTCGAACCGAACGCGTGACCCCACCAGTGGATTGCTCTCCTGAACGCGTTCGCGGATGCCTACATTATGACTGCGTCCAAAATCTCGATGAGAAAAAAAATATTTAAAGGGAAATGCAACGGAGCAAACACTGAACGAAGACGGAACGTGATTGCGAGGATTGGGCGAGCCGCACGACCACACTCGCTTCCACTCTCATTCGGTCATAAAAAGTGCTTTCCTTTGTGTCCACTGGGGACGCGGTGCGCGAGACTGGGCTGCGCTTATCTTCCCTGTCCCACTCGGTTTTACTACTCGGCCGGTCGGTAGTCCCATTCCGAACACGGCTCCGTCGCGCTGTCTCTCTCGCACCCCTATGGGGCACCCCACGAGAGAGAGAGAGAGAGAGAGAGAGAGAGAGAGAGAGAGAGAGAGAGAGAGAGAGAGAGAGAGAGAGAGAGAGAGAGAGAGAGAGAGAGAGAGAGAGAGAGAGAGAGAGAGAGAGACCACTGGGCAAAGGCAGGCGCCACGCCGGCACTAAACTTGACCGTTACATTTTACGCACCCTCGCACTAATATAATTCCTTTCTGGGAGGAATTTGGTCTTCGATTAGAATAACGGAGCGGCGCCCTGCACCCCTCCACTCGGCCGAAACGACGGAACTTTCCTTTCAACCGCGATTTTGATTTCGGTGGTCACCTCACAGAGTAGCGCGTGGACCTCGGCGTGGACACACTCCATGGGTCATACGCGGTTGTTTTGATCACTGTTTTGATTTCGGCAGTCGCCGGACAGAGCGGCGCATCGCCACCGATTTTCCCACTTGACTTCGGTGGTTGCGTAGGTTGGTCAGTCAGTGATTTACGCACCGTCGTAAGGATCCTCCCCGGAGGAACAAAGTAGCCGCTTCCACGGCAATCTTTAGCCCAGTTTCCACCGTTTTTTTTTTTTTTTCCTTTTTCCCCCTTCATAGCCGCTGCTCCTTTCCTGGCTGAACTGCAATCAAGTCATTACAAAATTGGTACATGAGCGCTCCTGCGCCACCCGATACATAGTTTTTTTTTCTTTTTTTTTTTTGGGTGTTTATTCTTTTGTGGAAGTCAGCTTCTTGAAATACGGTCCGTAACTTTGTTCGTCGAGTCTGAACTTCCCGCCGTTTTCTGCTGACTGTGTCGTTTCCCTCGGTTTCCCTATGTTCCCCTGCTGGCGACACGGCGAGGACAGCGGGGGGGCTTACCCTCCCCCTCCCCCCCCCCCACAACTCTACTTGGGATTGGTATACTATCTATGCAGCGTGGACTAGAGGAAGGAGGAAAGGGGAGGGGGGGGGGCGTGTATAGACTGTGCGGCGTCTGATGCCGACGTGAGATGCGAGTCGTGAGGTTACCCCCTCCCCCTCCCCCCTTCCCTCTTCCCCGCGCCCCCCGCCGCCGCCGCCGAGCCGAGCCGTTCGATGGGTAAAGGCGGTAGTTTTAATTAGATTACATTCACTGCGCCTCGTAAAAAGGGGCCGGCCGTGTGCGGTGCTGCGCGACTTTGGCGCGGGACTATGCGCGGCTCCACTGTCGCCTCGTGTCGCACAGTGGGCCAGAAGACCGGCGCAGGCGGCCGAAACTCTAGACGCGTTTCGAGCTCCAGAGTCGCTAAATGGGACTCGAACCGAACGTGTAACCCCACCAATGGATTGCTCTCCGAACGAGGAATCCATCGGTGGGGTCGCACGTTCGGTTCGAGTCAAAACGCCTCCGGCATTTTGACGCCGCCTGTACCTGGCCCACTGTGCGCAGTGTGACCCAAAGGGAAGGACGACATTGACGCGGCGACGCGTAGGCCGGTGGCTTCCAGCGGCGAACCGCTCTACCACTTTATGCGAATGCAACTCCATCTTGAGTTGTGTGCTCTCTACACGCTCAATGAGTTGTTGCGCGCCGCCGCGGGGCCCGCGCCCCGCCCCACCCCGCCCCGCCCCACCCCGCCCCGCAGCCGCCGCCGTGCCCTTGCACGCCTGCATAGAGAGCTGCGCTAAAAATAACGCACTAGCATCTCATAATTACCTATTGATTTCGCGTCGGCACGGCGGCCTGTCTCGGCCGACAACTTGTCCGGCGCCACGCCGCCCCGCCCCACCTCACCCCGCCCCACCCCGCCCCGCCCCATGAGACGCATAGAGCCGCCAGGGCCGCCGTGACAAGTCGGAGCGTGAGGCAACGCCGACGACGTGGACGCCGTCAAGTACTGGTCTCTCCCCTTGATGAAGGGACCGGTGACATGGGAGAAATCCTTTTTCCAGTATCCAATCAATTAGCAGCGCGCCTGCAGGCCGCGTCAATCTGCTGGTGTCTCCCTCGCACTCTCGGGGCGGGCCGTAGCACAGTGGCCCAGAAGACCGTTGAGGCGGCCAAAATCCCGGACGCGTTTAGAGCTCCAGAGGGGTCACTAAATCGGACTCAAACCGAACGTGTGACGCCACCAATGGATTGCTCTTCAAGCGAGGAATCCATTGGTGGGGTGACACGTTCGATTCGAGTCCCAATTTAGCGACTCTGGGGCTCAAAACGCGTCTAGAATTTTGTCCGCCTCAACGGTCGTCTGTCCCACTGTGCGTCGGGGTGCGACACTACAAATCCAAAGGTCAGACTTCTTGCCACTCCAGAGGCGAGACAAAAAGTCTCGCCAAGTTTTGGTCAGACCTGAAAGTCTCACCAAAATTTGGTCAGACACAAATGTCTCGCCACAAAATGGTGAGACTTTTTTGTCTGACCACAATATGATCAGACCTTTGAACCCATTCAATACGGTCCTTGCGCCCTGTTCCGAGGTCAGACAAAAAAGTCTCACCATTTTGTGGCGAGACATTTTTGTCTGACCAAATTTTGGCAAGACTTTCAGGTCTGACCAAAACTTGGCGATACTTTTTGTCTCGCCATATTTTGGCGCAAATTCTCACCGTTTAATTTTCAGTGTCGAGAGAGACGCGGCCGCCTAGCTGCCCGCGGCCTACGAGCCGTGTACATGCTGCAGGCCACGTCGCTCTGTTTCTCTCGCACTCACGGGGCGCCAGGTAGGGGTGCGAGAGAGACAGAGCGATGGTGGCGCCCCGCCCGCCAGATTTATGCGCGCTGTTTTGTCACGCAAAAGTGTTATTTATATTTGCTGGCCGGCATGAGTTACTGCTCGGCGCGTATGGATGTAGGCCAAGCCAGCCGGCCGGACAGTCTCTATCGGCTACTGGACGTTCTAGACGTGCTGGACGCCACACCGTGGCACAGTGGAACAGCCAGAAGACCGGCGCAGGCGGACAAAACTCCAGACGCGTTTAGAGCTCCAGAGGTCGCTGAATGGGACTCGAACCGAACGTGTGACCCCACCAAGGGATTCCTCGTTCGGGGAGCAATCCATTGGTGGGGTCATACGATCGTTTCGGGTCCCATAAGCGACTCTAGATCTCAAAACGCGTCGAGAGTGTTAATCGCCTGCGCCGGTCTTCTGATCCACTGTGCACCGTCGCCTGCCGTGCGTACATACTTAGCTTCAAATTTGTCGCGGGGTCGGGTCCAACTTGCGCAAAGGGAGTGTGCACGAGGAGTCCACCGCGTCCACCGCTCACCTCAGGAGTGTACATAGGATTACTGATTACCAGTGATCTACAAACATTCTAAAAAAAACTATTATTTTGGCCAGCTAGAAGCATATTTTGCCTATTTTCTTGAGGAACACCCCTGAAAGCCGATAAAAAGAGCGAAAATATCCAGTTTTGGCATGTGATTACCAATGATTACCGGACGAAGTGTATACACACGATTACCAGAGTGGTGAACCCCTCGAGTGTCTATCAACTGGTTCACGCAGTCATAGCGCGGGGGTCGCCGCCTTGTCGGCAGGTTGGAGCTGGGCCCTGCGTGGGGCCGCCGAGCTCCCTGCAGACCCCGCGGGGCACGGCAGGCCATGCCACGACGCGGCGCACATACAAATCAAAATAAGGCGGTGACGCAACAGGGCGTAACAGTCAGACTGTCAGCGGCGGCGGGTCGCCCGGGGCTGAGGCAACCCCCGCACAGTGGGCCAGAAGACCGGCGGCAGGCGACCAAACCTCTAGACGCGTTTTGAGCGCGGTCTTCTGGCCCACTGTGCCCCAGCACGCCGCGGGGCACTAATGCTACTGCTATCAGTGGGCAAAGGAATGGCGCCGGCGATACTCCCAGCGCGAGGGACCGCCCACGCACAGTGGGCCGCAGGCGGCCAAATCTCTAGACGCGTGCGTTTTCAGCTCCAGAGTCACGAAATGAGATTCGAACCGAACGTGTGGCCCTCCAATGCCTGCGCCGGTCTTCTGGCCCACTCTATATAACTGCGGGGCAAACTGGTGTCTCGCGCACAGCCAGCGCCTGTTCGAGGAATGGGAAAAACACGCGGTTTACCTCGCGTTCACAGTGGGTCGGAAGACCGTTGAGGCGGCCAATATCCCAGACACGTTTTGAGCTCCAGAGTCACTAAATAGGGCCCGGATCGAACGTGTGACCCCGCCAATGGATTCCCCTTTCGGAGAGCAATCCATTGGTGGGGTCACACGTTCGATTCGAGTCCCATTTAGCGACGCTGGAGCGCAGAACGCGTCTAGAGTTTTGGCCGCCACAACGGCCTTCTGAGCCACTCACTGTGCGTTGCTCAGCGTGCGGTGCTTGACGAGTGCGTGTCGCTGTTCCAGGTGCAGCACTACATCTTCGTGGTGCAGGCCGCGGACGCCGGCCGGCCTTCGCTGTCCTCCACGCTCACGGTCTTCATCAACGTGCTGGACGTGAACGACAACGCGCCCCTCTTTGACCCCATGAGCTACTCGGACGAGGTCTGGGAGAACGTGACCGCCGGCTCCTCCGTGGTGACCGTCTCCGCCACCGACCTGGACTCGGGTGAGTGCATTTGCAAACCTAACAAACTGTTGTAGCAGTTTGTTGTAGCTGTTAACGTTAATTTGCAATAAGATTCCGCAAATTTGTGTAAACAATTTTTTATTTTTTTTTTAAATTCTTAGTTTTTTTTTGGTTTGAATGGACTCGCATGGGTTGAATTATTCTAGGAAAATTTTCAGTTCGATGAAGTTTGTGATGCTGTTGGCCACAGGAGCAGAGACAGAATTCAAAGTAACGAGAGCTAAAAGTAACGAGTGTTCTTCCTGTGGCACACAGCATCACACATTTCAGCAAGCTGAGAATTTTCTCAGATTACTTGATCCCTTGTAAATCGATTCCAACAAAGGAATTAAAGACTAAAAATCAAATTGCAATTTTTTCAAATTCTTGAAATAAATGTGTACAATTCCATTGAAAAGTCCCCGCTAACAAACCTGGAATAGGCCCCGCAAAAAAAAAATTTGGAGTGCTTTTACATTTGTATTTTTTTTAGCAGTGTACGTGTGTTTAAAATACTTTGGCGTGGTCAGTACTAACGCGGTCCTTGGCGTTGCAGGTGCCAACGGGCGCATCGAGTACGCCAT
This sequence comes from Stenchaetothrips biformis, assembly GCA_030522485.1. Classification (NCBI taxonomy): domain Eukaryota; kingdom Metazoa; phylum Arthropoda; class Insecta; order Thysanoptera; family Thripidae; genus Stenchaetothrips; species Stenchaetothrips biformis. Next base: position 7,931,929 of record CM060101.1, read on the forward strand.
CACGGCCGGCGACGACGCGGACGAGTTCTCCATGTCTCCGAACGGCACCATCCTGACGCGGCGCGCCCTGGACCGCGAGGCCAAGTCGAGCTACAGCCTGGTGGTCACGGCCACGGACAGCGCCTTGCCGCCCAGCCCGCGCCTCTCGTCCACTGTGCAGGTAGGTCCCGGGTTCGAATCCCACCGCCTCGCAGTGTGCTAGAAGACCGATGCGGACGGCCGCCAAACCTCTAGACGCGTTTTGGGCTCCAGAGTCGCTGAACAGTACTCGAACGGAACGTGTGACCCCCACCAACGGATTCCTCGTTCGAAGAGCAATCGATTGGTGGGGTCACACGTTCGGTTTGAGACCCATTTAGGGACTATGGAGCTGAAAACGCTCCCGGAATTGTGACCGCCTCCACCGGTTTCCTGGCCCACTGTGCACCTTTACCCGGTTTCGGTTTTTGTTTTCCAAATAGTTCAAGGGCTTATTTGACAACGACGAAACGGAAAAAAACGAAAAAAAAAAAAACGGAATTGGACCAAGTATGATCCTGTTTCAGGTGTCTATCACCGTCCGCGACGTCAACGACAACGCGCCGGAGTTCATCACGCCGTCAGAGACGTCGGTGGGCGAGAACGTGGCGCCGGGCACGGTGCTGCTGGCGGTCAAGGCCGTGGACAAGGACGAGGGCCGCAACGGCTACGTGGAGTACTCCCTGGACGCGGTGGCGGCGGTGGACGCGGAGGGCGCGGCCCTGGGCGCCAGCCAGGAGGACGACGTCATGTTCTCGCTGGGCGCGGCCGACGGGCTGCTGCGCGTGGCGGGCCGCCTGGACCGCGAGTCCCGGCCCGCGTACCGAATCACCGTCACGGCCCGCGACCGCGGCGACCCGCCGCGCGCCACCACTGCCGACGTCCTGGTGCGCGTCCTCGACGAGAACGACAACTCGCCCGTGTTCGACCCGAAGCAGTACTCGGCCACGGTGGCGGAGAACGCGTCCATCGGCACGAGCGTGCTGCTGGTGTCCGCCACGGACCTGGACGACGGCGACAACGGCCGCGTGCGCTACTCCATCTGGTCCGGCGACGACAACCGGGACTTCTCCATCAGCGAGGACGGCGGCGCGGTGCGCGTCGCCAAGAACCTCAACTTCGAGCGCAAGGCGCGCTACGTGCTGACGGTGCGCGCCGAGGACTGCGCCGGCGACGCGGGCCGCTTCGACACGGCCGTGATCGCCGTGAACGTGGCCGACATCAACGACAACCCGCCCACCTTCCTGGACTCGCCGTACCTCGCCTACGTGGTGGAGGGCGTCGTGCCGCCGCCGGCCGGCTTCGTGCTGCGCGTGCGCGCGTTCGACGCCGACTCGCCGCCCTTCAACGGCCAGGTGCGCTACTTCCTCAAGGAGGGCGACCCGGACCTCTTCCGCATCGACGCCAACACCGGCGACATCACGCTGCAGCGCGCCCTGGACCGCGAGGCGCAGGCCGAGCACATCCTCACCCTCGTCGCCATGGACACGGGTGAGTCTGATTGATAGCGCAATGGATAGCGTGGCTGTCAGTGGCCCCGGAGATGGGGGTTTGACACCCTTACGGGGCGACCACTTTTACGGCTGTTTTGGTTGTCTAAGTTGGTACCACTGACATCACAATTTGGAGGCCGTGTTTCATAGGGCCAGAAGACCGGCAACATCGTAAGCGCGTTTAGGTCTCAACAGACACTTAGCGTTCTGGAGCTCCAGGGCCGCTCAATGGGACGCGAACCGAACGTGTGACCCCACCAATGGATTCCTCGTTCGGAGAGCAATCCATTGGTGGGGTAGCACGTTCGATTCGAGTCCCATTTAGCGACTCTGAAGCTCGAAACCCGTCCGAGATTTTGACTCTCTCCCCCGGCCCACTGTGCGCCGGGACCGTCCTCGTCGGCATTTCCAAGGGCTTTTCGTGTGGCGCCGTACGCCCTGGCGTCATGTGTGCGTGCGCGCGCGCGTGTCTGTGTGTGTGTGTGCGTGTCAATGTGTGTGTGTGTGTGTCTGTGTGTGTGTGTGTGTGTGTATGTGTGTGTGTGTGTGTGCGTGTGTGCGTGCGTGCGTCCGGATCGGGAGCGCCGTGCGTCCACGAGGAGCACCACGGCGCCGAGCGGCGCTCCGCGGCCACGCGGCGTGTGGGCCGGCCGGCATTCCAGGGCCGAGATGGGCCGGGCCCGAGCCGCGGTCAGCTTCCAGCAAAGTTCCGCCTGGAAGCGACGCGCGCGCGGGGCACAGCGGGGCACAGTGGGCCGGAGCTGCTGGACGCGCTCGAATCAGCCGCGCCCGGTTCATCTTTTGAACGACGCGGGGCATTTTTCGGAGCATCTGGCAACGCCGCGCGCGCCGGCCGGCCGGCCGGGCCCTGCCGCCGAGCCGCGCACCGCGCCAGCCCCCGCTAGGCCCCCGCTAGGCCCCCGCAGCCCCCGCAGCCCCCGCCACCTCGCGGCGCAGCCCGCGCGGCTCGCGCTATGAGAGCCGGTTTCTGGGCAAAGACCTTATGACGGCGACACGTCGTATGCATTATGGAGTCCGCTAGCCCGATAAATATCTACACCGCGCGGGGCGGGGCGGGGCAAGGCGGGGCGGGGCGGGGCGGGGCGGGGCGCCGTGCTGGATGCCCCCCCCCGCCGTCGCGACGCCCCACCCCTGGCGCGCCGACGCCGCGCCAACGCCCCCGTCGAACCCCCGCCAGTGGGAGCGCCATAGCGCCACCGACGGGGCGTCTTGTTCGACTACGGCACAGAGAGAGAGAGAGAGAGAGAGAGAGAGAGAGAGAGAGAGAGAGAGAGAGAGAGAGAGAGAGAGAGAGAGAGAGAGAGAGAGAGAGAGAGAGAGAGAGAGAGAGAGAGAGAGTAGGCGTGGTGCTGAAATGAACACTCTGCATTGTGTCGCGACGTCGCGGCCTGCAATTGAAAAAGAGCGAGAAGATACGTCACGGCGTGGCAGGCCGTACTGCACAGTGTGACGCGGCGGTGTCCACCAACTAGTCATAGAGCCGAGCGCGAGGTGTGGTCCTTATGCGGCCGTATACATTCTATGTCCCCTCCCCCCACCCGCCCCTACCTGCACCTCTCGTCGCTCTCTCTCTCTCTCTCTCTCTCTCTCTCTCTCTCTCTCTCTCTCTCTCTCTCTCTCTCTCTCTCTCTCTCTCTCTCTCTCTCTCTCTCTCTCTCACCTGCACGGGACCCTAGTGACACGACGGCCAGCCCCACCTGTCTGGCACACCATCTGCAGCTGCTGCAGTCGTCGTCGCTCTGTCTCTCTCGCACTCGTGGAGGCGCCCCGTGCAGGAGAGAGAGAGAGAGAGAGAGAGAGAGAGAGAGAGAGAGAGAGAGAGAGAGAGAGAGAGAGAGAGAGAGAGAGAGAGAGGGAGAGAGGGAGAGAGAGAGAGAGAGACTCTCTTCGGAATCAGTCTGCAGCAGCACCTGACGGGGCCGAACAGGCCGACCTGCCGCCCTGCCGGATCGCACGACGCTGCATTCCAGCCTGCGCGACTCGAGCGCACTCGAGCGGGCTCCAGGCCGGAGAGAGAGAGAGAGAGAGAGAGAGAGAGAGACGGGGGGGGGGGCACTACGCATGCAATGCAGGCGAGTGCAGCGAGTGCGATGGGAACCGAGAGAGGAGATCTGTCATAGCGGTGCGCGTCCCCGTGGTCCCTGCCAGCAGCCGACACGACAACCTCGTCGCTCTGTCTCTCTCGCACCCCCACGCCACGCCCCATATGAGTGCGAGAGCGACAGAGCGACTCTTGGGAATCGGTCCGCCGGGCCTAAGTACACATGTTGGCCGAGTCATCGACGGCGCGTCGGCAATCTGCGCCTGTCAGCGCCTGTCCTGGACGTCGCCGCCGTCGCCGCGGACAGCCACCGCGTGCAGACGCGTCGCCGCACAGTGGACCAGAAGACCGACGCAGGTGGCCGAAACTCGAGACGCGTTTTGAGCTCCAGGGTCGAACGTTTGACCACACCAATAGATTGCTCCCCGGACGAAGAATCCATAGGTGGGGTTACGCGTTCGATTCGAGTCCCATTTAGTGACTCTACAGCTCAAAACGTGTCCGGTATTGGCGACGCAAAGATTCTCCCCAGCGCCCCTGGTGGTGCGTCTGGAACTAGCGTAAGACAGACACCTGCGGTCGGATCGCTCCTAACTTACGCGGGGCTGCTACGCGTAAGTTAGGAGCGATCCGACCGCAGGTGTCTGCCTTACGCTAGTTCCAGACTCGCCACCAGGGGCGCTCGCGTAATCTTTGCGTCGCCAATTTTGGCCGCCTCAGCGGTCTTCTGACCCACTGTGCCCCCCTCAGGCAGCCTCGTTGCACACGCGGCTGGAAAGCCCTGGACAGCCGGGCAGCCGCCGGGCAGCCGCCGGGCCGGTAGCCGTGGTGTCCTGTTTCAGCAGGACGAGTGTACACGGTACATCACACATCCCCCGCCATCTGCCGAGCCACAGTGGGCCAGAAGACTGGTGCAGGCGGCCATAACTGAGGACGCGTTTCGAGCTCCAGAGTCGCTAAATGGGACTCGAACCGAGCGTGTGACCGCGCATCAATGGATTCTTCGTTCAAAGAGCAATCTATTGGTGCGGTCACTTACGTTCGGTTCGAGTCCCGTAGCGACTCTAAAGCTCAAAAACCGTCCTGAATTTTGACCTGCTACCACCGGTATTGTGGCCCACTGTGCCAGCCATTTTCCCAGAGTATAGCTCTGTCCCCGTCGCAACCCCTGGGACGCCCCACGAGTGCGAGAGAGACGAAGCGACGACACTTGGGAATAAGTCTATACCGCCCCCACCAAGGCCCCCACCCCCTATGCACGGCGGGCGGTGGTGGAAAATTGCAGGAAGTCCCGTTGGAAATTCATTCGGCAGGAAATGCTTTGTATCGCGCTCTGTCTGTGTGTGTCTGTGTGTGAGTGAGATGGGATGCAGCAATATGGGGACGGCGCACGGATCGTAACTTGTGACCACGCATCATGGTCGGCTCAGGCAGTGCTCTCTCTCTCTCTCTCTCTCTCTCTCTCTCTCTCTCTCTCTCTCTCTCTCTCTCTCTCTCTCTCTCTCTCTCTCTCTCTCTCTCTCTCTCTCTCTCTCTCTCTCTCTCTCTCCCTCCCCACCCCTCCCCCTGTGCAGTTGCATTGTGTGGAGTGAAATTACAGTCGCGTGGCGCGTGGGCCCCTTCAGAGAGAATCCTCAAACACGGGAGGCGAAAAAAAATGGACGGTGATGGTGGAAATATTTTGTTTTGTTTGTAGATGCTTGTTCATATTCGGCTTGTGCTTTTCGCACATGAAGCCCGAGGAGAGAGACCTCAACGCAGGAGTTCACCCAGAGTTCATGCAGCGCGCGCACGTGTGTATGTGTGTGTGTCTGCGGGTGTGAGAGAGAGACAGAGAGAGAGATAGAGAGAGAGAGAGAGAGAGAGAGAGAGAGAGAGAGAGAGAGAGAGAGAGAGAGAGAGAGAGAGAGAGAGAGAGAGAGAAAGAGCTGTGGTCTGTACTGGCGTGCACTGGCGTGTCGATTTATTTATCCAGACTCATAATAATAGCGGGTGTGTTCCGTTGCTCTCCTTCCCCCCTCCCCCCCTCCGTTTTCTTCTTTCCCGCTCTCTGATGGACCACTTCCGGCGCGAGTGCGGCTTGCGTTTTGATTCACGTAGTCGGCCCTCATGTGCTGTCATTGAGCAGGGCAGGAAGGCACAGCCCAGTGGGCCAGAAGGCGCTAGCGGTTCAAACTCAAGACGCGTTTTAAGCTCCGGAGTCGCTGAATGGGACTCGAACCGAACGAGTGACCCCACCAATGGATTGCTCTCCGCACGAGGAATCCATTGACGGGGTCAACACGTTCTGTTCGAGTTCCGTTTAGCGACACCGGAGCTCAAAACGCGTCTAGAATTTTGGCCGCCTCAACGCTCTTCTGGCCCACTGTGCGTGGCATTCCAAGTATTTTACCGTTGACCCCAAGTGCGAGGGGCGAGGCCGCGCGGGGTGTGCCGGTCGGCGCGTTGCTGCTGGCAGCCAGCGGATCTCCCTTCCTCCTTTTTCTTTCTGTATAAATATGCATCGGCAGTAATGGTTGCGGTCAATTATCAGATGATGCGGACAGGAGCCAGAGGGCAGGCAGCAACCTGGAGCACGCCGCTGGAGCGGGCTGGAGCGAGCTCGCCGTGCGGACCGAGGCACGAACCTAGCCCTGGGCCATGCAGCATGCACACGCTTCTCTTCCCCGCCTTGCGACGGCACAGTGGGCCAGAAGACCGGTGCCGGCGACCAGAATCCCGGACACGTTTTGAACTCCGAATCGCTAAATGGGACTCGAATCGAACGTGTGACCCCACCAATGGATTCCTCGTTCGGAGAGCAATCCATTGGTGGGGTCACACGTTCGGTTCGAGTCCCTTTTAGTGACTCTGGAGCTCAAAACTTGTCTAGAATTTTCCGCTGCCTGCGCCGGTCTTCTGGCCCACTGTGCAACGGCCGGCCGACCGATTCCGCGCAGCGCTTTCGTCGCTCTGTCTCTCTCGCACCTCTACGAGACGCCCCACGGGTGCGAGAGAGACAGAGCGACGAAAGCGCACTGTGCGCGGAATCGGTCTGTCCGCTGCACACGCCGGTCGGACGGTCGAAACGGAGCGGGGAGGGATGAGAGGGGGGGGGGGACGATTTGCAGTGCAGGCTGCAATTAAGATTCTTGAAAATGCCATAAGCTCGCCTCGCGCCGCGTGGCGACACCCAGAGTGATGGCGCGGGGGCGTCGCTCAAGGCCTCCCCGCTGTGCATCGGGTCAACGGCGAGCGGCGGGCCTCGAGAGCACCACGCGTCTTTGCGGGGGACCGTGGGTTCAAATACCGCCTCTCTGAAGCTTTTTTTTTTGTTTACGTTTTTATAGGCTGTTGATGATTTTGTAGTGAACCCCACTTGGGGTTTATTTTTCCGACTGCCACTATTAAGACACTTTTTTTTTTTTTTTTTTTTTCCAAATTTTGTTGTTGCTGTGTGGAACAGCGTGACCGCGACGCAAGCGGCGCGCAACAACGGCTCACTGCATGCGCGGCGGGCCGTCGGCGGCCGCGGGTCGCGACAAGCACACTCCTCTCGGATGAAGGGGTCGAGGCTGCGTGGCGGGCGGACGCCGGGCGGCGCCGGGGGGCGCTGGGGTCGTCGCGGCTCTGCAGTAAAATCCCATGCAAATTAGTCGAAGGTTACATCGCGCGCGGCTGGAAAAGCGGCGCCTGTTTGTGT